>JAWNPK010000069.1:6730000-7266474 GCA_035047565.1 Drosophila mulleri | reverse complement strand
GTGACCAAATTTCACGATATTTTCGAATTAAACAAAAAGCAAAACGTTTCGTTTCGTTTCGTTTGTTGTAAAGTAATAAGTGAATAATACAAAATGTCTGATTCAGCAGTTGCAGTATCCGCGTCCCCTGTGACTCCCCAAACAGCACCAATTGAGAAGAAGGTGGCTGCTAAAAAGTCTGCATCTACGTCTGCATCCGCATCTAAGGTAAAGAAAACAGCGGCTCCTCCAACACACCCACCAACTCAGCAGATGGTGGATGCATCGATAAAAAATCTAAAGGAACGTGGAGGCTCGTCCCTTTTGGCTATTAAGAAATACATCAGTGCCACTTACAAATGCGATGCCCAGAAACTGGCTCCATTCATTAAGAAGTACCTGAAGAATTCAGTTGCGAGTGGAAAGTTGATCCAAACAAAAGGGAAGGGTGCATCTGGTTCATTTAAGCTGTCTGCATCGTCTAAAAAGGAGCCCAAGCCAAAGGTAGCCTCTATAGAGAAGAAATCTAAGAAGGTGACTGCATCGGCAGCAGCCAAAAAGAAGAGTACATCTACCACCAAAAAAGTAAAGGATGCTGCTGCTGATAAGAAGTCATCGAAGGCTGTGGTGACCAAAAAGAATACCGACAAAAAGAAAGCAGACAAAGCGAAGGCCAAAGATGCAAAGAAAGTAGGAACCATTAAAGCAAAGCCCACAACAGCAAAGGCGGCGGCAAAGTCAGGCGCAGCAAAGCCAAAGACTCCGAAACCTAAAACTACAAGTGCTAAGCCTAAAAAGGTTGTCTCTGCAGCATCACCGAAAAAAGCCGCTGCAAAGAAGCCAAAAGCAAAAGCTGCGTCCGCAGCGAAGAAGTAATTTTACGTCGAAATTACTCGGCATGCTATAAACGAATTTCAAAACTATGAAATTTGCAATTAATCAAAGTCCTTTTCAGGACTACTATTACATATCTCCAAGAGAAAAAAAATACTTTCATTAACGAATCTATGAGTCAATATAAACGAAACAGAGAGGGCCTATTTAGGACAACAAAAATGACTAGAATACGAATTCTCCTCTCATGATGATAAACAAAACAAGATTTTGTTAGTTAGATCGATTTATAGGTTCTGGTTGGACACAGAAGTCCGTTTATCACTAAAGCACAAAAGTTTTTGTGAGGTAGATTTGATAATTGTTCGTTGTTGGGATTATGTACATTGTACATTATCTATGTAGATAGTAATATTCATTGAAATATTTAATATTCTTTGAAAAAATATTTGTGGCCCTGAAAAGGGCCTTTGAATGTTCGGCATACATCGAGAGCGAAGATTTACTTGGAGCTAGTGTACTTGGTTACTGCCTTTGTTCCTTCACTGACAGCGTGCTTGGCCAACTCTCCGGGCAACAGAAGACGGACTGCAGTTTGGATTTCCCGACTGGTAATCGTTGAACGTTTGTTGTAGTGTGCCAAACGAGAGGCCTCAGCAGCAATACGCTCAAAAATGTCGTTCACGAAGCTGTTCATGATGCTCATTGCTTTCGACGAGATTCCAGTGTCAGGATGGACCTGCTTTAGCACTTTGTAAATATAAATGGCATAGCTTTCCTTCCTCTTGCGCTTCTTCTTCTTATCATTCTTGGTAATATTCTTCTGGGCCTTGCCAGCCTTTTTGGCTGCTTTTCCACTTGTCTTAGGCGGCATTATTATTACTGTATTCACTCAAGTTCACTTTTACTCACTTCAAAAAATGTTTGACAGAAAATTTCTGTTTGGTTAACATTTGTAGGATTTTTCGAACAACGTTTTCATGTTTGCGCACAGCACAACTCACCCTCTTTAGCTGAAAAAGTAGGCAGGTAAAAAAGTATAAATATGTACATGTTGATGAGTTGAGCATTCCATTCTCGTTTGTTGAGTGAAAAAGTGTAAGAAATAAATATATAATGTCTGGTCGTGGTAAAGGTGGAAAAGTGAAGGGAAAGGCAAAGTCGCGTTCAAACCGCGCTGGGCTACAGTTTCCCGTTGGTCGTATTCATCGTCTTCTTCGCAAGGGCAACTATGCCGAGCGTGTTGGTGCCGGTGCTCCAGTTTACTTGGCGGCTGTTATGGAATATTTGGCCGCTGAAGTTTTGGAATTGGCTGGTAATGCAGCCCGCGACAACAAGAAAACCAGAATTATCCCTCGCCATCTGCAATTGGCCATCCGCAACGATGAAGAATTGAATAAACTCCTTTCGGGCGTCACTATTGCCCAGGGCGGTGTGTTGCCTAACATCCAAGCGGTTCTGTTGCCCAAGAAGACCGAAAAGAAGGCTTAAATTACCAATTTTAGTGCACATGAAAACCAAACGTCCTTTTCAGGACGACCAAAAATACAAAAGAGATGCAATTTTTCATACATATTAGTCAAACTAAATATATAAAAATATAATTTAATATACATAAGAAAGCAATTCAAAATATGCATGCATGCTCACGCCACGGAGGGTGGTACGCTGAATGGTACAGTTGTTCTTTCATTCATAGTAGTCATTCATGTTCAAAAGGTAGAAATATGTCGGAATGTCTAAATGCTGCTCGTCTCTAAATTGCAAATTTGGTATGTATTCTTTTGAATACAGGTTGGATATAGAAGAACAGACGTTCGTCTGTTCTCATATATTGAATTGCATATTTTTCAGCTCTTTTAAGGAATATTGGTGGTCCTGAAAAGTAAAGTACGCATTCGTTATTTCATTCAAATGAATTTCAATAATTTGGCAAGATTTTCCATTATTAAGAACTCGAGGCATATATTTGGTACAATAATAGTCATTCTTTCATTTATGTTCAAAAGGTAGAAATATGTGGAAAAATTTAAAATAGTGCTGGTCTGTAATATACAAATACATTTTCGGCTAATACATCAAACTCATTCGTGGTCAGATACAAAATGTGGACATCTGTTCTCTCAGCTAGAGAACCATCTAAAATCGCTATTGAATTTCATATTTTTCAGCTCTTTTAAGAAAATATATTAGTGGTCCTGAAAAGGACCGATTGTTTTGTAAATAGAAGTCGCTTGTTGTACTCGTTCTCTCTTAACCGCCAAAACCGTACAGTGTACGACCTTGCCTCTTCAACGCATAGACAACATCCATGGCTGTGACTGTCTTCCTCTTGGCATGTTCGGTGTATGTGACAGCATCGCGAATAACATTTTCCAGAAAGACCTTGAGAACGCCACGGGTTTCTTCATAGATTAGTCCAGAGATTCGCTTCACACCACCACGACGAGCCAAACGACGGATAGCTGGCTTCGTGATACCCTGGATATTATCACGCAACACTTTGCGATGACGCTTTGCACCTCCTTTACCCAAGCCTTTGCCACCTTTACCACGACCAGTCATTTTTCACTTTCTATGTATACGCACTTCACGAATGTCAGAGATACTCTAATGCCTAGCAGCAAAACCACTGCTATTTATACCGAGATATCCGAAAATTTGAGAGAGAGCACACAATGTCTGCATCTCGCTCACACACTACCCTTGCAACATTTTCAACAGCAGAGAAGAGCAGAGCAGAGCAAGAGCGCGAGTACAAGTATATCGATCTCTTTCTAACGCACCACCAATTTTCTATATAAGCCATGCATTCTGCGTTTCACCATTCAGTTTTAAATAGTGAATAGTGAAAGACAGGAGAAAAAATGGCCCGTACAAAGCAGACCGCTCGCAAGTCAACTGGAGGCAAGGCTCCTCGTAAGCAGTTGGCTACTAAGGCAGCACGTAAAAGTGCACCAGCTACTGGCGGTGTGAAAAAACCTCATCGCTATCGCCCTGGTACAGTTGCTCTGCGTGAAATTCGTCGTTACCAGAAGAGCACAGAATTGCTTATTCGCAAGTTGCCGTTCCAGCGTTTAGTCCGTGAAATCGCTCAGGACTTCAAGACTGACCTTCGTTTCCAGAGCTCAGCTGTGATGGCTCTGCAGGAAGCTAGCGAAGCCTACTTGGTTGGTTTATTTGAAGATACAAATTTGTGCGCCATTCATGCTAAACGCGTCACCATCATGCCCAAGGACATTCAACTGGCGAGACGTATCCGTGGCGAGCGCGCTTAAATTGCTTCGCTATTTTATCTTGTAGATATTACCAAGCAAAGCAACATCCAACAAATCGGTCCTTTTCAGGACCACAATATTTCTAAAAAAGAGATTACTATTTTCGCTCAAATTAATTTTTACTTGATCTCAAAAATAAATTAATCGCTCAATCATAGATTTTTGTGTGCACGCCTAATAACACAATATATAAATTACTAAATATATCGAATGTGAATGAAAAATATTATACATATAAATTTATTTATTTTTATAAATTTTTTTATCAGCACTACATAGCTTTATTACCCTTACAGAAAATTCCATTTTTATAAGGACTTTTAGTGTAAATTAAATATTTACTGTGTTTAGCCAATTGCTTTTTAATTGAGATACGTGTAACTTAAAGCATTTTGATATACACGTAAAAGCATAAATATATTAAGTTTTTATATATTTTGTATACTTTGTGCCTTGCGTCATAAGATAAAGCAGTATTTTACACCTAATGAATGTATTTCTTTGCGCAAGATTAGTGTATCTGTGATTTTGAATATGATGGTATTTTCATATATGTATATAAAATAATAATATAATATTTTCATTCTAATTTAATTTACATTTGTTAATATATTTTTATTATTAAACAGAAGAACGATTTTTGTTTTGCGTTGGCTCACAAGCATGATTGTTTTTAACGGCAAATGGTTTAGTTGAAAACATGTTTAATATATATGTAATTGAAAAAGGTTTGTTCATATTGATAGTTGCATTTAATTAAATTAAATTAATGAACTATTATCTTTTCAATCTATATATTAACATTTTTATTGTTAGATTTTATTTTTCTTAACGATTTTTGTATTGCGTTGGCTCACAAGCATGACTGTTTTAAACGGCAAATGGTTTAGTTGAAATCGTATTTAATATATAAATCAATTGGGTTTGTTCATATTAATAGTTGAGTTTAGTTAACAAATTAATGAATTATAATATTTTAAATTTATATATTTACATTTTTAATATGAGATTTTATTTTTCCGAACGATTTTTGTATTGCGTTGCCTCAAAGCATGACTGTTTTAAACGGCAAATGGTTTAGTTGAAATCTAATTTAATATATAAATCGGCAGGGTTTGTTCATATTAATAGTTGAGTTTAGTTAACAAATTAATGAATTATAATATTTTAAATTTATATTTTAACATTTTTATTATTATCTAATTAAAAACATGATTTTTCCAATATAACTTATTTTGCATTCATACAAAGTTAAACTTTGAGGGGCAATAAAAAATCATGAAATTGTAAAAAAGTGAGTAAAATATTATTTTATGAATTTTTCAAACATTTGAGAATACAATCCAATACATATTTAGTTTGTAAATGGAATTTAAAATGTTTAAAAAGACAAGTCAATAAAATGGTAATTGTAAACTTTTGCGTATCGTACATTCAATGGCACAAACATTCTCGTTCGGCCTTCCTCCTCGATTCTCATTCAAACGGGTGACCAAATTTCACGATATTTTCGAATTAAACAAAAAGCAAAACGTTTCGTTTCGTTTGTTGTAAAGCAAAAAGTTAAGTGAATAATACAAAATGTCTGATTCAGCAGTTGCAGTATCCGCGTCCCCTGTGACTCCCCAAACAGCACCAATTGAGAAGAAGGTGGCTGCTAAAAAGTCTGCATCTACGTCTGCATCCGCATCTAAGGTAAAGAAAACAGCGGCTCCTCCAACACACCCACCAACTCAGCAGATGGTGGATGCATCGATAAAAAATCTAAAGGAACGTGGAGGCTCGTCCCTTTTGGCTATTAAGAAATACATCAGTGCCACTTACAAATGCGATGCCCAGAAACTGGCTCCATTCATTAAGAAGTACCTGAAGAATTCAGTTGCGAGTGGAAAGTTGATCCAAACAAAAGGGAAGGGTGCATCTGGTTCATTTAAGCTGTCTGCATCGTCTAAAAAGGAGCCCAAGCCAAAGGTAGCCTCTATAGAGAAGAAATCTAAGAAGGTGACTGCATCGGCAGCAGCCAAAAAGAAGAGTACATCTACCACCAAAAAGTAAAGGGTGCTGCTGCTGATAAGAAGTCATCGAAGGCTGTGGTGACCAAAAAGAATACCGACAAAAAGAAAGCAGACAAAGCGAAGGCCAAAGATGCAAAGAAAGTAGGAACCATTAAAGCAAAGCCCACAACAGCAAAGGCGGCGGCAAAGTCAGGCGCAGCAAAGCCAAAGACTCCGAAACCTAAAACTACAAGTGCTAAGCCTAAAAAGGTTGTCTCTGCAGCATCACCGAAAAAAGCCGCTGCAAAGAAGCCAAAAGCAAAAGCTGCGTCCGCAGCGAAGAAGTAATTTTACGTCGAAATTACTCGGCATGCTATAAACGAATTTCAAAACTATGAAATTTGCAATTAATCAAAGTCCTTTTCAGGACTACTATTACATATCTCCAAGAGAAAAAAAATACTTTCATTAACGAATCTATGAGTCAATATAAACGAAACAGAGAGGGCCTATTTAGGACAACAAAAATGACTAGAATACGAATTCTCCTCTCATGATGATAAACAAAACAAGATTTTGTTAGTTAGATCGATTTATAGGTTCTGGTTGGACACAGAAGTCCGTTTATCACTAAAGCACAAAAGTTTTTGTGAGGTAGATTTGATAATTGTTCGTTGTTGGGATTATGTACATTGTACATTATCTATGTAGATAGTAATATTCATTGAAATATTTAATATTCTTTGAAAAAATATTTGTGGCCCTGAAAAGGGCCTTTGAATGTTCGGCATACATCGAGAGCGAAGATTTACTTGGAGCTAGTGTACTTGGTTACTGCCTTTGTTCCTTCACTGACAGCGTGCTTGGCCAACTCTCCGGGCAACAGAAGACGGACTGCAGTTTGGATTTCCCGACTGGTAATCGTTGAACGTTTGTTGTAGTGTGCCAAACGAGAGGCCTCAGCAGCAATACGCTCAAAAATGTCGTTCACGAAGCTGTTCATGATGCTCATTGCTTTCGACGAGATTCCAGTGTCAGGATGGACCTGCTTTAGCACTTTGTAAATATAAATGGCATAGCTTTCCTTCCTCTTGCGCTTCTTCTTCTTATCATTCTTGGTAATATTCTTCTGGGCCTTGCCAGCCTTTTTGGCTGCTTTTCCACTTGTCTTAGGCGGCATTATTATTACTGTATTCACTCAAGTTCACTTTTACTCACTTCAAAAAATGTTTGACAGAAAATTTCTGTTTGGTTAACATTTGTAGGATTTTTCGAACAACGTTTTCATGTTTGCGCACAGCACAACTCACCCTCTTTAGCTGAAAAAGTAGGCAGGTAAAAAAGTATAAATATGTACATGTTGATGAGTTGAGCATTCCATTCTCGTTTGTTGAGTGAAAAAGTGTAAGAAATAAATATATAATGTCTGGTCGTGGTAAAGGTGGAAAAGTGAAGGGAAAGGCAAAGTCGCGTTCAAACCGCGCTGGGCTACAGTTTCCCGTTGGTCGTATTCATCGTCTTCTTCGCAAGGGCAACTATGCCGAGCGTGTTGGTGCCGGTGCTCCAGTTTACTTGGCGGCTGTTATGGAATATTTGGCCGCTGAAGTTTTGGAATTGGCTGGTAATGCAGCCCGCGACAACAAGAAAACCAGAATTATCCCTCGCCATCTGCAATTGGCCATCCGCAACGATGAAGAATTGAATAAACTCCTTTCGGGCGTCACTATTGCCCAGGGCGGTGTGTTGCCTAACATCCAAGCGGTTCTGTTGCCCAAGAAGACCGAAAAGAAGGCTTAAATTACCAATTTTAGTGCACATGAAAACCAAACGTCCTTTTCAGGACGACCAAAAATACAAAAGAGATGCAATTTTTCATACATATTAGTCAAACTAAATATATAAAAATATAATTTAATATACATAAGAAAGCAATTCAAAATATGCATGCATGCTCACGCCACGGAGGGTGGTACGCTGAATGGTACAGTTGTTCTTTCATTCATAGTAGTCATTCATGTTCAAAAGGTAGAAATATGTCGGAATGTCTAAATGCTGCTCGTCTCTAAATTGCAAATTTGGTATGTATTCTTTTGAATACAGGTTGGATATAGAAGAACAGACGTTCGTCTGTTCTCATATATTGAATTGCATATTTTTCAGCTCTTTTAAGGAATATTGGTGGTCCTGAAAAGTAAAGTACGCATTCGTTATTTCATTCAAATGAATTTCAATAATTTGGCAAGATTTTCCATTATTAAGAACTCGAGGCATATATTTGGTACAATAATAGTCATTCTTTCATTTATGTTCAAAAGGTAGAAATATGTGGAAAAATTTAAAATAGTGCTGGTCTGTAATATACAAATACATTTTCGGCTAATACATCAAACTCATTCGTGGTCAGATACAAAATGTGGACATCTGTTCTCTCAGCTAGAGAACCATCTAAAATCGCTATTGAATTTCATATTTTTCAGCTCTTTTAAGAAAATATATTAGTGGTCCTGAAAAGGACCGATTGTTTTGTAAATAGAAGTCGCTTGTTGTACTCGTTCTCTCTTAACCGCCAAAACCGTACAGTGTACGACCTTGCCTCTTCAACGCATAGACAACATCCATGGCTGTGACTGTCTTCCTCTTGGCATGTTCGGTGTATGTGACAGCATCGCGAATAACATTTTCCAGAAAGACCTTGAGAACGCCACGGGTTTCTTCATAGATTAGTCCAGAGATTCGCTTCACACCACCACGACGAGCCAAACGACGGATAGCTGGCTTCGTGATACCCTGGATATTATCACGCAACACTTTGCGATGACGCTTTGCACCTCCTTTACCCAAGCCTTTGCCACCTTTACCACGACCAGTCATTTTTCACTTTCTATGTATACGCACTTCACGAATGTCAGAGATACTCTAATGCCTAGCAGCAAAACCACTGCTATTTATACCGAGATATCCGAAAATTTGAGAGAGAGCACACAATGTCTGCATCTCGCTCACACACTACCCTTGCAACATTTTCAACAGCAGAGAAGAGCAGAGCAGAGCAAGAGCGCGAGTACAAGTATATCAATCTCTTTCTAACGCACCACCAATTTTCTATATAAGCCATGCATTCTGCGTTTCACCATTCAGTTTTAAATAGTGAATAGTGAAAGACAGGAGAAAAAATGGCCCGTACAAAGCAGACCGCTCGCAAGTCAACTGGAGGCAAGGCTCCTCGTAAGCAGTTGGCTACTAAGGCAGCACGTAAAAGTGCACCAGCTACTGGCGGTGTGAAAAAACCTCATCGCTATCGCCCTGGTACAGTTGCTCTGCGTGAAATTCGTCGTTACCAGAAGAGCACAGAATTGCTTATTCGCAAGTTGCCGTTCCAGCGTTTAGTCCGTGAAATCGCTCAGGACTTCAAGACTGACCTTCGTTTCCAGAGCTCAGCTGTGATGGCTCTGCAGGAAGCTAGCGAAGCCTACTTGGTTGGTTTATTTGAAGATACAAATTTGTGCGCCATTCATGCTAAACGCGTCACCATCATGCCCAAGGACATTCAACTGGCGAGACGTATCCGTGGCGAGCGCGCTTAAATTGCTTCGCTATTTTATCTTGTAGATATTACCAAGCAAAGCAACATCCAACAAATCGGTCCTTTTCAGGACCACAATATTTCTAAAAAAGAGATTACTATTTTCGCTCAAATTAATTTTTACTTGATCTCAAAAATAAATTAATCGCTCAATCATAGATTTTTGTGTGCACGCCTAATAACACAATATATAAATTACTAAATATATCGAATGTGAATGAAAAATATTATACATATAAATTTATTTATTTTTATAAATTTTTTTTATCAGCACTACATAGCTTTATTACCCTTACAGAAAATTCCATTTTTATAAGGACTTTTAGTGTAAATTAAATATTTACTGTGTTTAGCCAATTGCTTTTTAATTGAGATACGTGTAACTTAAAGCATTTTGATATACACGTAAAAGCATAAATATATTAAGTTTTTATATATTTTGTATACTTTGTGCCTTGCGTCATAAGATAAAGCAGTATTTTACACCTAATGAATGTATTTCTTTGCGCAAGATTAGTGTATCTGTGATTTTGAATATGATGGTATTTTCATATATGTATATAAAATAATAATATAATATTTTCATTCTAATTTAATTTACATTTGTTAATATATTTTTATTATTAAACAGAAGAACGATTTTTGTTTTGCGTTGGCTCACAAGCATGATTGTTTTTAACGGCAAATGGTTTAGTTGAAAACATGTTTAATATATATGTAATTGAAAAAGGTTTGTTCATATTGATAGTTGCATTTAATTAAATTAAATTAATGAACTATTATCTTTTCAATCTATATATTAACATTTTTATTGTTAGATTTTATTTTTCTTAACGATTTTTGTATTGCGTTGGCTCACAAGCATGACTGTTTTAAACGGCAAATGGTTTAGTTGAAATCGTATTTAATATATAAATCAATTGGGTTTGTTCATATTAATAGTTGAGTTTAGTTAACAAATTAATGAATTATAATATTTTAAATTTATATATTTACATTTTTAATATGAGATTTTATTTTTCCGAACGATTTTTGTATTGCGTTGCCTCAAAGCATGACTGTTTTAAACGGCAAATGGTTTAGTTGAAATCTAATTTAATATATAAATCGGCAGGGTTTGTTCATATTAATAGTTGAGTTTAGTTAACAAATTAATGAATTATAATATTTTAAATTTATATTTTAACATTTTTATTATTATCTAATTAAAAACATGATTTTTCCAATATAACTTATTTTGCATTCATACAAAGTTAAACTTTGAGGGGCAATAAAAAATCATGAAATTGTAAAAAAGTGAGTAAAATATTATTTTATGAATTTTTCAAACATTTGAGAATACAATCCAATACATATTTAGTTTGTAAATGGAATTTAAAATGTTTAAAAAGACAAGTCAATAAAATGGTAATTGTAAACTTTTGCGTATCGTACATTCAATGGCACAAACATTCTCGTTCGGCCTTCCTCCTCGATTCTCATTCAAACGGGTGACCAAATTTCACGATATTTTCGAATTAAACAAAAAGCAAAACGTTTCGTTTCGTTTGTTGTAAAGCAAAAAGTTAAGTGAATAATACAAAATGTCTGATTCAGCAGTTGCAGTATCCGCGTCCCCTGTGACTCCCCAAACAGCACCAATTGAGAAGAAGGTGGCTGCTAAAAAGTCTGCATCTACGTCTGCATCCGCATCTAAGGTAAAGAAAACAGCGGCTCCTCCAACACACCCACCAACTCAGCAGATGGTGGATGCATCGATAAAAAATCTAAAGGAACGTGGAGGCTCGTCCCTTTTGGCTATTAAGAAATACATCAGTGCCACTTACAAATGCGATGCCCAGAAACTGGCTCCATTCATTAAGAAGTACCTGAAGAATTCAGTTGCGAGTGGAAAGTTGATCCAAACAAAAGGGAAGGGTGCATCTGGTTCATTTAAGCTGTCTGCATCGTCTAAAAAGGAGCCCAAGCCAAAGGTAGCCTCTATAGAGAAGAAATCTAAGAAGGTGACTGCATCGGCAGCAGCCAAAAAGAAGAGTACATCTACCACCAAAAAAGTAAAGGGTGCTGCTGCTGATAAGAAGTCATCGAAGGCTGTGGTGACCAAAAAGAATACCGACAAAAAGAAAGCAGACAAAGCGAAGGCCAAAGATGCAAAGAAAGTAGGAACCATTAAAGCAAAGCCCACAACAGCAAAGGCGGCGGCAAAGTCAGGCGCAGCAAAGCCAAAGACTCCGAAACCTAAAACTACAAGTGCTAAGCCTAAAAAGGTTGTCTCTGCAGCATCACCGAAAAAAGCCGCTGCAAAGAAGCCAAAAGCAAAAGCTGCGTCCGCAGCGAAGAAGTAATTTTACGTCGAAATTACTCGGCATGCTATAAACGAATTTCAAAACTATGAAATTTGCAATTAATCAAAGTCCTTTTCAGGACTACTATTACATATCTCCAAGAGAAAAAAAATACTTTCATTAACGAATCTATGAGTCAATATAAACGAAACAGAGAGGGCCTATTTAGGACAACAAAAATGACTAGAATACGAATTCTCCTCTCATGATGATAAACAAAACAAGATTTTGTTAGTTAGATCGATTTATAGGTTCTGGTTGGACACAGAAGTCCGTTTATCACTAAAGCACAAAAGTTTTTGTGAGGTAGATTTGATAATTGTTCGTTGTTGGGATTATGTACATTGTACATTATCTATGTAGATAGTAATATTCATTGAAATATTTAATATTCTTTGAAAAAATATTTGTGGCCCTGAAAAGGGCCTTTGAATGTTCGGCATACATCGAGAGCGAAGATTTACTTGGAGCTAGTGTACTTGGTTACTGCCTTTGTTCCTTCACTGACAGCGTGCTTGGCCAACTCTCCGGGCAACAGAAGACGGACTGCAGTTTGGATTTCCCGACTGGTAATCGTTGAACGTTTGTTGTAGTGTGCCAAACGAGAGGCCTCAGCAGCAATACGCTCAAAAATGTCGTTCACGAAGCTGTTCATGATGCTCATTGCTTTCGACGAGATTCCAGTGTCAGGATGGACCTGCTTTAGCACTTTGTAAATATAAATGGCATAGCTTTCCTTCCTCTTGCGCTTCTTCTTCTTATCATTCTTGGTAATATTCTTCTGGGCCTTGCCAGCCTTTTTGGCTGCTTTTCCACTTGTCTTAGGCGGCATTATTATTACTGTATTCACTCAAGTTCACTTTTACTCACTTCAAAAAATGTTTGACAGAAAATTTCTGTTTGGTTAACATTTGTAGGATTTTTCGAACAACGTTTTCATGTTTGCGCACAGCACAACTCACCCTCTTTAGCTGAAAAAGTAGGCAGGTAAAAAAGTATAAATATGTACATGTTGATGAGTTGAGCATTCCATTCTCGTTTGTTGAGTGAAAAAGTGTAAGAAATAAATATATAATGTCTGGTCGTGGTAAAGGTGGAAAAGTGAAGGGAAAGGCAAAGTCGCGTTCAAACCGCGCTGGGCTACAGTTTCCCGTTGGTCGTATTCATCGTCTTCTTCGCAAGGGCAACTATGCCGAGCGTGTTGGTGCCGGTGCTCCAGTTTACTTGGCGGCTGTTATGGAATATTTGGCCGCTGAAGTTTTGGAATTGGCTGGTAATGCAGCCCGCGACAACAAGAAAACCAGAATTATCCCTCGCCATCTGCAATTGGCCATCCGCAACGATGAAGAATTGAATAAACTCCTTTCGGGCGTCACTATTGCCCAGGGCGGTGTGTTGCCTAACATCCAAGCGGTTCTGTTGCCCAAGAAGACCGAAAAGAAGGCTTAAATTACCAATTTTAGTGCACATGAAAACCAAACGTCCTTTTCAGGACGACCAAAAATACAAAAGAGATGCAATTTTTCATACATATTAGTCAAACTAAATATATAAAAATATAATTTAATATACATAAGAAAGCAATTCAAAATATGCATGCATGCTCACGCCACGGAGGGTGGTACGCTGAATGGTACAGTTGTTCTTTCATTCATAGTAGTCATTCATGTTCAAAAGGTAGAAATATGTCGGAATGTCTAAATGCTGCTCGTCTCTAAATTGCAAATTTGGTATGTATTCTTTTGAATACAGGTTGGATATAGAAGAACAGACGTTCGTCTGTTCTCATATATTGAATTGCATATTTTTCAGCTCTTTTAAGGAATATTGGTGGTCCTGAAAAGTAAAGTACGCATTCGTTATTTCATTCAAATGAATTTCAATAATTTGGCAAGATTTTCCATTATTAAGAACTCGAGGCATATATTTGGTACAATAATAGTCATTCTTTCATTTATGTTCAAAAGGTAGAAATATGTGGAAAAATTTAAAATAGTGCTGGTCTGTAATATACAAATACATTTTCGGCTAATACATCAAACTCATTCGTGGTCAGATACAAAATGTGGACATCTGTTCTCTCAGCTAGAGAACCATCTAAAATCGCTATTGAATTTCATATTTTTCAGCTCTTTTAAGAAAATATATTAGTGGTCCTGAAAAGGACCGATTGTTTTGTAAATAGAAGTCGCTTGTTGTACTCGTTCTCTCTTAACCGCCAAAACCGTACAGTGTACGACCTTGCCTCTTCAACGCATAGACAACATCCATGGCTGTGACTGTCTTCCTCTTGGCATGTTCGGTGTATGTGACAGCATCGCGAATAACATTTTCCAGAAAGACCTTGAGAACGCCACGGGTTTCTTCATAGATTAGTCCAGAGATTCGCTTCACACCACCACGACGAGCCAAACGACGGATAGCTGGCTTCGTGATACCCTGGATATTATCACGCAACACTTTGCGATGACGCTTTGCACCTCCTTTACCCAAGCCTTTGCCACCTTTACCACGACCAGTCATTTTTCACTTTCTATGTATACGCACTTCACGAATGTCAGAGATACTCTAATGCCTAGCAGCAAAACCACTGCTATTTATACCGAGATATCCGAAAATTTGAGAGAGAGCACACAATGTCTGCATCTCGCTCACACACTACCCTTGCAACATTTTCAACAGCAGAGAAGAGCAGAGCAGAGCAAGAGCGCGAGTACAAGTATATCGAATCTCTTTCTAACGCACCACCAATTTTCTATATAAGCCATGCATTCTGCGTTTCACCATTCAGTTTTAAATAGTGAATAGTGAAAGACAGGAGAAAAAATGGCCCGTACAAAGCAGACCGCTCGCAAGTCAACTGGAGGCAAGGCTCCTCGTAAGCAGTTGGCTACTAAGGCAGCACGTAAAAGTGCACCAGCTACTGGCGGTGTGAAAAAACCTCATCGCTATCGCCCTGGTACAGTTGCTCTGCGTGAAATTCGTCGTTACCAGAAGAGCACAGAATTGCTTATTCGCAAGTTGCCGTTCCAGCGTTTAGTCCGTGAAATCGCTCAGGACTTCAAGACTGACCTTCGTTTCCAGAGCTCAGCTGTGATGGCTCTGCAGGAAGCTAGCGAAGCCTACTTGGTTGGTTTATTTGAAGATACAAATTTGTGCGCCATTCATGCTAAACGCGTCACCATCATGCCCAAGGACATTCAACTGGCGAGACGTATCCGTGGCGAGCGCGCTTAAATTGCTTCGCTATTTTATCTTGTAGATATTACCAAGCAAAGCAACATCCAACAAATCGGTCCTTTTCAGGACCACAATATTTCTAAAAAAGAGATTACTATTTTCGCTCAAATTAATTTTTACTTGATCTCAAAAATAAATTAATCGCTCAATCATAGATTTTTGTGTGCACGCCTAATAACACAATATATAAATTACTAAATATATCGAATGTGAATGAAAAATATTATACATATAAATTTATTTATTTTTATAAATTTTTTTTATCAGCACTACATAGCTTTATTACCCTTACAGAAAATTCCATTTTTATAAGGACTTTTAGTGTAAATTAAATATTTACTGTGTTTAGCCAATTGCTTTTTAATTGAGATACGTGTAACTTAAAGCATTTTGATATACACGTAAAAGCATAAATATATTAAGTTTTTATATATTTTGTATACTTTGTGCCTTGCGTCATAAGATAAAGCAGTATTTTACACCTAATGAATGTATTTCTTTGCGCAAGATTAGTGTATCTGTGATTTTGAATATGATGGTATTTTCATATATGTATATAAAATAATAATATAATATTTTCATTCTAATTTAATTTACATTTGTTAATATATTTTTATTATTAAACAGAAGAACGATTTTTGTTTTGCGTTGGCTCACAAGCATGATTGTTTTTAACGGCAAATGGTTTAGTTGAAAACATGTTTAATATATATGTAATTGAAAAAGGTTTGTTCATATTGATAGTTGCATTTAATTAAATTAAATTAATGAACTATTATCTTTTCAATCTATATATTAACATTTTTATTGTTAGATTTTATTTTTCTTAACGATTTTTGTATTGCGTTGGCTCACAAGCATGACTGTTTTAAACGGCAAATGGTTTAGTTGAAATCGTATTTAATATATAAATCAATTGGGTTTGTTCATATTAATAGTTGAGTTTAGTTAACAAATTAATGAATTATAATATTTTAAATTTATATATTTACATTTTTAATATGAGATTTTATTTTTCCGAACGATTTTTGTATTGCGTTGCCTCAAAGCATGACTGTTTTAAACGGCAAATGGTTTAGTTGAAATCTAATTTAATATATAAATCGGCAGGGTTTGTTCATATTAATAGTTGAGTTTAGTTAACAAATTAATGAATTATAATATTTTAAATTTATATTTTAACATTTTTATTATTATCTAATTAAAAACATGATTTTTCCAATATAACTTATTTTGCATTCATACAAAGTTAAACTTTGAGGGGCAATAAAAAATCATGAAATTGTAAAAAAGTGAGTAAAATATTATTTTATGAATTTTTCAAACATTTGAGAATACAATCCAATACATATTTAGTTTGTAAATGGAATTTAAAATGTTTAAAAAGACAAGTCAATAAAATGGTAATTGTAAACTTTTGCGTATCGTACATTCAATGGCACAAACATTCTCGTTCGGCCTTCCTCCTCGATTCTCATTCAAACGGGTGACCAAATTTCACGATATTTTCGAATTAAACAAAAAGCAAAACGTTTCGTTTCGTTTGTTGTAAAGTAAAAAGTTAAGTGAATAATACAAAATGTCTGATTCAGCAGTTGCAGTATCCGCGTCCCCTGTGACTCCCCAAACAGCACCAATTGAGAAGAAGGTGGCTGCTAAAAAGTCTGCATCTACGTCTGCATCCGCATCTAAGGTAAAGAAAACAGCGGCTCCTCCAACACACCCACCAACTCAGCAGATGGTGGATGCATCGATAAAAAATCTAAAGGAACGTGGAGGCTCGTCCCTTTTGGCTATTAAGAAATACATCAGTGCCACTTACAAATGCGATGCCCAGAAACTGGCTCCATTCATTAAGAAGTACCTGAAGAATTCAGTTGCGAGTGGAAAGTTGATCCAAACAAAAGGGAAGGGTGCATCTGGTTCATTTAAGCTGTCTGCATCGTCTAAAAAGGAGCCCAAGCCAAAGGTAGCCTCTATAGAGAAGAAATCTAAGAAGGTGACTGCATCGGCAGCAGCCAAAAAGAAGAGTACATCTACCACCAAAAAAGTAAAGGGTGCTGCTGCTGATAAGAAGTCATCGAAGGCTGTGGTGACCAAAAAGAATACCGACAAAAAGAAAGCAGACAAAGCGAAGGCCAAAGATGCAAAGAAAGTAGGAACCATTAAAGCAAAGCCCACAACAGCAAAGGCGGCGGCAAAGTCAGGCGCAGCAAAGCCAAAGACTCCGAAACCTAAAACTACAAGTGCTAAGCCTAAAAAGGTTGTCTCTGCAGCATCACCGAAAAAAGCCGCTGCAAAGAAGCCAAAAGCAAAAGCTGCGTCCGCAGCGAAGAAGTAATTTTACGTCGAAATTACTCGGCATGCTATAAACGAATTTCAAAACTATGAAATTTGCAATTAATCAAAGTCCTTTTCAGGACTACTATTACATATCTCCAAGAGAAAAAAATACTTTCATTAACGAATCTATGAGTCAATATAAACGAAACAGAGAGGGCCTATTTAGGACAACAAAAATGACTAGAATACGAATTCTCCTCTCATGATGATAAACAAAACAAGATTTTGTTAGTTAGATCGATTTATAGGTTCTGGTTGGACACAGAAGTCCGTTTATCACTAAAGCACAAAAGTTTTTGTGAGGTAGATTTGATAATTGTTCGTTGTTGGGATTATGTACATTGTACATTATCTATGTAGATAGTAATATTCATTGAAATATTTAATATTCTTTGAAAAAATATTTGTGGCCCTGAAAAGGGCCTTTGAATGTTCGGCATACATCGAGAGCGAAGATTTACTTGGAGCTAGTGTACTTGGTTACTGCCTTTGTTCCTTCACTGACAGCGTGCTTGGCCAACTCTCCGGGCAACAGAAGACGGACTGCAGTTTGGATTTCCCGACTGGTAATCGTTGAACGTTTGTTGTAGTGTGCCAAACGAGAGGCCTCAGCAGCAATACGCTCAAAAATGTCGTTCACGAAGCTGTTCATGATGCTCATTGCTTTCGACGAGATTCCAGTGTCAGGATGGACCTGCTTTAGCACTTTGTAAATATAAATGGCATAGCTTTCCTTCCTCTTGCGCTTCTTCTTCTTATCATTCTTGGTAATATTCTTCTGGGCCTTGCCAGCCTTTTTGGCTGCTTTTCCACTTGTCTTAGGCGGCATTATTATTACTGTATTCACTCAAGTTCACTTTTACTCACTTCAAAAAATGTTTGACAGAAAATTTCTGTTTGGTTAACATTTGTAGGATTTTTCGAACAACGTTTTCATGTTTGCGCACAGCACAACTCACCCTCTTTAGCTGAAAAAGTAGGCAGGTAAAAAAGTATAAATATGTACATGTTGATGAGTTGAGCATTCCATTCTCGTTTGTTGAGTGAAAAAGTGTAAGAAATAAATATATAATGTCTGGTCGTGGTAAAGGTGGAAAAGTGAAGGGAAAGGCAAAGTCGCGTTCAAACCGCGCTGGGCTACAGTTTCCCGTTGGTCGTATTCATCGTCTTCTTCGCAAGGGCAACTATGCCGAGCGTGTTGGTGCCGGTGCTCCAGTTTACTTGGCGGCTGTTATGGAATATTTGGCCGCTGAAGTTTTGGAATTGGCTGGTAATGCAGCCCGCGACAACAAGAAAACCAGAATTATCCCTCGCCATCTGCAATTGGCCATCCGCAACGATGAAGAATTGAATAAACTCCTTTCGGGCGTCACTATTGCCCAGGGCGGTGTGTTGCCTAACATCCAAGCGGTTCTGTTGCCCAAGAAGACCGAAAAGAAGGCTTAAATTACCAATTTTAGTGCACATGAAAACCAAACGTCCTTTTCAGGACGACCAAAAATACAAAAGAGATGCAATTTTTCATACATATTAGTCAAACTAAATATATAAAAATATAATTTAATATACATAAGAAAGCAATTCAAAATATGCATGCATGCTCACGCCACGGAGGGTGGTACGCTGAATGGTACAGTTGTTCTTTCATTCATAGTAGTCATTCATGTTCAAAAGGTAGAAATATGTCGGAATGTCTAAATGCTGCTCGTCTCTAAATTGCAAATTTGGTATGTATTCTTTTGAATACAGGTTGGATATAGAAGAACAGACGTTCGTCTGTTCTCATATATTGAATTGCATATTTTTCAGCTCTTTTAAGGAATATTGGTGGTCCTGAAAAGTAAAGTACGCATTCGTTATTTCATTCAAATGAATTTCAATAATTTGGCAAGATTTTCCATTATTAAGAACTCGAGGCATATATTTGGTACAATAATAGTCATTCTTTCATTTATGTTCAAAAGGTAGAAATATGTGGAAAAATTTAAAATAGTGCTGGTCTGTAATATACAAATACATTTTCGGCTAATACATCAAACTCATTCGTGGTCAGATACAAAATGTGGACATCTGTTCTCTCAGCTAGAGAACCATCTAAAATCGCTATTGAATTTCATATTTTTCAGCTCTTTTAAGAAAATATATTAGTGGTCCTGAAAAGGACCGATTGTTTTGTAAATAGAAGTCGCTTGTTGTACTCGTTCTCTCTTAACCGCCAAAACCGTACAGTGTACGACCTTGCCTCTTCAACGCATAGACAACATCCATGGCTGTGACTGTCTTCCTCTTGGCATGTTCGGTGTATGTGACAGCATCGCGAATAACATTTTCCAGAAAGACCTTGAGAACGCCACGGGTTTCTTCATAGATTAGTCCAGAGATTCGCTTCACACCACCACGACGAGCCAAACGACGGATAGCTGGCTTCGTGATACCCTGGATATTATCACGCAACACTTTGCGATGACGCTTTGCACCTCCTTTACCCAAGCCTTTGCCACCTTTACCACGACCAGTCATTTTTCACTTTCTATGTATACGCACTTCACGAATGTCAGAGATACTCTAATGCCTAGCAGCAAAACCACTGCTATTTATACCGAGATATCCGAAAATTTGAGAGAGAGCACACAATGTCTGCATCTCGCTCACACACTACCCTTGCAACATTTTCAACAGCAGAGAAGAGCAGAGCAGAGCAAGAGCGCGAGTACAAGTATATCGATCTCTTTCTAACGCACCACCAATTTTCTATATAAGCCATGCATTCTGCGTTTCACCATTCAGTTTTAAATAGTGAATAGTGAAAGACAGGAGAAAAAAATGGCCCGTACAAAGCAGACCGCTCGCAAGTCAACTGGAGGCAAGGCTCCTCGTAAGCAGTTGGCTACTAAGGCAGCACGTAAAAGTGCACCAGCTACTGGCGGTGTGAAAAAACCTCATCGCTATCGCCCTGGTACAGTTGCTCTGCGTGAAATTCGTCGTTACCAGAAGAGCACAGAATTGCTTATTCGCAAGTTGCCGTTCCAGCGTTTAGTCCGTGAAATCGCTCAGGACTTCAAGACTGACCTTCGTTTCCAGAGCTCAGCTGTGATGGCTCTGCAGGAAGCTAGCGAAGCCTACTTGGTTGGTTTATTTGAAGATACAAATTTGTGCGCCATTCATGCTAAACGCGTCACCATCATGCCCAAGGACATTCAACTGGCGAGACGTATCCGTGGCGAGCGCGCTTAAATTGCTTCGCTATTTTATCTTGTAGATATTACCAAGCAAAGCAACATCCAACAAATCGGTCCTTTTCAGGACCACAATATTTCTAAAAAAAGAGATTACTATTTTCGCTCAAATTAATTTTTACTTGATCTCAAAAATAAATTAATCGCTCAATCATAGATTTTTGTGTGCACGCCTAATAACACAATATATAAATTACTAAATATATCGAATGTGAATGAAAAATATTATACATATAAATTTATTTATTTTTATAAATTTTTTTTATCAGCACTACATAGCTTTATTACCCTTACAGAAAATTCCATTTTTATAAGGACTTTTAGTGTAAATTAAATATTTACTGTGTTTAGCCAATTGCTTTTTAATTGAGATACGTGTAACTTAAAGCATTTTGATATACACGTAAAAGCATAAATATATTAAGTTTTTATATATTTTGTATACTTTGTGCCTTGCGTCATAAGATAAAGCAGTATTTTACACCTAATGAATGTATTTCTTTGCGCAAGATTAGTGTATCTGTGATTTTGAATATGATGGTATTTTCATATATGTATATAAAATAATAATATAATATTTTCATTCTAATTTAATTTACATTTGTTAATATATTTTTATTATTAAACAGAAGAACGATTTTTGTTTTGCGTTGGCTCACAAGCATGATTGTTTTTAACGGCAAATGGTTTAGTTGAAAACATGTTTAATATATATGTAATTGAAAAAGGTTTGTTCATATTGATAGTTGCATTTAATTAAATTAAATTAATGAACTATTATCTTTTCAATCTATATATTAACATTTTTATTGTTAGATTTTATTTTTCTTAACGATTTTTGTATTGCGTTGGCTCACAAGCATGACTGTTTTAAACGGCAAATGGTTTAGTTGAAATCGTATTTAATATATAAATCAATTGGGTTTGTTCATATTAATAGTTGAGTTTAGTTAACAAATTAATGAATTATAATATTTTAAATTTATATATTTACATTTTTAATATGAGATTTTATTTTTCCGAACGATTTTTGTATTGCGTTGCCTCAAAGCATGACTGTTTTAAACGGCAAATGGTTTAGTTGAAATCTAATTTAATATATAAATCGGCAGGGTTTGTTCATATTAATAGTTGAGTTTAGTTAACAAATTAATGAATTATAATATTTTAAATTTATATTTTAACATTTTTATTATTATCTAATTAAAAACATGATTTTTCCAATATAACTTATTTTGCATTCATACAAAGTTAAACTTTGAGGGGCAATAAAAAATCATGAAATTGTAAAAAAGTGAGTAAAATATTATTTTATGAATTTTTCAAACATTTGAGAATACAATCCAATACATATTTAGTTTGTAAATGGAATTTAAAATGTTTAAGAAGACAAGTCAATAAAATGGTAATTGTAAACTTTTGCGTATCGTACATTCAATGGCACAAACATTCTCGTTCGGCCTTCCTCCTCGATTCTCATTCAAACGGGTGACCAAATTTCACGATATTTTCGAATTAAACAAAAAGCAAAACGTTTCGTTTCGTTTGTTGTAAAGTAATAAGTGAATAATACAAAATGTCTGATTCAGCAGTTGCAGTATCCGCGTCCCCTGTGACTCCCCAAACAGCACCAATTGAGAAGAAGGTGGCTGCTAAAAAGTCTGCATCTACGTCTGCATCCGCATCTAAGGTAAAGAAAACAGCGGCTCCTCCAACACACCCACCAACTCAGCAGATGGTGGATGCATCGATAAAAAATCTAAAGGAACGTGGAGGCTCGTCCCTTTTGGCTATTAAGAAATACATCAGTGCCACTTACAAATGCGATGCCCAGAAACTGGCTCCATTCATTAAGAAGTACCTGAAGAATTCAGTTGCGAGTGGAAAGTTGATCCAAACAAAAGGGAAGGGTGCATCTGGTTCATTTAAGCTGTCTGCATCGTCTAAAAAGGAGCCCAAGCCAAAGGTAGCCTCTATAGAGAAGAAATCTAAGAAGGTGACTGCATCGGCAGCAGCCAAAAAGAAGAGTACATCTACCACCAAAAAAGTAAAGGGTGCTGCTGCTGATAAGAAGTCATCGAAGGCTGTGGTGACCAAAAAGAATACCGACAAAAAGAAAGCAGACAAAGCGAAGGCCAAAGATGCAAAGAAAGTAGGAACCATTAAAGCAAAGCCCACAACAGCAAAGGCGGCGGCAAAGTCAGGCGCAGCAAAGCCAAAGACTCCGAAACCTAAAACTACAAGTGCTAAGCCTAAAAAGGTTGTCTCTGCAGCATCACCGAAAAAAGCCGCTGCAAAGAAGCCAAAAGCAAAAGCTGCGTCCGCAGCGAAGAAGTAATTTTACGTCGAAATTACTCGGCATGCTATAAACGAATTTCAAAACTATGAAATTTGCAATTAATCAAAGTCCTTTTCAGGACTACTATTACATATCTCCAAGAGAAAAAAAATACTTTCATTAACGAATCTATGAGTCAATATAAACGAAACAGAGAGGGCCTATTTAGGACAACAAAAATGACTAGAATACGAATTCTCCTCTCATGATGATAAACAAAACAAGATTTTGTTAGTTAGATCGATTTATAGGTTCTGGTTGGACACAGAAGTCCGTTTATCACTAAAGCACAAAAGTTTTTGTGAGGTAGATTTGATAATTGTTCGTTGTTGGGATTATGTACATTGTACATTATCTATGTAGATAGTAATATTCATTGAAATATTTAATATTCTTTGAAAAAATATTTGTGGCCCTGAAAAGGGCCTTTGAATGTTCGGCATACATCGAGAGCGAAGATTTACTTGGAGCTAGTGTACTTGGTTACTGCCTTTGTTCCTTCACTGACAGCGTGCTTGGCCAACTCTCCGGGCAACAGAAGACGGACTGCAGTTTGGATTTCCCGACTGGTAATCGTTGAACGTTTGTTGTAGTGTGCCAAACGAGAGGCCTCAGCAGCAATACGCTCAAAAATGTCGTTCACGAAGCTGTTCATGATGCTCATTGCTTTCGACGAGATTCCAGTGTCAGGATGGACCTGCTTTAGCACTTTGTAAATATAAATGGCATAGCTTTCCTTCCTCTTGCGCTTCTTCTTCTTATCATTCTTGGTAATATTCTTCTGGGCCTTGCCAGCCTTTTTGGCTGCTTTTCCACTTGTCTTAGGCGGCATTATTATTACTGTATTCACTCAAGTTCACTTTTACTCACTTCAAAAAATGTTTGACAGAAAATTTCTGTTTGGTTAACATTTGTAGGATTTTTCGAACAACGTTTTCATGTTTGCGCACAGCACAACTCACCCTCTTTAGCTGAAAAAGTAGGCAGGTAAAAAAGTATAAATATGTACATGTTGATGAGTTGAGCATTCCATTCTCGTTTGTTGAGTGAAAAAGTGTAAGAAATAAATATATAATGTCTGGTCGTGGTAAAGGTGGAAAAGTGAAGGGAAAGGCAAAGTCGCGTTCAAACCGCGCTGGGCTACAGTTTCCCGTTGGTCGTATTCATCGTCTTCTTCGCAAGGGCAACTATGCCGAGCGTGTTGGTGCCGGTGCTCCAGTTTACTTGGCGGCTGTTATGGAATATTTGGCCGCTGAAGTTTTGGAATTGGCTGGTAATGCAGCCCGCGACAACAAGAAAACCAGAATTATCCCTCGCCATCTGCAATTGGCCATCCGCAACGATGAAGAATTGAATAAACTCCTTTCGGGCGTCACTATTGCCCAGGGCGGTGTGTTGCCTAACATCCAAGCGGTTCTGTTGCCCAAGAAGACCGAAAAGAAGGCTTAAATTACCAATTTTAGTGCACATGAAAACCAAACGTCCTTTTCAGGACGACCAAAAATACAAAAGAGATGCAATTTTTCATACATATTAGTCAAACTAAATATATAAAAATATAATTTAATATACATAAGAAAGCAATTCAAAATATGCATGCATGCTCACGCCACGGAGGGTGGTACGCTGAATGGTACAGTTGTTCTTTCATTCATAGTAGTCATTCATGTTCAAAAGGTAGAAATATGTCGGAATGTCTAAATGCTGCTCGTCTCTAAATTGCAAATTTGGTATGTATTCTTTTGAATACAGGTTGGATATAGAAGAACAGACGTTCGTCTGTTCTCATATATTGAATTGCATATTTTTCAGCTCTTAGGAATATTGGTGGTCCTGAAAAGTAAAGTAAAACCTAATTGTCAGTACGCATTCGTTATTTTATTCAAATGAATTTCAATAATTTGGCAACATTCACCATTATTAAGAACTCGAGGTAGAAATTTGGTACAACAATAGTCATTCTTTCATTTATTAAAAATTAAAATCGCTATTGAATTTAATTATTTTCAGCTCTTTTAAGGAAATATATTAGTGGTCCTGAAAAGGACCGATTGTTTTGTAAATATAAGTCGCTTGTACTCGTTCTTTCTTAACCGCCAAAACCGTACAGTGTACGTCCTTGCCTCTTCAACGCATAGACAACATCCATGGCTGTGACTGTCTTCCTCTTGGCATGTTCGGTGTATGTGACAGCATCGCGAATAACATTTTCCAGAAAGACCTTGAGAACGCCACGGGTTTCTTCATAGATTAGTCCAGAGATTCGCTTCACACCACCACGACGAGCTAAACGACGGATAGCAGGCTTCGTGATACCCTGGATATTATCACGCAACACTTTGCGATGACGCTTTGCACCTCCTTTACCCAAGCCTTTGCCACCTTTACCACGACCAGTCATTTTTCACTTTTTTTACTTGATATATTAACGCACCTCACGAATGTCAGCAGAAAACTAATTTCTGGCACAGAACCACTCCTATTTATACCGAGATATCTGAAAACTTGAGAGCGCACATAAATGCTTGCATCCCGCTCACACACTACCCTTGCAACATTTTCAACAGCAGAGAAGAGCAGAGCAGAGCAAGAGCGCGAGTCCAAGTATATCGATCTCTTTCTAACGCACCACCAATTTGCTATATAAACCAACGCTTTTTCGTGCGAGCTACCATTCTGTTTCGAAATTCGAATTGTGACAGTGTAAAATAGAATTGTGAAGGAAAGGGGAAAAAATGGCTCGTACAAAGCAGACCGCTCGGAAGTCCACTGGAGGCAAGGCTCCTCGTAAGCAGTTGGCTACTAAGGCAGCACGTAAAAGTGCGCCAGCTACTGGCGGTGTGAAAAAGCCTCATCGCTACCGCCCTGGTACAGTTGCTCTGCGTGAAATTCGTCGTTACCAGAAGAGCACAGAATTGCTTATTCGCAAGTTGCCGTTCCAGCGTTTAGTCCGTGAAATCGCTCAGGACTTCAAGACTGACCTTCGTTTCCAGAGCTCAGCTGTGATGGCTCTGCAGGAAGCTAGCGAAGCCTACTTGGTTGGTTTATTTGAAGATACAAATTTGTGCGCCATTCATGCTAAACGCGTCACCATCATGCCCAAGGACATTCAACTGGCTAGACGTATCCGTGGCGAGCGCGCTTAAATTGCTTCGCTATTTTGTCTTGTAGATTTATATAGATTACAAGCAACATCCAACAAATCGGTCCTTTTCAGGACCACAATATTTCTAACAAGGAGATTCCTATTTTCGCTTAGACTTTTTTTCAATTTTCCAATATTTTAGTTGATCTCAAAAATAAGTCGATCGCTCATAGATTATTGCGTGCACTATAAAAAGTAGATTGAATGTAGTGTACGTTTTATAAATTAAGTCTCGAATATGAATATATGAATATATGAATATTAATATTATTATTATTATTTATTTGTTTTTTAAATAGCACAATATAGCTTTTTTTCCTTTGCAAAAAATTTATTTTGAATGTGTTTAGTGGTTAGCCAATAGATATACAAGTAAAAGTAAAACTATATTGGTTTTTAAATATTTTTTATATTTTGTGTCTTGTGTGCCTAGTGTCATATAAGATTAAGCAATATTTTAACGCTAATGTATTTTATTGCGCAAGAGAAATGTATCTGAAATGTGATTCAGAATATGATGGTATGAAATGATTATGTGTTTGAAGTAAGTAAAGAAAATAATAATACAATATGTTCCTTCTAATTTTCTAACAAATATTTATTAATATATTTATTTTCAATGTTAGAGAGATTTTATTTTTCCGAACGATTTTTGTATTGCCTTGCCTCAAAAGCATGACTTTTTTAAACGGCAAATGCTTTAGTTGAAATCGTATTTAATATATAAATCAATTGGGTTTGTTCATATTAATAGTTGAGTTTAATTAACAAATTAATGAATAATTATATTTTAAATTTATATATTGACATTTTTAATGAGATTTTATTTTTCCGAACGATTTTTGTATTGCCTTACCTCAAAAGCATGACTTTTTTAAACGGCAAATGCTTTAGTTGAAATCATATTTAATATATAAATCTATTGGGCTTGTTCATATTAATAGTTGAGTTTAATTAACAAATTAATGAATTATTATATTTTAAATTTATATATTGACATTTTTAATGAGATTTTATTTTTCCGAACGATTTTTGTATTGCCTTGCCTCAAAAGCATGACTTTTTTAAACGGCAAATGCTTTAGTTGAAATCGTATTTAATATATAAATCAATTGGGTTTGTTCATATTAATAGTTGAGTTTAATTAACAAATTAATGAATAATTATATTTTAAATTTATATATTGACATTTTTAATGAGATTTTATTTTTCCGAACGATTTTTGTATTGCCTTACCTCAAAAGCATGACTTTTTTAAACGGCAAATGCTTTAGTTGAAATCATATTTAATATATAAATCTATTGGGCTTGTTCATATTAATAGTTGAGTTTAATTAACAAATTAATGAATTATTATATTTTAAATTTATATATTGACATTTTTAATGAGATTTTATTTTTCCGAACGATTTTTGTATTGCGTTGCCTCAAAAGCATGACTGTTTTAAACGGCAAATGGTTTAGCTGAAATCGTATTTAATATATAAATCAATTGGGTTTGTTCATATTAATAGTTGAGTTTAATTAACAAATTAATGAATAATTATATTTTAAATTTATATATTGACATTTTTAATGAGATTTTATTTTTCCGAACGAGTTTTGTATTGCGTTGCCTCAAAAGCATGACTGTTTTAAATGGTAAATGGTTTAGTTGAAATCTTATTTAATATATAAATCTATTGGGTTTGATCATATTAATAGTTGAGTTTAGTTAACAAATTAATGAATTATTATATTTTAAATTTATATATTTACATTTTTAATATGAGATTTTATTTTTCCGAACGATTTTTGTATTGCGTTGCCTCAAAAGCATGACTGTTTTAAATGGTAAATGGTTTAGTTGAAATCTTATTTAATATATAAATCTATTGGGTTTGATCATATTAATAGTTGAGTTTAGTTAACAAATTAATGAATTATTATATTTTAAATTTATATATTTACATTTTTAATATGAGATTTTATTTTTCCGAACGATTTTTGTATTGCGTTGCCTCAAAAGCATGACTGTTTTAAACGGTAAATGGTTTAGTTGAAATCACATTTAATATATAAATCTATTGGGTTTGATCATATTAATAGTTGAGTTTAATTAACAAATTAATGAATTTTTATATTTTAGATTTATATATTAACATTTTTATTATTATCTAATTAAAAATATGATTTTTCCAATATAACTTATTTTACATTCATACAAAGTTAAACTTTGAGGGGCAATAAAAAATCATGAAATTGTAAAAAAGTGAGTAAAATATAATTTTTTGAATTTTTCAAACATTTGACAATACAATCCAATATATATTTAGTTTGTAAATGGAATTTAAAATGTTTAAAAAGACAAGTCAATAAAATGGTAATTGTAAACTTTTGCGTATCGTACATTCAATGGCACAAACATTCTCGTTCGGCCTTCCTCCTCGATTCTCATTCAAACGGGTGACCAAATTTCACGATATTTTCCAATTAAACAAAAAGCAAAACGTTTCGTTTCGTTTGTTGTAAAGCAAAAAGTTAAGTGAATAATACAAAATGTCTGATTCAGCAGTTGCAGTATCCGCGTCCCCTGTGACTCCCCAAACAGCACCAATTGAGAAGAAGGTGGCTGCTAAAAAGTCTGCATCTACGTCTGCATCCGCATCTAAGGTAAAGAAAACAGCGGCTCCTCCAACACACCCACCAACTCAGCAGATGGTGGATGCATCGATAAAAAATCTAAAGGAACGTGGAGGCTCGTCCCTTTTGGCTATTAAGAAATACATCAGTGTCACTTACAAATGCGATGCCCAGAAACTGGCTCCATTCATTAAGAAGTACCTGAAGAATTCAGTTGCGAGTGGAAAGTTGATCCAAACAAAAGGGAAGGGTGCATCTGGTTCATTTAAGCTGTCTGCATCGTCTAAAAAGGAGCCCAAGCCAAAGGTAGCCTCTATAGAGAAGAAATCTAAGAAGGTGACTGCATCGGCAGCAGCCAAAAAAGAAGAGTACATCTACCACCAAAAAAGTAAAGGGTGCTGCTGCTGATAAGAAGTCATCGAAGGCTGTGGTGACCAAAAAGAATACCGACAAAAAGAAAGCAGACAAAGCGAAGGCCAAAGATGCAAAGAAAGTAGGAACCATTAAAGCAAAGCCCACAACAGCAAAGGCGGCGGCAAAGTCAGGCGCAGCAAAGCCAAAGACTCCGAAACCTAAAACTACAAGTGCTAAGCCTAAAAAGGTTGTCTCTGCAGCATCACCGAAAAAAGCCGCTGCAAAGAAGCCAAAAGCAAAAGCTGCGTCCGCAGCGAAGAAGTAATTTTACGTCGAAATTACTCGGCATGCTATAAACGAATTTCAAAACTATGAAATTTGCAATTAATCAAAGTCCTTTTCAGGACTACTATTACATATCTCCAAGAGAAAAAAAATACTTTCATTAACGAATCTATGAGTCAATATAAACGAAACAGAGAGGGCCTATTTAGGACAACAAAAATGACTAGAATACGAATTCTCCTCTCATGATGATAAACAAAACAAGATTTTGTTAGTTAGATCGATTTATAGGTTCTGGTTGGACACAGAAGTCCGTTCATCACTAAAGAGCCATAAAAACAAAAGTTTTTGTGAGGTAGATTTGATAATTGTTCGTTGTTGGGATTATGTACATTGTACATTATCTATGTAGATAGTAATATTCATTGAAATATTTAATATTCTTTGAAAAAATATTTGTGGCCCTGAAAAGGGCCTTTGAATGTTCGGCATACATCGAGAGCGAAGATTTACTTGGAGCTAGTGTACTTGGTTACTGCCTTTGTTCCTTCACTGACAGCGTGCTTGGCCAACTCTCCGGGCAACAGAAGACGGACTGCAGTTTGGATTTCCCGACTGGTAATCGTTGAACGTTTGTTGTAGTGTGCCAAACGAGAGGCCTCAGCAGCAATACGCTCAAAAATGTCGTTCACGAAGCTGTTCATGATGCTCATTGCTTTCGACGAGATTCCAGTGTCAGGATGGACCTGCTTTAGCACTTTGTAAATATAAATGGCATAGCTTTCCTTCCTCTTGCGCTTCTTCTTCTTATCATTCTTGGTAATATTCTTCTGGGCCTTGCCAGCCTTTTTGGCTGCTTTTCCACTTGTCTTAGGCGGCATTATTATTACTGTATTCACTCAAGTTCACTTTTACTCACTTCTAGTGATGGCACGATTAATCATATGATACGCAATAATCGATTATTTTGTTTCAATTCACGATTTAATTGTATCGCAAAATGGGTTTTGAATAATCGAGATAATCGATGATTTGCTCAAAAAATCGCATCGCTGTAAGCAACATTGGCGCGCAAAAGTTAGTGGCGAAGCGTCATTATGGCACCAAAACTAAGTAAAGTGTGGAGATTTTATTCAAAATTAAATGACACGGATGTGAATTGCCAATTGTGCCAAAAACAATTGAAGTATTGTAAAAATACAACCAGATATAAATGAAAGTTTAGGAAGCACTAGTGACGGCTCATCTATTAGCGAAGTTGAGTTCGATTTATGGACCCACCACAAGACACTGGCCCACAAAACCAGTAAGAAAGACGGTAACCATTTTCAAATTCAAGACGAGCTCAGTCTTTTTTTAAATGCTCCTGTTTTTGATTTGAAGCGTAATGTCGCCAACGCCTGGGAGGAGATGCGTACTGCATACCCTAAGCTATATGTTATAGCTTGTCGGTATTGTTTCTTAATAGGCACTTCGGTACCAGCGGAACGTCTTTTTTCCAAGGCGGGTGCCACATTAACCGAAAAAAGGAACAGGTTAACAACAGAGCACCTTTCACAACTACTATTTCTTAACTCAATTTTAAATAAATAAACATTTATGTATATTCTTTACTGTTCTTGTTGCTATTATTGCTTCTAAAAGGAGTTCATAAAAAATAAATAAAAAAAATAATAAGCGCATTAAAAAAAAATCATTTGATTAATCGATTTTTTCATTTTTCAGCGGTTAATTGCAATTAATCGTTAAAGCACCTAAAATAAATCATATGATTAAATAATCGAACAATGAATTTTTTTTGCCATCACTACTCACTTCAAAAAATGTTTGACAGAAAATTTCTGTTTGGTTAACATTTGTAGGATTTTTCGAACAACGTTTTCATGTTTGCGCACAGCACAACTCACCCTCTTTAGCTGAAAAAGTAGGCAGGTAAAAAAGTATAAATATGTACATGTTGATGAGTTGAGCATTCCATTCTCGTTTGTTGAGTGAAAAAGTGTAAGAAATAAATATATAATGTCTGGTCGTGGTAAAGGTGGAAAAGTGAAGGGAAAGGCAAAGTCGCGTTCAAACCGCGCTGGGCTACAGTTTCCCGTTGGTCGTATTCATCGTCTTCTTCGCAAGGGCAACTATGCCGAGCGTGTTGGTGCCGGTGCTCCAGTTTACTTGGCGGCTGTTATGGAATATTTGGCCGCTGAAGTTTTGGAATTGGCTGGTAATGCAGCCCGCGACAACAAGAAAACCAGAATTATCCCTCGCCATCTGCAATTGGCCATCCGCAACGATGAAGAATTGAATAAACTCCTTTCGGGCGTCACTATTGCCCAGGGCGGTGTGTTGCCTAACATCCAAGCGGTTCTGTTGCCCAAGAAGACCGAAAAGAAGGCTTAAATTACCAATTTTAGTGCACATGAAAACCAAACGTCCTTTTCAGGACGACCAAAAATACAAAAGAGATGCAATTTTTCATACATATTAGTCAAACTAAATATATAAAAATATAATTTAATATACATAAGAAAGCAATTCAAAATATGCATGCATGCTCACGCCACGGAGGGTGGTACGCTGAATGGTACAGTTGTTCTTTCATTCATAGTAGTCATTCATGTTCAAAAGGTAGAAATATGTCGGAATGTCTAAATGCTGCTCGTCTCTAAATTGCAAATTTGGTATGTATTCTTTTGAATACAGGTTGGATATAGAAGAACAGACGTTCGTCTGTTCTCATATATTGAATTGCATATTTTTCAGCTCTTAGGAATATTGGTGGTCCTGAAAAGTAAAGTAAAACCTAATTGTCAGTACGCATTCGTTATTTTATTCAAATGAATTTCAATAATTTGGCAACATTCACCATTATTAAGAACTCGAGGTAGAAATTTGGTACAACAATAGTCATTCTTTCATTTATTAAAAATTAAAATCGCTATTGAATTTAATTATTTTCAGCTCTTTTAAGGAAATATATTAGTGGTCCTGAAAAGGACCGATTGTTTTGTAAATATAAGTCGCTTGTACTCGTTCTTTCTTAACCGCCAAAACCGTACAGTGTACGTCCTTGCCTCTTCAACGCATAGACAACATCCATGGCTGTGACTGTCTTCCTCTTGGCATGTTCGGTGTATGTGACAGCATCGCGAATAACATTTTCCAGAAAGACCTTGAGAACGCCACGGGTTTCTTCATAGATTAGTCCAGAGATTCGCTTCACACCACCACGACGAGCTAAACGACGGATAGCAGGCTTCGTGATACCCTGGATATTATCACGCAACACTTTGCGATGACGCTTTGCACCTCCTTTACCCAAGCCTTTGCCACCTTTACCACGACCAGTCATTTTTCACTTTTTTTACTTGATATATTAACGCACCTCACGAATGTCAGCAGAAAACTAATTTCTGGCACAGAACCACTCCTATTTATACCGAGATATCTGAAAACTTGAGAGCGCACATAAATGCTTGCATCCCGCTCACACACTACCCTTGCAACATTTTCAACAGCAGAGAAGAGCAGAGCAGAGCAAGAGCGCGAGTCCAAGTATATCGATCTCTTTCTAACGCACCACCAATTTGCTATATAAACCAACGCTTTTTCGTGCGAGCTACCATTCTGTTTCGAAATTCGAATTGTGACAGTGTAAAATAGAATTGTGAAGGAAAGGGGAAAAAATGGCTCGTACAAAGCAGACCGCTCGGAAGTCCACTGGAGGCAAGGCTCCTCGTAAGCAGTTGGCTACTAAGGCAGCACGTAAAAGTGCGCCAGCTACTGGCGGTGTGAAAAAGCCTCATCGCTACCGCCCTGGTACAGTTGCTCTGCGTGAAATTCGTCGTTACCAGAAGAGCACAGAATTGCTTATTCGCAAGTTGCCGTTCCAGCGTTTAGTCCGTGAAATCGCTCAGGACTTCAAGACTGACCTTCGTTTCCAGAGCTCAGCTGTGATGGCTCTGCAGGAAGCTAGCGAAGCCTACTTGGTTGGTTTATTTGAAGATACAAATTTGTGCGCCATTCATGCTAAACGCGTCACCATCATGCCCAAGGACATTCAACTGGCTAGACGTATCCGTGGCGAGCGCGCTTAAATTGCTTCGCTATTTTGTCTTGTAGATTTATATAGATTACAAGCAACATCCAACAAATCGGTCCTTTTCAGGACCACAATATTTCTAACAAGGAGATTCCTATTTTCGCTTAGACTTTTTTTCAATTTTCCAATATTTTAGTTGATCTCAAAAATAAGTCGATCGCTCATAGATTATTGCGTGCACTATAAAAAGTAGATTGAATGTAGTGTACGTTTTATAAATTAAGTCTCGAATATGAATATATGAATATTAATATTATTATTATTATTTATTTGTTTTTTAAATAGCACAATATAGCTTTTTTTCCTTTGCAAAAAATTTATTTTGAATGTGTTTAGTGGTTAGCCAATAGATATACAAGTAAAAGTAAAACTATATTGGTTTTTAAATATTTTTTATATTTTGTGTCTTGTGTGCCTAGTGTCATATAAGATTAAGCAATATTTTAACGCTAATGTATTTTATTGCGCAAGAGAAATGTATCTGAAATGTGATTCAGAATATGATGGTATGAAATGATTATGTGTTTGAAGTAAGTAAAGAAAATAATAATACAATATGTTCCTTCTAATTTTCTAACAAATATTTATTAATATATTTATTTTCAATGTTAGAGAGATTTTATTTTTCCGAACGATTTTTGTATTGCCTTGCCTCAAAAGCATGACTTTTTTAAACGGCAAATGCTTTAGTTGAAATCGTATTTAATATATAAATCAATTGGGTTTGTTCATATTAATAGTTGAGTTTAATTAACAAATTAATGAATAATTATATTTTAAATTTATATATTGACATTTTTAATGAGATTTTATTTTTCCGAACGATTTTTGTATTGCGTTGCCTCAAAAGCATGACTGTTTTAAACGGCAAATGGTTTAGCTGAAATCGTATTTAATATATAAATCAATTGGGTTTGTTCATATTAATAGTTGAGTTTAATTAACAAATTAATGAATAATTATATTTTAAATTTATATATTGACATTTTTAATGAGATTTTATTTTTCCGAACGAGTTTTGTATTGCGTTGCCTCAAAAGCATGACTGTTTTAAATGGTAAATGGTTTAGTTGAAATCTTATTTAATATATAAATCTATTGGGTTTGATCATATTAATAGTTGAGTTTAGTTAACAAATTAATGAATTATTATATTTTAAATTTATATATTTACATTTTTAATATGAGATTTTATTTTTCCGAACGATTTTTGTATTGCGTTGCCTCAAAAGCATGACTGTTTTAAACGGTAAATGGTTTAGTTGAAATCACATTTAATATATAAATCTATTGGGTTTGATCATATTAATAGTTGAGTTTAATTAACAAATTAATGAATTTTTATATTTTAGATTTATATATTAACATTTTTATTATTATCTAATTAAAAATATGATTTTTCCAATATAACTTATTTTACATTCATACAAAGTTAAACTTTGAGGGGCAATAAAAAATCATGAAATTGTAAAAAAGTGAGTAAAATATAATTTTTTGAATTTTTCAAACATTTGACAATACAATCCAATATATATTTAGTTTGTAAATGGAATTTAAAATGTTTAAAAAGACAAGTCAATAAAATGGTAATTGTAAACTTTTGCGTATCGTACATTCAATGGCACAAACATTCTCGTTCGGCCTTCCTCCTCGATTCTCATTCAAACGGGTGACCAAATTTCACGATATTTTCCAATTAAACAAAAAGCAAAACGTTTCGTTTCGTTTGTTGTAAAGCAAAAAGTTAAGTGAATAATACAAAATGTCTGATTCAGCAGTTGCAGTATCCGCGTCCCCTGTGACTCCCCAAACAGCACCAATTGAGAAGAAGGTGGCTGCTAAAAAGTCTGCATCTACGTCTGCATCCGCATCTAAGGTAAAGAAAACAGCGGCTCCTCCAACACACCCACCAACTCAGCAGATGGTGGATGCATCGATAAAAAATCTAAAGGAACGTGGAGGCTCGTCCCTTTTGGCTATTAAGAAATACATCAGTGCCACTTACAAATGCGATGCCCAGAAACTGGCTCCATTCATTAAGAAGTACCTGAAGAATTCAGTTGCGAGTGGAAAGTTGATCCAAACAAAAGGGAAGGGTGCATCTGGTTCATTTAAGCTGTCTGCATCGTCTAAAAAGGAGCCCAAGCCAAAGGTAGCCTCTATAGAGAAGAAATCTAAGAAGGTGACTGCATCGGCAGCAGCCAAAAAGAAGAGTACATCTACCACCAAAAAAGTAAAGGGTGCTGCTGCTGATAAGAAGTCATCGAAGGCTGTGGTGACCAAAAAGAATACCGACAAAAAGAAAGCAGACAAAGCGAAGGCCAAAGATGCAAAGAAAGTAGGAACCATTAAAGCAAAGCCCACAACAGCAAAGGCGGCGGCAAAGTCAGGCGCAGCAAAGCCAAAGACTCCGAAACCTAAAACTACAAGTGCTAAGCCTAAAAAGGTTGTCTCTGCAGCATCACCGAAAAAAGCCGCTGCAAAGAAGCCAAAAGCAAAAGCTGCGTCCGCAGCGAAGAAGTAATTTTACGTCGAAATTACTCGGCATGCTATAAACGAATTTCAAAACTATGAAATTTGCAATTAATCAAAGTCCTTTTCAGGACTACTATTACATATCTCCAAGAGAAAAAAATACTTTCATTAACGAATCTATGAGTCAATATAAACGAAACAGAGAGGGCCTATTTAGGACAACAAAAATGACTAGAATACGAATTCTCCTCTCATGATGATAAACAAAACAAGATTTTGTTAGTTAGATCGATTTATAGGTTCTGGTTGGACACAGAAGTCCGTTTATCACTAAAGCACAAAAGTTTTTGTGAGGTAGATTTGATAATTGTTCGTTGTTGGGATTATGTACATTGTACATTATCTATGTAGATAGTAATATTCATTGAAATATTTAATATTCTTTGAAAAAATATTTGTGGCCCTGAAAAGGGCCTTTGAATGTTCGGCATACATCGAGAGCGAAGATTTACTTGGAGCTAGTGTACTTGGTTACTGCCTTTGTTCCTTCACTGACAGCGTGCTTGGCCAACTCTCCGGGCAACAGAAGACGGACTGCAGTTTGGATTTCCCGACTGGTAATCGTTGAACGTTTGTTGTAGTGTGCCAAACGAGAGGCCTCAGCAGCAATACGCTCAAAAATGTCGTTCACGAAGCTGTTCATGATGCTCATTGCTTTCGACGAGATTCCAGTGTCAGGATTAGTGATGGCAAAAAAAATTCATTGTTCGATTATTTAATCATATGATTTATTTTAGGTGCTTTAACGATTAATTGCAATTAACCGCTGAAAAATGAAAAAATCGATTAATCAAATGATTTTTTTTTAATGCGCTTATTATTTTTTTTATTTTTTTTTTATGAACTCCTTTTAGAAGCAATAATAGCAACAAGAACAGTAAAGAATATACATAAATGTTTATTTATTTAAAATTGAGTTAAGAAATATTAGTTGTGAAAGGTGCTCTGTTGTTAACCTGTTCCTTTTTTCGGTTAATGTGGCACCCGCCTTGGAAAAAAGACGTTCCGCTGGTACCGAAGTGCCTATTAAGAAACAATACCGACAAGCTATAACATATAGCTTAGGGTATGCAGTACGCATCTCCTCCCAGGCGTTGGCGACATTACGCTTCAAATCAAAAACAGGAGCATTTAAAAAAAGACTGAGCTCGTCTTGAATTTGAAAATGGTTACCGTCTTTCTTACTGGTTTTGTGGGCCAGTGTCTTGTGGTGGGTCCATAAATCGAACTCAACTTCGCTAATAGATGAGCCGTCACTAGTGCTTCCTAAACTTTCATTTATATCTGGTTGTATTTTTACAATACTTCAATTGTTTTTGGCACAATTGGCAATTCACATCCGTGTCATTTAATTTTGAATAAAATCTCCACACTTTACTTAGTTTTGGTGCCATAATGACGCTTCGCCACTAACTTTTGCGCGCCAATGTTGCTTACAGCGATGCGATTTTTTGAGCAAATCATCGATTATCTCGATTATTCAAAACCCATTTTGCGATACAATTAAATCGTGAATTGAAACAAAATAATCGATTATTGCGTATCATATGATTAATCGTGCCATCACTAGTCAGGATGGACCTGCTTTAGCACTTTGTAAATATAAATGGCATAGCTTTCCTTCCTCTTGCGCTTCTTCTTCTTATCATTCTTGGTAATATTCTTCTGGGCCTTGCCAGCCTTTTTGGCTGCTTTTCCACTTGTCTTAGGCGGCATTATTATTACTGTATTCACTCAAGTTCACTTTTACTCACTTCAAAAAATGTTTGACAGAAAATTTCTGTTTGGTTAACATTTGTAGGATTTTTCGAACAACGTTTTCATGTTTGCGCACAGCACAACTCACCCTCTTTAGCTGAAAAAGTAGGCAGGTAAAAAAGTATAAATATGTACATGTTGATGAGTTGAGCATTCCATTCTCGTTTGTTGAGTGAAAAAGTGTAAGAAATAAATATATAATGTCTGGTCGTGGTAAAGGTGGAAAAGTGAAGGGAAAGGCAAAGTCGCGTTCAAACCGCGCTGGGCTACAGTTTCCCGTTGGTCGTATTCATCGTCTTCTTCGCAAGGGCAACTATGCCGAGCGTGTTGGTGCCGGTGCTCCAGTTTACTTGGCGGCTGTTATGGAATATTTGGCCGCTGAAGTTTTGGAATTGGCTGGTAATGCAGCCCGCGACAACAAGAAAACCAGAATTATCCCTCGCCATCTGCAATTGGCCATCCGCAACGATGAAGAATTGAATAAACTCCTTTCGGGCGTCACTATTGCCCAGGGCGGTGTGTTGCCTAACATCCAAGCGGTTCTGTTGCCCAAGAAGACCGAAAAGAAGGCTTAAATTACCAATTTTAGTGCACATGAAAACCAAACGTCCTTTTCAGGACGACCAAAAATACAAAAGAGATGCAATTTTTCATACATATTAGTCAAACTAAATATATAAAAATATAATTTAATATACATAAGAAAGCAATTCAAAATATGCATGCATGCTCACGCCACGGAGGGTGGTACGCTGAATGGTACAGTTGTTCTTTCATTCATAGTAGTCATTCATGTTCAAAAGGTAGAAATATGTCGGAATGTCTAAATGCTGCTCGTCTCTAAATTGCAAATTTGGTATGTATTCTTTTGAATACAGGTTGGATATAGAAGAACAGACGTTCGTCTGTTCTCATATATTGAATTGCATATTTTTCAGCTCTTAGGAATATTGGTGGTCCTGAAAAGTAAAGTAAAACCTAATTGTCAGTACGCATTCGTTATTTTATTCAAATGAATTTCAATAATTTGGCAACATTCACCATTATTAAGAACTCGAGGTAGAAATTTGGTACAACAATAGTCATTCTTTCATTTATTAAAAATTAAAATCGCTATTGAATTTAATTATTTTCAGCTCTTTTAAGGAAATATATTAGTGGTCCTGAAAAGGACCGATTGTTTTGTAAATATAAGTCGCTTGTACTCGTTCTTTCTTAACCGCCAAAACCGTACAGTGTACGTCCTTGCCTCTTCAACGCATAGACAACATCCATGGCTGTGACTGTCTTCCTCTTGGCATGTTCGGTGTATGTGACAGCATCGCGAATAACATTTTCCAGAAAGACCTTGAGAACGCCACGGGTTTCTTCATAGATTAGTCCAGAGATTCGCTTCACACCACCACGACGAGCTAAACGACGGATAGCAGGCTTCGTGATACCCTGGATATTATCACGCAACACTTTGCGATGACGCTTTGCACCTCCTTTACCCAAGCCTTTGCCACCTTTACCACGACCAGTCATTTTTCACTTTTTTTACTTGATATATTAACGCACCTCACGAATGTCAGCAGAAAACTAATTTCTGGCACAGAACCACTCCTATTTATACCGAGATATCTGAAAACTTGAGAGCGCACATAAATGCTTGCATCCCGCTCACACACTACCCTTGCAACATTTTCAACAGCAGAGAAGAGCAGAGCAGAGCAAGAGCGCGAGTCCAAGTATATCGATCTCTTTCTAACGCACCACCAATTTGCTATATAAACCAACGCTTTTTCGTGCGAGCTACCATTCTGTTTCGAAATTCGAATTGTGACAGTGTAAAATAGAATTGTGAAGGAAAGGGGAAAAAATGGCTCGTACAAAGCAGACCGCTCGGAAGTCCACTGGAGGCAAGGCTCCTCGTAAGCAGTTGGCTACTAAGGCAGCACGTAAAAGTAGTGATGGCAAAAAAAATTCATTGTTCGATTATTTAATCATATGATTTATTTTAGGTACTTTAACGATTAATTGCAATTAACCGCTGAAAAATGAAAAAATCGATTAATCAAATGATTTTTTTTTAATGCGCTTATTATTTTTTTTATTTATTTTTTATGAACTCCTTTTAGAAGCAATAATAGGAACAAGAACAGTAAAGAATATACATAAATGTTTATTTATTTAAAATTGAGTTAAGAAATAGTAGTTGTGAAAGGTGCTCTGTTGTTAACCTGTTCCTTTTTTCGGTTAATGTGGCACCCGCCTTGGAAAAAAGACGTTCCGCTGGTACCGAAGTGCCTATTAAGAAACAATACCGACAAGCTATAACATATAGCTTAGGGTATGCAGTACGCATCTCCTCCCAGGCGTTGGCGACATTACGCTTCAAATCAAAAACAGGAGCATTTAAAAAAAGACTGAGCTCGTCTTGAATTTGAAAATGGTTACCGTCTTTCTTACTGGTTTTGTGGGCCAGTGTCTTGTGGTGGGTCCATAAATCGAACTCAACTTCGCTAATAGATGAGCCGTCACTAGTGCTTCCTAAACTTTCATTTATATCTGGTTGTATTTTTACAATACTTCAATTGTTTTTGGCACAATTGGCAATTCACATCCGTGTCATTTAATTTTGAATAAAATCTCCACACTTTACTTAGTTTTGGTGCCATAATGACGCTTCGCCACTAACTTTTGCGCGCCAATGTTGCTTACAGCGATGCGATTTTTTGAGCAAATCATCGATTATCTCGATTATTCAAAACCCATTTTGCGATACAATTAAATCGTGAATTGAAACAAAATAATCGATTATTGCGTATCATATGATTAATCGTGCCATCACTACGTAAAAGTGCGCCAGCTACTGGCGGTGTGAAAAAGCCTCATCGCTACCGCCCTGGTACAGTTGCTCTGCGTGAAATTCGTCGTTACCAGAAGAGCACAGAATTGCTTATTCGCAAGTTGCCGTTCCAGCGTTTAGTCCGTGAAATCGCTCAGGACTTCAAGACTGACCTTCGTTTCCAGAGCTCAGCTGTGATGGCTCTGCAGGAAGCTAGCGAAGCCTACTTGGTTGGTTTATTTGAAGATACAAATTTGTGCGCCATTCATGCTAAACGCGTCACCATCATGCCCAAGGACATTCAACTGGCTAGACGTATCCGTGGCGAGCGCGCTTAAATTGCTTCGCTATTTTGTCTTGTAGATTTATATAGATTACAAGCAACATCCAACAAATCGGTCCTTTTCAGGACCACAATATTTCTAACAAGGAGATTCCTATTTTCGCTTAGACTTTTTTTCAATTTTCCAATATTTTAGTTGATCTCAAAAATAAGTCGATCGCTCATAGATTATTGCGTGCACTATAAAAAGTAGATTGAATGTAGTGTACGTTTTATAAATTAAGTCTCGAATATGAATATATGAATATATGAATATTAATATTATTATTATTATTTATTTGTTTTTTAAATAGCACAATATAGCTTTTTTTCCTTTGCAAAAAATTTATTTTGAATGTGTTTAGTGGTTAGCCAATAGATATACAAGTAAAAGTAAAACTATATTGGTTTTTAAATATTTTTTATATTTTGTGTCTTGTGTGCCTAGTGTCATATAAGATTAAGCAATATTTTAACGCTAATGTATTTTATTGCGCAAGAGAAATGTATCTGAAATGTGATTCAGAATATGATGGTATGAAATGATTATGTGTTTGAAGTAAGTAAAGAAAATAATAATACAATATGTTCCTTCTAATTTTCTAACAAATATTTATTAATATATTTATTTTCAATGTTAGAGAGATTTTATTTTTCCGAACGATTTTTGTATTGCCTTGCCTCAAAAGCATGACTTTTTTAAACGGCAAATGCTTTAGTTGAAATCGTATTTAATATATAAATCAATTGGGTTTGTTCATATTAATAGTTGAGTTTAATTAACAAATTAATGAATAATTATATTTTAAATTTATATATTGACATTTTTAATGAGATTTTATTTTTCCGAACGATTTTTGTATTGCGTTGCCTCAAAAGCATGACTGTTTTAAACGGCAAATGGTTTAGCTGAAATCGTATTTAATATATAAATCAATTGGGTTTGTTCATATTAATAGTTGAGTTTAATTAACAAATTAATGAATAATTATATTTTAAATTTATATATTGACATTTTTAATGAGATTTTATTTTTCCGAACGAGTTTTGTATTGCGTTGCCTCAAAAGCATGACTGTTTTAAATGGTAAATGGTTTAGTTGAAATCTTATTTAATATATAAATCTATTGGGTTTGATCATATTAATAGTTGAGTTTAGTTAACAAATTAATGAATTATTATATTTTAAATTTATATATTTACATTTTTAATATGAGATTTTATTTTTCCGAACGATTTTTGTATTGCGTTGCCTCAAAAGCATGACTGTTTTAAACGGTAAATGGTTTAGTTGAAATCACATTTAATATATAAATCTATTGGGTTTGATCATATTAATAGTTGAGTTTAATTAACAAATTAATGAATTTTTATATTTTAGATTTATATATTAACATTTTTATTATTATCTAATTAAAAATATGATTTTTCCAATATAACTTATTTTACATTCATACAAAGTTAAACTTTGAGGGGCAATAAAAAATCATGAAATTGTAAAAAAGTGAGTAAAATATAATTTTTTGAATTTTTCAAACATTTGACAATACAATCCAATATATATTTAGTTTGTAAATGGAATTTAAAATGTTTAAAAAGACAAGTCAATAAAATGGTAATTGTAAACTTTTGCGTATCGTACATTCAATGGCACAAACATTCTCGTTCGGCCTTCCTCCTCGATTCTCATTCAAACGGGTGACCAAATTTCACGATATTTTCCAATTAAACAAAAAGCAAAACGTTTCGTTTCGTTTGTTGTAAAGCAAAAAGTTAAGTGAATAATACAAAATGTCTGATTCAGCAGTTGCAGTATCCGCGTCCCCTGTGACTCCCCAAACAGCACCAATTGAGAAGAAGGTGGCTGCTAAAAAGTCTGCATCTACGTCTGCATCCGCATCTAAGGTAAAGAAAACAGCGGCTCCTCCAACACACCCACCAACTCAGCAGATGGTGGATGCATCGATAAAAAATCTAAAGGAACGTGGAGGCTCGTCCCTTTTGGCTATTAAGAAATACATCAGTGCCACTTACAAATGCGATGCCCAGAAACTGGCTCCATTCATTAAGAAGTACCTGAAGAATTCAGTTGCGAGTGGAAAGTTGATCCAAACAAAAGGGAAGGGTGCATCTGGTTCATTTAAGCTGTCTGCATCGTCTAAAAAGGAGCCCAAGCCAAAGGTAGCCTCTATAGAGAAGAAATCTAAGAAGGTGACTGCATCGGCAGCAGCCAAAAAGAAGAGTACATCTACCACCAAAAAAGTAAAGGGTGCTGCTGCTGATAAGAAGTCATCGAAGGCTGTGGTGACCAAAAAGAATACCGACAAAAAGAAAGCAGACAAAGCGAAGGCCAAAGATGCAAAGAAAGTAGGAACCATTAAAGCAAAGCCCACAACAGCAAAGGCGGCGGCAAAGTCAGGCGCAGCAAAGCCAAAGACTCCGAAACCTAAAACTACAAGTGCTAAGCCTAAAAAGGTTGTCTCTGCAGCATCACCGAAAAAAGCCGCTGCAAAGAAGCCAAAAGCAAAAGCTGCGTCCGCAGCGAAGAAGTAATTTTACGTCGAAATTACTCGGCATGCTATAAACGAATTTCAAAACTATGAAATTTGCAATTAATCAAAGTCCTTTTCAGGACTACTATTACATATCTCCAAGAGAAAAAAAATACTTTCATTAACGAATCTATGAGTCAATATAAACGAAACAGAGAGGGCCTATTTAGGACAACAAAAATGACTAGAATACGAATTCTCCTCTCATGATGATAAACAAAACAAGATTTTGTTAGTTAGATCGATTTATAGGTTCTGGTTGGACACAGAAGTCCGTTTATCACTAAAGCACAAAAGTTTTTGTGAGGTAGATTTGATAATTGTTCGTTGTTGGGATTATGTACATTGTACATTATCTATGTAGATAGTAATATTCATTGAAATATTTAATATTCTTTGAAAAAATATTTGTGGCCCTGAAAAGGGCCTTTGAATGTTCGGCATACATCGAGAGCGAAGATTTACTTGGAGCTAGTGTACTTGGTTACTGCCTTTGTTCCTTCACTGACAGCGTGCTTGGCCAACTCTCCGGGCAACAGAAGACGGACTGCAGTTTGGATTTCCCGACTGGTAATCGTTGAACGTTTGTTGTAGTGTGCCAAACGAGAGGCCTCAGCAGCAATACGCTCAAAAATGTCGTTCACGAAGCTGTTCATGATGCTCATTGCTTTCGACGAGATTCCAGTGTCAGGATGGACCTGCTTTAGCACTTTGTAAATATAAATGGCATAGCTTTCCTTCCTCTTGCGCTTCTTCTTCTTATCATTCTTGGTAATATTCTTCTGGGCCTTGCCAGCCTTTTTGGCTGCTTTTCCACTTGTCTTAGGCGGCATTATTATTACTGTATTCACTCAAGTTCACTTTTACTCACTTCAAAAAATGTTTGACAGAAAATTTCTGTTTGGTTAACATTTGTAGGATTTTTCGAACAACGTTTTCATGTTTGCGCACAGCACAACTCACCCTCTTTAGCTGAAAAAGTAGGCAGGTAAAAAAGTATAAATATGTACATGTTGATGAGTTGAGCATTCCATTCTCGTTTGTTGAGTGAAAAAGTGTAAGAAATAAATATATAATGTCTGGTCGTGGTAAAGGTGGAAAAGTGAAGGGAAAGGCAAAGTCGCGTTCAAACCGCGCTGGGCTACAGTTTCCCGTTGGTCGTATTCATCGTCTTCTTCGCAAGGGCAACTATGCCGAGCGTGTTGGTGCCGGTGCTCCAGTTTACTTGGCGGCTGTTATGGAATATTTGGCCGCTGAAGTTTTGGAATTGGCTGGTAATGCAGCCCGCGACAACAAGAAAACCAGAATTATCCCTCGCCATCTGCAATTGGCCATCCGCAACGATGAAGAATTGAATAAACTCCTTTCGGGCGTCACTATTGCCCAGGGCGGTGTGTTGCCTAACATCCAAGCGGTTCTGTTGCCCAAGAAGACCGAAAAGAAGGCTTAAATTACCAATTTTAGTGCACATGAAAACCAAACGTCCTTTTCAGGACGACCAAAAATACAAAAGAGATGCAATTTTTCATACATATTAGTCAAACTAAATATATAAAAATATAATTTAATATACATAAGAAAGCAATTCAAAATATGCATGCATGCTCACGCCACGGAGGGTGGTACGCTGAATGGTACAGTTGTTCTTTCATTCATAGTAGTCATTCATGTTCAAAAGGTAGAAATATGTCGGAATGTCTAAATGCTGCTCGTCTCTAAATTGCAAATTTGGTATGTATTCTTTTGAATACAGGTTGGATATAGAAGAACAGACGTTCGTCTGTTCTCATATATTGAATTGCATATTTTTCAGCTCTTAGGAATATTGGTGGTCCTGAAAAGTAAAGTAAAACCTAATTGTCAGTACGCATTCGTTATTTTATTCAAATGAATTTCAATAATTTGGCAACATTCACCATTATTAAGAACTCGAGGTAGAAATTTGGTACAACAATAGTCATTCTTTCATTTATTAAAAATTAAAATCGCTATTGAATTTAATTATTTTCAGCTCTTTTAAGGAAATATATTAGTGGTCCTGAAAAGGACCGATTGTTTTGTAAATATAAGTCGCTTGTACTCGTTCTTTCTTAACCGCCAAAACCGTACAGTGTACGTCCTTGCCTCTTCAACGCATAGACAACATCCATGGCTGTGACTGTCTTCCTCTTGGCATGTTCGGTGTATGTGACAGCATCGCGAATAACATTTTCCAGAAAGACCTTGAGAACGCCACGGGTTTCTTCATAGATTAGTCCAGAGATTCGCTTCACACCACCACGACGAGCTAAACGACGGATAGCAGGCTTCGTGATACCCTGGATATTATCACGCAACACTTTGCGATGACGCTTTGCACCTCCTTTACCCAAGCCTTTGCCACCTTTACCACGACCAGTCATTTTTCACTTTTTTTACTTGATATATTAACGCACCTCACGAATGTCAGCAGAAAACTAATTTCTGGCACAGAACCACTCCTATTTATACCGAGATATCTGAAAACTTGAGAGCGCACATAAATGCTTGCATCCCGCTCACACACTACCCTTGCAACATTTTCAACAGCAGAGAAGAGCAGAGCAGAGCAAGAGCGCGAGTCCAAGTATATCGATCTCTTTCTAACGCACCACCAATTTGCTATATAAACCAACGCTTTTTCGTGCGAGCTACCATTCTGTTTCGAAATTCGAATTGTGACAGTGTAAAATAGAATTGTGAAGGAAAGGGGAAAAAATGGCTCGTACAAAGCAGACCGCTCGGAAGTCCACTGGAGGCAAGGCTCCTCGTAAGCAGTTGGCTACTAAGGCAGCACGTAAAAGTGCGCCAGCTACTGGCGGTGTGAAAAAGCCTCATCGCTACCGCCCTGGTACAGTTGCTCTGCGTGAAATTCGTCGTTACCAGAAGAGCACAGAATTGCTTATTCGCAAGTTGCCGTTCCAGCGTTTAGTCCGTGAAATCGCTCAGGACTTCAAGACTGACCTTCGTTTCCAGAGCTCAGCTGTGATGGCTCTGCAGGAAGCTAGCGAAGCCTACTTGGTTGGTTTATTTGAAGATACAAATTTGTGCGCCATTCATGCTAAACGCGTCACCATCATGCCCAAGGACATTCAACTGGCTAGACGTATCCGTGGCGAGCGCGCTTAAATTGCTTCGCTATTTTGTCTTGTAGATTTATATAGATTACAAGCAACATCCAACAAATCGGTCCTTTTCAGGACCACAATATTTCTAACAAGGAGATTCCTATTTTCGCTTAGACTTTTTTTCAATTTTCCAATATTTTAGTTGATCTCAAAAATAAGTCGATCGCTCATAGATTATTGCGTGCACTATAAAAAGTAGATTGAATGTAGTGTACGTTTTATAAATTAAGTCTCGAATATGAATATATGAATATATGAATATTAATATTATTATTATTATTTATTTGTTTTTTAAATAGCACAATATAGCTTTTTTTCCTTTGCAAAAAATTTATTTTGAATGTGTTTAGTGGTTAGCCAATAGATATACAAGTAAAAGTAAAACTATATTGGTTTTTAAATATTTTTTATATTTTGTGTCTTGTGTAGTGATGGCAAAAAAAATTCATTGTTCGATTATTTAATCATATGATTTATTTTAGGTGCTTTAACGATTAATTGCAATTAACCGCTGAAAAATGAAAAAATCGATTAATCAATTGATTTTTTTTTAATGCGCTTATTATTTTTTTTATTTATTTTTTATGAACTCCTTTTAGAAGCAATAATAGCAACAAGAACAGTAAAGAATATACATAAATGTTTATTTATTTAAAATTGAGTTAAGAAATAGTAGTTGTGAAAGGTGCTCTGTTGTTAACCTGTTCCTTTTTTCGGTTAATGTGGCACCCGCCTTGGAAAAAAGACGTTCCGCTGGTACCGAAGTGCCTATTAAGAAACAATACCGACAAGCTATAACATATAGCTTAGGGTATGCAGTACGCATCTCCTCCCAGGCGTTGGCGACATTACGCTTCAAATCAAAAACAGGAGCATTTAAAAAAAGACTGAGCTCGTCTTGAATTTGAAAATGGTTACCGTCTTTCTTACTGGTTTTGTGGGCCAGTGTCTTGTGGTGGGTCCATAAATCGAACTCAACTTCGTTAATAGATGAGCCGTCACTAGTGCTTCCTAAACTTTCATTTATATCTGGTTGTATTTTTACAATACTTCAATTGTTTTTGGCACAATTGGCAATTCACATCCGTGTCATTTAATTTTGAATAAAATCTCCACACTTTACTTAGTTTTGGTGCCATAATGACGCTTCGCCACTAACTTTTGCGCGCCAATGTTGCTTACAGCGATGCGATTTTTTGAGCAAATCATCGATTATCTCGATTATTCAAAACCCATTTTGCGATACAATTAAATCGTGAATTGAAACAAAATAATCGATTATTGCGTATCATATGATTAATCGTGCCATCACTAGTCTTGTGTGCCTAGTGTCATATAAGATTAAGCAATATTTTAACGCTAATGTATTTTATTGCGCAAGAGAAATGTATCTGAAATGTGATTCAGAATATGATGGTATGAAATGATTATGTGTTTGAAGTAAGTAAAGAAAATAATAATACAATATGTTCCTTCTAATTTTCTAACAAATATTTATTAATATATTTATTTTCAATGTTAGAGAGATTTTATTTTTCCGAACGATTTTTGTATTGCCTTGCCTCAAAAGCATGACTTTTTTAAACGGCAAATGCTTTAGTTGAAATCGTATTTAATATATAAATCAATTGGGTTTGTTCATATTAATAGTTGAGTTTAATTAACAAATTAATGAATAATTATATTTTAAATTTATATATTGACATTTTTAATGAGATTTTATTTTTCCGAACGATTTTTGTATTGCGTTGCCTCAAAAGCATGACTGTTTTAAACGGGAAATGGTTTAGCTGAAATCGTATTTAATATATAAATCAATTGGGTTTGTTCATATTAATAGTTGAGTTTAATTAACAAATTAATGAATAATTATATTTTAAATTTATATATTGACATTTTTAATGAGATTTTATTTTTCCGAACGAGTTTTGTATTGCGTTGCCTCAAAAGCATGACTGTTTTAAATGGTAAATGGTTTAGTTGAAATCTTATTTAATATATAAATCTATTGGGTTTGATCATATTAATAGTTGAGTTTAGTTAACAAATTAATGAATTATTATATTTTAAATTTATATATTTACATTTTTAATATGAGATTTTATTTTTCCGAACGATTTTTGTATTGCGTTGCCTCAAAAGCATGACTGTTTTAAACGGTAAATGGTTTAGTTGAAATCACATTTAATATATAAATCTATTGGGTTTGATCATATTAATAGTTGAGTTTAATTAACAAATTAATGAATTTTTATATTTTAGATTTATATATTAACATTTTTATTATTATCTAATTAAAAATATGATTTTTCCAATATAACTTATTTTACATTCATACAAAGTTAAACTTTGAGGGGCAATAAAAAATCATGAAATTGTAAAAAAGTGAGTAAAATATAATTTTTTGAATTTTTCAAACATTTGACAATACAATCCAATATATATTTAGTTTGTAAATGGAATTTAAAATGTTTAAAAAGACAAGTCAATAAAATGGTAATTGTAAACTTTTGCGTATCGTACATTCAATGGCACAAACATTCTCGTTCGGCCTTCCTCCTCGATTCTCATTCAAACGGGTGACCAAATTTCACGATATTTTCGAATTAAACAAAAAGCAAAACGTTTCGTTTCGTTTGTTGTAAAGCAAAAAGTTAAGTGAATAATACAAAATGTCTGATTCAGCAGTTGCAGTATCCGCGTCCCCTGTGACTCCCCAAACAGCACCAATTGAGAAGAAGGTGGCTGCTAAAAAGTCTGCATCTACGTCTGCATCCGCATTAGTGATGGCAAAAAAAATTCATTGTTCGATTATTTAATCATATGATTTATTTTAGGTGCTTTAACGATTAATTGCAATTAACCGCTGAAAAATGAAAAAATCGATTAATCAAATGATTTTTTTTTAATGCGCTTATTATTTTTTTTATTTATTTTTTATGAACTCCTTTTAGAAGCAATAGCTAGAGCCTGCTTTTCGTACATTTTTTGCATCTCAGCCTTGATTGTGTTCCTTGATGGCACTTTGTAAAGGGGATGATGATTAGTGATGGCAAAAAAAATTCATTGTTCGATTATTTAATCATATGATTTATTTTAGGTGCTTTAACGATTAATTGCAATTAACCGCTGAAAAATGAAAAAATCGATTAATCAAATGATTTTTTTTAATGCGTTTATTATTTTTTTTATTTATTTTTTATGAACTCCTTTTAGAAGCAATAATAGCAACAAGAACAGTAAAGAATATACATAAATGTTTATTTGAAAGGTGCTCTGTTGTTAACCTGTTCCTTTTTTCGGTTAATGTGGCACCCGCCTTGGAAAAAAGACGTTCCGCTGGTACCGAAGTGCCTATTAAGAAACAATACCGACAAGCTATAACATATAGCTTAGGGTATGCAGTACGCATCTCCTCCCAGGCGTTGGCGACATTACGCTTCAAATCAAAAACAGGAGCATTTAAAAAAAGACTGAGCTCGTCTTGAATTTGAAAATGGTTACCGTCTTTCTTACTGGTTTTGTGGGCCAGTGTCTTGTGGTGGGTCCATAAATCGAACTCAACTTCGCTAATAGATGAGCCGTCACTAGTGCTTCCTAAACTTTCATTATTATAGACAACTGAAAACTCACCTTGAGGGACGCGAACTCTTTCGTATGTTTCAGTTTTAAGTGCTGAAACATATTGGTTGTATTTTTACAATACTTCAATTGTTTTTGGCACAATTGGCAATTCACATCCGTGTCATTTACTTTTGAATAAAATCTCCACACTTTACTTAGTTTTGGTGCCATAATGACGCTCCGCCACTAACTTTTGCGCGCCAACGTTGCTTACAGCGATGCGATTTTTTGAGCAAATCATCGATTATCTCGATTATTCAAAACCCATTTTGCGATACAATTAAATCGTGAATTGAAACAAAATAATCGATTATTGCGTATCATATGATTAATCGTGCCATCACTAATGATGATCCTTCATCCATTTTAAAAAACCATTTCCTAAATTTATTTTTAATATTAGTGAGACTGTCGTAATATTTATATATTATAAGACATAATTACCTTCCACGTGGGAAAATGGAAAATTATCCATTGCAAGCATCTCGACAATTGACTTTGTCATCTCGGTATGCTTGGCGCCACCCGATGCAAAGCTATGCACGTTTAGAAATGCAGATTGAATGCTTTGCTGCGAATGCACTTTTGGTTGCGAGATTGTGCTGATCATTTCATTGTTGTCCCCCTCAAGTTCAGAATGTTCATTGCCGATTTTTGGGAGCTTAATATTGTTAAATTTAAGTATTTTCATTATTATAGACAACTGAAAACTCACCTTGAGGGACGCGAACTCTTTCGTATGTTTCAGTTTTAAGTGCTGAAACATATTGGTTGTATTTTTACAATACTTCAATTGTTTTTGGCACAATTGGCAATTCACATCCGTGTCATTTACTTTTGAATAAAATCTCCACACTTTACTTAGTTTTGGTGCCATAATGACGCTTCGCCACTAACTTTTGCGCGCCAATGTTGCTTACAGCGATGCGATTTTTTGAGCAAATCATCGATTATCTCGATTATTCAAAACCCATTTTGCGATACAATTAAATCGTGAATTGAAACAAAATAATCGATTATTGCGTATCATATGATTAATCGTGCCATCACTAATCCGCATCTAAGGTAAAGAAAACAGCGGCTCCTCCAACACACCCACCAACTCAGCAGATGGTGGATGCATCGATAAAAAATCTAAAGGAACGTGGAGGCTCGTCCCTTTTGGCTATTAAGAAATACATCAGTGCCACTTACAAATGCGATGCCCAGAAACTGGCTCCATTCATTAAGAAGTACCTGAAGAATTCAGTTGCGAGTGGAAAGTTGATCCAAACAAAAGGGAAGGGTGCATCTGGTTCATTTAAGCTGTCTGCATCGTCTAAAAAGGAGCCCAAGCCAAAGGTAGCCTCTATAGAGAAGAAATCTAAGAAGGTGACTGCATCGGCAGCAGCCAAAAAGAAGAGTACATCTACCACCAAAAAAGTAAAGGGTGCTGCTGCTGATAAGAAGTCATCGAAGGCTGTGGTGACCAAAAAGAATACCGACAAAAAGAAAGCAGACAAAGCGAAGGCCAAAGATGCAAAGAAAGTAGGAACCATTAAAGCAAAGCCCACAACAGCAAAGGCGGCGGCAAAGTCAGGCGCAGCAAAGCCAAAGACTCCGAAACCTAAAACTACAAGTGCTAAGCCTAAAAAGGTTGTCTCTGCAGCATCACCGAAAAAAGCCGCTGCAAAGAAGCCAAAAGCAAAAGCTGCGTCCGCAGCGAAGAAGTAATTTTACGTCGAAATTACTCGGCATGCTATAAACGAATTTCAAAACTATGAAATTTGCAATTAATCAAAGTCCTTTTCAGGACTACTATTACATATCTCCAAGAGAAAAAAAATACTTTCATTAACGAATCTATGAGTCAATATAAACGAAACAGAGAGGGCCTATTTAGGACAACAAAAATGACTAGAATACGAATTCTCCTCTCATGATGATAAACAAAACAAGATTTTGTTAGTTAGATCGATTTATAGGTTCTGGTTGGACACAGAAGTCCGTTCATCACTAAAGAGCCATAAAAACAAAAGTTTTTGTGAGGTAGATTTGATAATTGTTCGTTGTTGGGATTATGTACATTGTACATTATCTATGTAGATAGTAATATTCATTGAAATATTTAATATTCTTTGAAAAAATATTTGTGGCCCTGAAAAGGGCCTTTGAATGTTCGGCATACATCGAGAGCGAAGATTTACTTGGAGCTAGTGTACTTGGTTACTGCCTTTGTTCCTTCACTGACAGCGTGCTTGGCCAACTCTCCGGGCAACAGAAGACGGACTGCAGTTTGGATTTCCCGACTGGTAATCGTTGAACGTTTGTTGTAGTGTGCCAAACGAGAGGCCTCAGCAGCAATACGCTCAAAAATGTCGTTCACGAAGCTGTTCATGATGCTCATTGCTTTCGACGAGATTCCAGTGTCAGGATGGACCTGCTTTAGCACTTTGTAAATATAAATGGCATAGCTTTCCTTCCTCTTGCGCTTCTTCTTCTTATCATTCTTGGTAATATTCTTCTGGGCCTTGCCAGCCTTTTTGGCTGCTTTTCCACTTGTCTTAGGCGGCATTATTATTACTGTATTCACTCAAGTTCACTTTTACTCACTTCAAAAAATGTTTGACAGAAAATTTCTGTTTGGTTAACATTTGTAGGATTTTTCGAACAACGTTTTCATGTTTGCGCACAGCACAACTCACCCTCTTTAGCTGAAAAAGTAGGCAGGTAAAAAAGTATAAATATGTACATGTTGATGAGTTGAGCATTCCATTCTCGTTTGTTGAGTGAAAAAGTGTAAGAAATAAATATATAATGTCTGGTCGTGGTAAAGGTGGAAAAGTGAAGGGAAAGGCAAAGTCGCGTTCAAACCGCGCTGGGCTACAGTTTCCCGTTGGTCGTATTCATCGTCTTCTTCGCAAGGGCAACTATGCCGAGCGTGTTGGTGCCGGTGCTCCAGTTTACTTGGCGGCTGTTATGGAATATTTGGCCGCTGAAGTTTTGGAATTGGCTGGTAATGCAGCCCGCGACAACAAGAAAACCAGAATTATCCCTCGCCATCTGCAATTGGCCATCCGCAACGATGAAGAATTGAATAAACTCCTTTCGGGCGTCACTATTGCCCAGGGCGGTGTGTTGCCTAACATCCAAGCGGTTCTGTTGCCCAAGAAGACCGAAAAGAAGGCTTAAATTACCAATTTTAGTGCACATGAAAACCAAACGTCCTTTTCAGGACGACCAAAAATACAAAAGAGATGATTAATTTTCATACATACATATTAGTCTAACTAAATATATACAAATATAATTTAATATACATAAGTAAGCGATTCAAAATATGCATGCATCATTGTTAAAAGACAGTAGGTTGCTCAAAGAACAGTTACTTTTAATGTTAACTAACAGCTCTCTTGTGACGTCATATTTTCAGATTTTGCTATGTTATCCCGGTTGATGCTTGGCGGGCACTTCAGCAGAGATCGATCAAGTGGTCCAAAACAATCAAAATTAAGTATATATAAATAAGCAAATTTCAATAGTAAACTCCTTAAAAATGGTCAACCACTAATTTTATTTACATACAAAAAGAAACTAAGTATAAAATAGAATGAACTGGGAGGCCTTTCGAAAGCAGCAATGATATGGCCAAAATAGCCAAAATGTCAGCAAGATTGCGTGATGAACATAGTTAGCTGAGTTTTCTCCATCAATAAGGTTCATTTATGCCGATCTATCTACATATTAAAATCTAGTACACTTTGAAGCTGCACCAATAAAGGTGCTGCTCACACCTGCTGTCATGTCAGAAACATCCGATGGAATGAAATAAAATTGGTACATTAATTACAAAATCGAAAAGTCAACATGATTATGAGTATTAAAACCCAAGGAAACATATAATCTGCACATATAAGCAGCACCTAACAATGCTTCGTATCATCTGTGGCCATTAGATTCGTGGTATAATAAATTAAATTGGGGAATATTATGATGCGGATTGATAAGTAATGCATAATACTTAGTAGTAACTATTTAGCTTTAAAAATTAGAGCCGAAGAAAATAAAATGAAAGCCATTCCACGCGAAAGTAAAAGTGGTCAAGGGAATCGTGAATCTATGTAGAATTTGTGATTGGCTGCTCAGCTCGTTTTATTTAGTCTACTAGTTTTAAGACAAATAACAGTGTCAAAATTGCTTGATTTTCATACAAATTTAAACGCGCGCGCACCATTTTCTGAAATAATGACTTCACGCTGTTAAAACAGTTGACCGCTTTGCATAACCTAAGATCACTCAATCGTGGCTATTGATTAGTGCTGTAAAATTATCGATGATCTTATTTGTATATTGATGGTTGTTTTTTATTATCGATAGTGGTAATATCATGAATTTCGCATCACTGGTTTTGTTTATATCCGACAAACAGCTGTTAAATTTTTTGTGGTGGTTGGTCGATATAAAAAAATATAAAAATACCAACTTCAACGTAAGCAAACGTAGACTTTAGTGAATAACGTATATAAATTCAACTTTATTAAATGGCACTGACATCACATGTATTTGAGCGTACTTTATAGTTTACATTTTCTCAATAAGATGAAAGTTTTTAAAGTTTAAGCGAGAAGAGAAATTATGATATTTTAATGTATACCCAATATTTTCTGATTTATAATTAATGAAATATAATTATTATTAAATTACAAACAAATAAACAAAATAAATTTGCACGCCAGAGTATCTTCCATAGTGGCTTAAGAAATCGTAAAAGTCCATTCAGAGATGAATTCAGGTGGAATAGATGAGAGTGCGCTACTCTCGCAATTTCTGTACTCTTAAGCCCATAAGTTGTTAATTATATATTGAAAAGAAATGATTTCATCTTGAAATAAGACGTGGCTAATTACTTAAATCATATGATATAATCAAATGGGTAAAAATTTAGAATAGTCCAAGGTATCCATTTAATAAAGCGAAACGAGAGCGCTTCAAATCGGTTTCTGTAGTCTGTTCTAAATACGCATAATGGCAGTAAACGTATCAAAACATCACTAAACACGCAAAGGCAATTAAAATTGTTTTAAAACATGCAAACTCCTACAAGTAATACGCTCCTGCAACGGCGCACAGCGATCCGGGGTGTTGGGCTAACCAACTTAAATAGCAGCCAAGAATGCCCATCGACTACTCTGGAGGCTGCTCGACTCCGGTATACACTACATGCACATGTGCTGGAGTCGTGGAAGTACATACATATGTCGGAAGAAGTTCTCCCCATTTGAGTAATGGAAAGTCAAGACATTGACTGCCATGCAACATTCTATGGTAGGGTGTCTTTCATTTATCCCTACACGAAATCTAATTCAATTAAGCAAAGTTAATAGCCTTTGCGCAACATACGTCACCGTCAATGCAGACCCATTGTATGTAATTGATCTTTGCCCACTGATTGCTCTCCATGGCTGAGGCTGGAGCTCTGTGGTCATTATATGAGCGAGCGAGCTAGCGACCGAGCGAGGCTTTTTAAATCGAATCGTAAAGGATTATTCAACTGCACTTCAGCAGCAGCAGCGGCAGCAGCAGGCGTGCTAAACAAGTCTGCGAATGCTTCGAATTTCTTGTTGCATATGATAAGAAAAAAAATATATATAAGTGTGGATTGTGTTTGTTACCATTCCCACACATAGGCTAATGGAATTTAAGAATCGTATTTAAATAGCTCTGATTACTAATGCCCCTTCACTTGGGCAGAAAAACATGCAAATACTAGACCAGGGGCTACGGGCCGTCGTTCTTAAGTGGCCCAAATAGCTGTCAGAGCGACAACTCAGTTTAGATAATTTGATGTTAAGAGAAATTAAACGACTAATATTATGTTAACATACATTTAACGATTAAGACTACAACATAATGTTAATTGAAGTGTCACTGGGAAGTGTTTGAATAGTCTAGGTAGCCTAGGTGGATTCAGGCTAATCAAGTGATATGGCGATAAGGTAATTTAGACAAATGTTTTAATCGTCGCATTAATGGCTTGGCATATTTTAGAGAAAATGCGTTGCATTAGCATCGACACCTGCTCATCGGCGTTGCCGATCCGGTTATGGCCTTAACTTCGTTAGGCCATTAAAAAAATAAGCATGGCTTCATCTTCGGCAGAAGACAGGTGAGCGTATAAAAGGTAACTAAGTACATAAATGGCCTCAGCAGTTGGCGTTGACTAATCGCAAGAACTATTATTTCTAATTTAGATGAAAGCTGAATTTATTAAATTATATTTTATTGATTGAATTGCTCATATATGTATATGTAAAAAAAATGTTTTACAAAATAAATACGTGCAAAAAGATATATATATATATATATATATATATATATAGATATATATAGATATATATATATATATATATATATATATATATATATATATATCTTTTTGCACGTATTTATTTTGTAAAACATTTTTTTTTTGTCATTTTATACATATAGATGTCAAGCTTGACTAGACGTGCAAATATTTGATACCATTCGCAATATTCATGTACTTATATATGTATGTGTACATATGTATTTATATAGGTATGTGCATGTGCACATACACACAGCTATACAGGTGTTTAATGACAATCATGTGGCTGTGATTTATGCAAATGTTGCAGCACAACTGCAATAGCCAAATACTTGGCCATTTTAAGAAAAATGTGGCAAAATATTAAATAGACTGGCACCAAAAAGAAGAAAAAAGAAGAAGAAAAAAAAAAAAACAACCAAGCAAAGACAGACAAAAAAGACAGAAAACCGACTCGCAACGCATAATGCAAGTAACCTGCCTTCTGCAACTTCATTCATTTAATGCGGCAAAAAGTAGGAGCTCCAGTGCTTAGCTTAACTTTGCTCGCCAGCACTGCGAAGCAATAAAAGAAAAAGAAAGAGCACCAGCAGCAACAAAAATAACAACAACGACTACAACAACAATAAGAGCAACAAAACACGCTAACCAATAAAACAATTGAGAAGCTGTAAAAACCACAACAAAGAAGAAGAGTTCCGAAAACAGGTTTTTAACACAACATAACTGAAACAAGTTGGAGCTGTTTATTGAATGTTAACTTAACAGGCGACTGTTAACAGGCTGTTAACCGTTTAGAGTTCGCATTTCATTGGCTTGCCATATGCTGCACCTGCAGATCGCGATCAAATAAATACAAATATGTCAACACTCCACGCCATTTGAATAGGGCTGCGCAGGAACGTAAAAGTACGAAATATGCCAGGCTATAGAATAATCATTTATTATTCATTACTTCAGACAATATGTATTATCTATCAAATATAATTCTACAATATTAGAATTATTATTATTATTATTTTCATCAACTATTTCTAGTCACACAACAATACCAACACACATGTATGTACACATAGTTGTGTATAAATACTTATTTGTACATAATCCTTTTACTTGTATCACTAGCTGAACAACTACTAGCCAGAAAACCAGTTTCAGTTTACCACAAGCAAACCAGATTTCTTAACCGTTTCGAACCGAGCGCCCACTTGTTGCCGTGTTGCTGCCATGGTCGCCAAAGTCAGTTCCACGCCAGCTACCTGTGATTTCAGGTGTTATAATTGTCGTACGCGCTTGGCACAAACTATTTCATACGAATACTTCGCGCTAGTCCCAGCCGCTCCACAAATATGTCTGCACAAAACGAACTGTAAAAATCAAGTCTATGCCAAACTGCCAAACAGCGACAGCTCTTGGGATTATTAATCAACGGAATTCCTTCTAAGTAGTGCCGTTTCATTTTCGGCTGCAAATGAAGGCCTTCGTTCTAATGCTATGAAATGATGTTCGCAAGTTTGTGAAATAAATTATAATTCAAGAAGAAGTTACAAAAAAGGTAACGAACGAACGGAGTTTTATATAACAATATTCTGTTAAGTTCCCATGTCGAAATCGTGTGCATAAAATGTGATTGAGTTGATGAAAGATGCTTGAATGGCCGTATCATTTGCACTTTCTTTTTCGAAAAGCAAACAAACCTGCTAATGCAGGAAACGAAAATACAAAATAAATCAAAAGTGAAATCTTTGTGAAATTAGTCAATGTAGTTAACACAAGAGATGACAAATGCAACGTTCTACTGAAATAATAATAATGATCATAATAATAATATGTAGTACCACTAATATCATACCAACTAATAATAAGTGTGTATGTGTTTGATTCATTGTTTGATGCTTGCTTGATTCATTGCATTGCATTTCCGTCGGCTCTAATTGCAGGACGTCTTGGGTTACTTTGGCTGACCCCAATTTTGCTTGGGAAAAGCAATATTATGTTGGGGTTGCCTATTGGGGTCATGTGTGGAGAGCGTTTGCAAATAAACTGCTGCCGCAGCTGCTGCTGTGGCTGCTATCACAAGTACACTTAGTGTGAGAGAGGGAGAGACATCGAAAGATAGAGAAAGAGAGGGAGAGGTAGATGGAGAAACATCCCAGACAACGTACAACAATCAACTTGCCACACTACTTTTACTCCCTGTTGTTGCTGTATTGTGTTGCACGTTTTGCGAATTTTTGAGCAGGTTAAAATGATTTTTTGGCCAACTCGTGTGGGTGTGTGTCTCTCTCCCTCTATTTCTCTCTATCTGTGTGTACTCGGCCATTGCCATGTTGGCAAAAGTGAAACCTTAATCTATGCAAATCCTGAAAACAAATCGACTACCGGTGCACATAAATTTTTATGCACATAAATATATACATATATACCATTAATTTTAATGAGTATCAAAACTCTTGAGCATGGTCAACAAGGAAAACAAGTCTCTCTATTGTTTTATTTGCCTTGCTCGCTGACTGTGCTCATCCCAAATTTCGCAAGAAAAATCAAGTGAAAGTTATCCTTATCAAACCGGATTCGTGCCGGACCTAACATAACACACAACTGATCGCTACTAAATATGTTGTGAAAATATGTATAAAATAGTAATCAACAAAGGAAGAGAATAAGAATGACTTATAAACTGAAATCTACATAAGATCGAAATCACAAACTAGGAAATATATTGTCAAGAGTCGAATTCAGAAACTTGTTTATTTTTTTTCTTTTTTCTGGAGAATATGCAAAAACTTGTTGGCTAAATATTCTTTGTGCTTTAATAAGTAAACGCTTTTTGCACACTTTATATATGTATGTAGATAGCATTGGCAGCATTTCGCGAAACAGCGGATCTAAGTACATACAATATATATATGTACATATAGATATATGTTTGTATATAGCTATGATTATGTATATTTGCAAATAAGTGCATTCGCACTGATGTGTGCACGTACACAGAGCGACATTTACATTTTTTGCTGACTGGGACAGTTCGGCATAAATTTGTCTGTCGAAATTGGTAAAACGACACCGAGCTGAAATTTTCACGTGGCAGATCCAAAAAATTGATGTCTCCAAATGCCTCCGGTCTTGACGAACTTTTTCGCTCACATCTAGGTTTTAACCTTTGGCATACATATCATTGTCTTACCAGTTTGACCGCGATTTAAAGTTTCTCAAATATCTGAAACAAAGTATACACATAGGTAAATATACAAATTTATAAACAGACATACACCTCGACTGTGTTGATTAAATATGGTAAAAGCTTTGCATGATTGACTAGCAGAATCAAAACATTTGATTAAGAGTTTTTATTTATTTTTTTTTGTCAAATACTCGTTGATTAAGTGGGTCGTTTTACTCTAAGATAGCATAAACAATCGTACTTGTACAGAAATCTACGAATGCAAATAAGCGTACAGTAAAGTCTCTATAGTGCGGACAGTCGATAGAACATTCACTTATAGAGAACTTGATAAGTGTTTATAGTACTTTAGTAGAATATATGTTTTCTGAGACGTGAGCTCTATACTTAACTAGCTGAGAACTGATTTGTATCGAGATCATGGTAAACGAAAATAATTTCGGCTGCTGGAAACCGAGTTGTTCTGCGCGTGTCATTATACATTGGAACATATGTACGTGTAACATTAGCAATTCTGGCTCAGAGTGTTTTTCCAGATCAACGCAGTAGATCGGCTCAAGAGGAGAAGGATCACGACTATATATAGATCACATGTATAATATATATCTATATATTTATGCTGTCAGGCACTCAAATTTAGTTTAAATGAAGTTTCATTATAATAAGTAGTTATTAGTGAATGTGGAGCACACAGAGCTCTAATAGGCGCACAGGGCCATCTCGAATATTATTAACAATTTTTAAGTATATGCCAAAACATAATTATTTGTGAATGTATAACTCAAAGTTTTCAAAAGTTAATTAATGAATACCATTATTATTATTATTATTTATTATTTTCTTAATTATTATTATTATTTGCTTAATAAAAACAGAATAGGAATTTAGTTTTTTAGTGACTGATCCGACATCAGATATAATAATAATACATAATATTTATCACACTTGATATCAATTTAAAAATGTAATACGTTAATTGCTTTAAGCCCTATTGCTAACTGTGCACAAACGATGTGTGAAGTTTACCACGCAATCTACTCAAGATTACGTTCATTTGTTGTTGTTGTTATTATTGTTGTTGCTGTTCTTGTTGAAGTTCGTGCACTGTTCGCGCAAGAACAATGTAGAAAATCTTATCTGTGAGTCCCAGAGGCCTTTATATGGACAGTTCTAAAGTGGGCAACAAGAAAAACGCGTAGACAGCTCCAAGATGGGCAAGTTAAATATTTATTGCATATTGATGTCATGCCATTTAAGGCTCTGCCAGCCACCTTTTTGCATATATAAATACATACTTACAGCTGCTTTTGAAGATATCCTTAAGCAGCAGCAGCAGCAGCAGCCGCAGTAGCATCAACTTGAGCGCAAAACTTGAATTTACTTTTTATTTATATGTATTTATGCAGCCGACATTTTATTGGCGTGCCAAAACTGGATTTACCATTATACATCATTCCTATTATCCTGCACTCAATTTGCATTCGTAGTATTGTTCAAATCAATATCAGGAGCTTGTTATTCCCATATCGTAAATCAAGAAACCAGTTTTGCAACACCCTGTCCACAGTGTTAATGAGCATGCAGAACTCCACTCTCAACTACTTTTGAACCTTAGGCAATGTGTGCTCGTCCTCTACTTACACTTAACCACAAGAGGAGCAATCAATCAGCCAATCAGTCAATCAATCAACACAGTTTGAGTCAATATATATTGAGAGTTATATATTGCGATTTTTATATTATATATATATATATCTTTAATTTATTATGAAATGTTTTATATAAATTATACATTTACTGAATAAATACTCAGCATGTAACCATATTTTTTTTTTAATATAGTATCAGAAGTGAATTCACGTATTCATCAACAATAAATTTGCAAAATTAATTTCCGATTCACATTCTGACTCAACTTTCCACTATCCAATTAATTCAAATCAACATTTCTGTTAGTCCTAAATAAAAACTGAAATTACAATGAGGTAGTTAGGTTAATAGGCTATCATCTTTGGTTGTCATAATAGTCGCAATGCTGTACGCACTTTTATCAGATATATGAATCTTGTTTAAATGTAGATCTTTGGGTAGAAACTGCTTTCAGTTTTTGTTCTTTTTCGGCAGTTTTCTCAGTCATTATATTCACTAAAGAGCTATAAATTAAGACAAAAATTAGGTGATATACATTTGGCTAATTAGACTTTCTACCTATTCTTTTGTTTTTCATTTTCTTGCAGTTAAGATGATTTCACACCGTGCGACAACACCTTTGAGGCCATGTTTTCTCGGACTTCTTCTGCTTCTGTGCAGTTGCCAATATACAGTCGGTGTTCTGGGCAAATCGCAGATGTGCGAGGTGGAAACGGGCCAAACTAACATAATACTGGATATAGAGGAGAGTCGAGGGAATTGTAAGTAATCTAACTGTAGATGCCTCTCTGCTTATTTAAGCAAATTGCATCACATTTACTCGCTGCAGTCTTCATTTGATAGATAATTGCATTAGAACTTCCGAGTCATTAAGCCTAATTATAAATACTAATTATAATAATTCAATGACAGATAAGGTCTGAAACTGAATCAGTTTGAAATATTTAATAGCAATACTTTATGCTTGTATATAGCATATATACATATAATGTAGATCGAAGAAACTTAAGTATATATAGCAATAGTACTTAAGTTATTAGGCAGGAAAATGGAAATCCAACTCCGTAATTTCCGTTGTTCTTCTATGTCTGCCTTTGTGCACATTTTCCAATAATTACATCTGGCTTTCTAGATACTTGAGTAGAAATGATTGTCTCAACTTCTTTCATATAACTAAATACTCCAGACACAAAGACAAAGAGAAAGGCTGATGTCTGATGTCGACACGTTTCTTGGCCGCCGAGGCGCTTGTCTTTAATAGCTTGTCTACCTGAGCTGTAAAAAAAAAATAAACATTCTAAGCATTAAACTTGGTTTTAATAGCCTAATTATTCATTGTAATTATAACTTGTAACTTCCACAGTCACTGGACAAACGACGACGCCGGCAGAGCTGCCCATTTTTGGCGATCCCTACACGGAAATTGCGCTCGATCTAGTCTTTCCCAAGGGACACCCGACATTCCTACTAGAGGGGAAGAGTCTCAGGCTGATTCAGCCACTTGACCGCGACGAGGAGAATCTTAGTCACATTGTGTTTCAGGTGAGTCTTACCACAGCTTCTGCGTTGGCTTTCAGTTATTAATTCAGTTGAGTTTGCTTGAGCAAAGAATGGTTCCAAGAATTCATTTTGTTCTTTGAAAATTATTTTCTTAGGCATATATTAAATATGACTTATGTAGCTAAAATTAAATATAAATTAATTAAATACTGAATTATTTCGGAATTTAATTCAGTTAATTTAAAAGAAAATTAAAAGCAAAACTATACATAATATTGGATATGCATATAATTGTTTATGTTTAAATATTTGAATTGTTTTGTTTCAGGTCTCATGCACAATTCGCGAGTCGAATAAGAAGCGTAACATTCCGCTCATTGTTAGGGTATCCGATGTCAACGACAATGCACCACATTTTATGAACACACCCTATGAGATCACGGTACCAGAGGTAAGTCGATGTTTTTAAATGTTTCAAATATACATATATATGTATATGAACTTTCGAGATTAACAATAAGTAATATTATCTCAGCAAACGATCGATATTTGGTACTCAAACATGAAAACAAGTTTTTGGATTAAGCATTAAATTTAAACCCGTTTATAGCTAAATCATAAAATATAATCTAAGCCAAAGACAGATTCAGTTCGTACTGAAATTTGGCTAAATGTATTGATGCACATTTATTTTATATGGCTAATCATATACGATATGCCATATACGATTGTTTTACGATATTAACATTTCGCTGCTACAAAAAGCTTTGCTGCAGTCTCGTTGCCCATTGCGATGGGTATTCAAGCTTGAAACATTCCTTGATATGTTGCACCTTGCCAAAAATCGTCTACTACAAGCCCCCAAACAGCTAAACAGCAACAGCAAGAGCAACTGCAAAAGCAACTGCAACAAATGCATTTGCCATTTAATATATATGTACTAGGCAGGTAGAGAGACCAATTGAAAAGTTCAATCCGATGACTAAGTAACTTCTCGCCAGCAAACAGCAGCAAGCAGTAAGCAGCCAGCAGCAGGCGATCGATGGGGCAGCTGGGTAGGTAAGAGGTAACCCTGAAGAGGTAAGAGGCACATGGGCCACTTGTATGCGGCGGGGCCAGCATACAGACTGGCATTACAAGCCTACATAGTGATAGTTAAATGTAAAAGGCTGTTTGCCTCTTGCCCGTTATATAACTGCACTTTTGGTGCATCTCAATGTGGCTGGGCACGTTTTGTCACCCAGCTTGTTTTTTTTTGTTTCGTTGGCTTTTGCCGCCAATACTGTCCGCACCGTCCGCACCGACCGCCCCGTCTGTTCCGACCAACCCATCCGGGCAGTCTGGGTAGCTGAACAATAGCAATGCTCTCGCTACCTAATTTTCATGAACATGCCATTTTTGGTTTCCGGCGCATCGTATTTAGCATATTTGCACGGCATAAAACGGTAACAATCATTATCGTAACTTTTATTGTTTCTTCATCTATAAGTCAAATGTATCAACATTGCGCGGCCTGATCTAAGGTTTCTTTCCTTTTGGGCTGTCTAGCGCACAGAAAAGAACTAGTTGCAAAAAAAAAAAAAAAAGAAAAAAAGGAAAACTCGACTTACATAAATGAAATATCGTTCCTCCAAAACAAATAATTCTTTGTAGAGCACTCCCTTGGGAACGACTGTGTATCGGAACATACAGGCCCTCGACAAAGATGCTGGCGTGAATGGACTAGTCGAGTATTTTATAGTTAAGGGCAATACGAACTCCACCGAGGATGAGAAGCTAACCAGCGCCGATGGCTATGGAACCTTTGCCATATCATTTCCACACCAAGGACAGGTTAGCTACAAACCCGACTAACACATGGCTTTGATAATGGAAGGCAATTGGCCTTGACACGCCCTTCTTTGCAGGTGACAGTAGCCAAGACACTGGATTACGAAAAGATACAGCGCTATTATCTGACCATTGTAGCATCGGTGAGTTCAGTTTAATGGCCACAAACTGGTTATTTAAGCCAATTCCAGTTTCTTTCTTTATGCCAAGACATGTTTTTGATATATCAACATTTAAAGTGCTAAAACGAACAACAAATCTGAGTCATGGGATATTAATTAAACTTTTGTAGTTATTAACAAACAAACATAGTTAGGCTAAAGCCTTAATACGTTGCACTAAGTATGTAAATGTTAATACTAATTCAAATTACATAGTTCAACACGACAGATTATTCGTGCATTATTTATAAAAGTATTTTAACCTCTGCTTCGAAATGCTTAAGCTACTTCTAAAGTTACTAAATTTAATCTATTTATATTGGTAAACTTGTTGAAGCTTCTCAATACTCAGAAAGTCAAAACTCAATAAAGCAATTAGATTTAGTGTATATCTATAACTATCTATATGGAGTTATAACTGTAGATGTCATTCGCAAACCTCTCTATTAATGTTTCTATAATCAATATATTATCTATATCTATTCTTAATCCTCTTTCTCTTATTTTTTTTTTGCGAACTTTTCCCTTACTAATAAATTGATCGTCGTATTACCTATTCTCAATACTCTTTCTCTTTTTTTGTAGGACCGTGCACGAAATGTCGCAGATCGCCTGTCATCAACCACCACGCTAACTGTAAACATCGCCGACTCCGATGATATGGATCCCTCTTTCATCTATCGTGGATGCGTACTATTGGATGGTGCTTGTATTAATCCCGAGTATACAGCGTCAGTGCCGGCAGGCTCGGTACAGGGCGTGCTGAATGTTCTACCCGAACGTATACAGGCTGTGGATCTGGACACGATTAGTTCGCGAATACGTTATAGTTTTGCAAGTGGAGTGCCCGGCAATTACGCAGACTACTTTGAGATTGATGAGGAGACCGGAGTGTTGAAGCAAATCAAAGCTGTTGATACATCAACAGCGAAACGGTACGATATTGTAGTGCGAGCCGAAGAGATCTCACCACCGCCTCGTCGCTTCACGACGGCTAAACTGACGATTGCAGTAAAGCCTGTGGACGCGAATCCACCGGTTATATCGTCCTCTGATATTGTGGGATATGTGGACGAGAACTCGCCTATCGGCACCAAAGTTGTGGATGCGAAAGGAGTGCCAATCACGTTAAAGACAACTGATGATGATTTGGGTGAGGATGATCCCAAGCCCGACTACATATACGAGCTGACGACCCCATCATTCAATGTGACAAACACCGGTGTACTGATTGTTAACGAGGAGGATCTCGACCGTGATCCGCCTGCACCGGGGCGCTATAAGTTCCAGGTTGTGGCCCGAGAGCCCCGAACAAATGCAGCCAGTGCGCCCCTTAGCCTAACCGTACATCTGCGTGATGTCAACGACAACGCCCCAAAGCTGGCCATGGTTGCACCAGTTTCTATTTCGGCTGGGGACGAGCATGAGCAGCGACTGGTGGCACAAATGATGGCGACAGACATCGACGAGGGGCCCAACGCTGTAGTGAGCTACTCCATATACCATGTCTCCAACAATGGTCTGCAAAAGTTCCATATCAACGAACAAACCGGCGAGATTCACACTCAGGGACGTCTGCTCGCCGGAGAGCAATACAGCATTACGGTGCAGGCGACAGACATTGGAGGTTTATCATCGCAGGCAATCGTGGAGGTCACTGTAACGCCGGGGCCCAACACGAAGCCGCCTCGGTTTACTAACGCCCTGTACGAGGTGCAGGTCAGTGAGGGTGCCGAAATCAACTCTACGGTCACAGTGGTGCATGCGGACGATCCGGAAAACGATCCCGTTGTCTACTCGATTATGTCTGGCAATGATCTGCGGCAGTTTTCTGTCGGTCAACAGAGCGGAATTATCATGGTCATACGCAAGCTGGATCGCGAGAGCTTGACGCGCTATCAGCTAATTGTGAAGGCAGAGGACAATGGCGGGCTGTCCAGTAGTGCCACAGTCAACATTAAAGTCACCGACATCAATGACAAGAATCCCGAGTTTGATGAGCTCACTCAGCCCTATGTATTCCATGTGGACGAGGGCTTGGACGATGCTTTCGTGGGCATTGTGCATGCCACGGATGCGGATGAGGGCATTAACGCTGAGATAACCTACTCTATACCCACAGATATTCCGTTCAGCATCAACAACAAGTCGGGCGAGATACGCACCTCCGACAAGCTGGACTACGAGCGACTGAGTGAATACAAGTTTGTGGTCACAGCCAAAGACGGTGCGCCAGATGCACGGCTGGGAACAGCTAGTGTCACAGTCGTTGTTCATGATCTGCCCGACGAAGTGCCGAAGTTCAACGATGCGAGCATCAATGTGCGCATTCCAGAGAACATGGAGAACTTTCCAGTAGCCACAGTACAAGCTCACGATCCGGACTCCGTTCCAGAAATCACTTACGTACTGCGAAAGGGCGATGCCGAGCTATTTAAGGTGAACCCCAAGACTGGAGAAGTCCGGACAACGAAGGGCTTGGACTATGAGAAGAAACAACAACATCAGCTGGTTATCGGAACCATTGAAAACGATGGCGACGCTCTCGGTGATACGGTGCAAATAGTAGTAGATGTCGAAGATCGCAATGATGTGAGTCCCGTGTTCATCTCAGTGCCCGGTCCGGTGACTGTGAACGATGACCAGCCCATTGGCTCAGTTATAGCAACGATGCCCGCCATTGATGGCGATGGAACTCCGCCGGGAAACGTCATTCGCTACGAGCTGGTGGGGCGTGGTAAGGCACTCAAGTACTTCCAGGTTGATCCAGACACGGGTGCCGTTCGCATTCGGGATGAGCTGCGCAAGGAGGAAGACACCGAATACCAAGTGGACATTCGAGCCTATGACATGGGCGATCCACAGCTCAGCTCGGTGGCCATGCTGCCAGTGTATGTTCGTCATCTATTAGTTGACTCCAATGAGGAGAGCTTCATGGAAGGCAAGATGGACAGTGACAAAGGCCTAGTCGCCAGCTCAGAGACAGTTGGACTGGCCTTTGGCGACGACAGCTACGTCATTAGTGTGCCAGAATCAACACCCGTAAATAGCACGCTGAAACTCATTCAAATCGTTAACTCGAAGAAGCCTTCCAAAGGGGCACCTAACTTCAAGTGCGAAATTGTTCAAGGCAATGAGTTGGGCGTCTTCGAGCTGAGCTTTGAGGATTATGGTTGCCTGATCGTGCTGGCCAAGCCATTGGACTATGAAACAAAATCCTCCTACACACTTGAGCTACAGCTGGCCTCTCAGCGGTATTTTGTTAGTCCACGGAAGGATCGAACGACCGTCAATATCATGGTACAGGATGAGAACGACAATCCACCGGAGTTCATTTTCAATCGACTCCATGGCCAAAACGAAACATATTACGCTGTGGTCACACCGGAAATGGACATTGACACAACCGTACTGCAAGTACGAGCCATCGATCGGGACTCGGGTAAATTTGGATCATTGAGATACAAGCTCTACGATGAAGAGGAGTTCAGCAACGAGAACGACCAATTGGTAAGCAAGCTGCGAGCTCATTTCAATGCGAAGGTCTTAACCCCAGTATTATTGCAGCCATCCACGTACTTCAGATTGACCGACGATACGGGCATTTTGCGTACAGCAAAACTTTTCAGTGATGCCAAGTTCCCCATGATATTCTACGTGGAGGCGAGTGATAACGATGCCCAAGAACAGGGCTCGCATCATACTAGAGCACGCGTCGTCATCAATCAGTTGACAGATGCGAGCCGTCTGGCCTTGGCCTTCTCAGATGCTGCTCCGAATAAGATCCGTAATCACTACACAGGATTGGAGGAGTTGTTCGAGGAGCAAACCAAAGGATTAGTCAGTGGCATTGAGCGAATCAGCAATCGCAAGTACACAACGAGCAACGGCACGGTAATGGAGAATCCAGAAGCTACCGATGTTTGGTTTTATCTCATCGACCCAAAGTCGGAGAGGCTACTTAGCCGTAACGATAGCATTATCCAGGAGACACTGCTGGAGCCAGCTGCTGCCACGGAACTCAATTTGGCCGCTTCGAGCTTAGCGCACGCCAATGCCGATGGGATCCACGCTCCGATTCAGATCAGAGAGCAAGTGCACAAGGTAAGAGAACAATAAACAATATAATACAATATAATAAATATAAATCGTTCATTAAAGATCAAAGCAGCAATTGCCATCGACGATGAGGTGTTCTCCTTTACGCTGATATCCATATCCATTATTATTCTGATTCTGGGTACCATTGGCATCATATATATATGCATATCGTGGTCCAAGTGAGTAATCCACTTCGATATAAATAAATTTGACTTCTTCACTCAATTCCTATAATCCGTGTCAGGTATAAGAACTTCAAACAGCGCATTCGCCATTACTCGGCCCCGAGTCCAACACGCTACGATCCGGTGATCGTTAACTCGCAGGCTACGAATTCGAGCGATGCAGTGGCCAACCTGAAGGAGTATGAAACCCAAATGCTGGCCATGGCTGTACCGCCCGATGGCGATGAGGACCTGCAGCTTGATTTCAGCGCAAAGAATCACGCCTTCTCCCTGGACAATGTCAGCTACATAACGCACAAGCCGAACGGTGCCGGGGATATGCAATCAAGCAACACTCACCTAGACTCGTCCACGGGCACAATGTCGACAATCCGCCACAACAATCTCAACAACATGAACAACAACAACAACAACAATTTAACATTGAACAATCGACAGAATACATTTAATCGGACTCTGGAAATGAACTCGCGCAACAATGCGAATCCCCTGGCCCTCGCCGGGAACAGCAACCCAGCCACCCTGACATTGGGTCGGATTAAACACCATAATAGCAATCAATATCAGAATGATGGTTATAAGTTCGACTCTTCGAGCCGGAATAATTTGGCAAATGCCAATGCTCAAAATAATGGCTTCAGCACGCTGGGTAGGCGTGGCAACACCTTTGGCGGAATGGCCTCGTTGAACGGGGGCGAATTCATGACCAACACGCTAGGTCGGAATAACCAACAGAATAATCGCATATATGCTGGCGAACTGCCCATTGCCAATCCGTTGTTTCAAAGGTAAATTCTAATCAGATCTAAAATAAATGATCATCCACTTATGATTTCATTACTTCCAGATCTAACGCAGATGTCAGTCAAAATCATCTGAGTTTTACCAATGAGAACGTTAGCTTTGGTAAGCGCGACTACGGCCAAATGAGCTTTTCATATCTGAACGACTTGGATCGGTCTGAGGTGGAGACAACAACGGAGCTATGAATAGTAAACTAAATGCAACGTAGTATGAAATTGGGTGTATTTATTAATGTATATAAGTATAAACAAGTATGTCATCGCCAAAATAGATAAATGACATTTAGATAGTTGTAAATTCGAGCAATGTCTTAGATAATTTAACTGAATGAGCTGTTGCCATTATACTGAAAATGTTAGCCCAACAAAATGTAAATATTGTTTAAAATATTCAACATGAAACTGATAAAATTTAACTATTTGTGTACATAAGCAGTCAGCAACTGCAGTCATTAGTTTTTGCCAACACGTAATATTAAGAAAGGGTATATTAAAAATATAAAATATAAATAATATAAAATTGTAGCTAAAAATAATATGTTAGACTTTATAAATAAAAGAAGTAATAATAATAGTAATAAAAATACACTTCTATTTATGCATTTATAAAAAATCATTTCTGAATAAAAAATACTTTATTTTTGTAATTTATAAAAACGATTCTGGTTGGTTTGGCTTATAAATTAATGTATGTATAAATATATGTAGTGATACAATGTGTATATTACCATAAAATTGTCAATGTTAATTGAACTATGAGCGAGGCAGGGTTTTAATACGAGCTTTAATCGAATTCAATGTAATTTTTTCTTCATAGATTACTTAATTTAGATGTTATTGCTCGACCGGGATATACGTTGATATCAGTTTAGCAGCTTACGATATTCCAAACGATATTAATATCTGGTTTTCTTATCCCCGCAGTCGTAAGTATTTGAAAACTCGTCATTTAAGGCTGGTATCATGCAAACATAGTATGCTTGCGATTTAGTATGAAATTAGAAATACTAAACTATGCAATTTTTTTCTCTTTGCGCTGTTTGGTCACACAATTAAACAATTTTCGCAATCGATAAGTTAACTATTTTCGTTTCTGTTAACCGGCGGTATGGCAAAATTGGATGAGCGTATAGGATTTATTGGGGGCGGAAATATGGCCTTTGCCATTGGTTCTGGTTTGATTACTGGTGGAATTGTCAAGGCCAGCCAAGTTATGGTATCGGGACCGCATCTTGAAAATCTGTCACGCTGGCGTGATTTGGGCGCAGTGACAACTGATGAGAACTACGATGTCATGGAGCACACAGATATTATTTTCATTTGTGTTAAGCCTCACATGCTGGCCCCTTGTACAGCACAGCTCAAATCCAAATACGTTCCATCGGCAAAGGACGCTAGTAAATTGTTGGTCTCGGTTCTAGCGGGCACAACATTAAAGGCACTCGAGGAGAAATTCGCATTTATTGAAACTACGGCATTAAAGATTATACGAACAATGCCTAACACTTCAATGCAAGTGGGAGAGGGATGCACTGTTTACGCAGGCAACGCACACTGCTCGCACCAAGATCTAGAAAAGGTCCATTTGATGCTGAATTCTTTGGGTCTCGCTCAGCAAGTGCCAGAGACTATGATCGATGCCGTTACAGGGGTCACAGGGTGCGGACCAGCATTTGTTTATACCATTATAGAGGCTTTTGCCGATGGTGGAGTAAAGCAAGGAGTACCGCGCCAGATGGCATTGCAATTTGCCGCACAGACATTGCTGGGCGCCGCCAAAACGGTGTTGCTGACTGGAAAGCATCCAGCCGTTCTGCGCGACGAGGTCTGCTCACCTGGCGGTTCGACTATTGTGGGTGTACACGAAATCGAAAAGGGCAACCTGAGGTAAGCAAACCACGTACAAAGTATTGAGAAAAACATTATAGAATGGCCTTTCCCCTTTCAGAGCCACAATTATTAATGCTGTGGAAAAGGCGTCATTGCGGTCAGCCGAGTTGGGTAAAAAGTAAAATGACCCCTTTAGAATGTTTGTTGCTTCCCTGTTATAGCTCTCTAAGCATACATATATAGGACAAATTATTCTATTTAAATATATTAAAGTCGGTGATATAATCAACACATAAACATATCTTTATTCACGATCCTTTTTGCTTACATACTCTACACACTTCGAGGGATCGGTTGGGAAGTATTCCTGGCATTTCGTCATCAATCGCTTTAGGCCCTGAATATATTTGCGTTGCGTTTCGTCGTTCATAACATGGGCGACGTTTTTTGAGAAAATCTTTTCACGACCCGTTCGGGCGTGGATGCCCACCATGGTGACACCAATGGGCCACGGGGCATTGCCAATAGCCATTTCCAAGTATGCATCGCTTGCCGATATGTAATTGCGGTTGAGTAAATGCTTGCAGATGTCACGCAAGCTGTCGAGGATGTCCTCAGGCAAGGTGTGATGCTTGAGTTTGCGAAACAACGGCTTTACATACTCTTTCGTCTGCGTATAAATGACGCGAGTCATTTTGACTTTCGTTGACATTTTCTCGTGCTTTGTGTAGTTGGCGATCTGCGCATTCCACAGTTTTAAAAGAAAGGTTAAGAGCGTTATGATGACGTCCATGTCATAGTCTTTATTTTTGCCCATTTTTAGAGCCATCGTCTGTATACTCTCCCAGGTTATGGATTCATCCAACTCTGCGAAGTCAGACTTCTTATCCTCCTTGGCAGTGGGTGTGTTTGCAAACATTTCCTGTAAATATGCTGCATCCACTTGCTCCATAGCTTCTTGAAAATCGTTGCGGAAACCACGGTTAGCTTCAGGCTGTGAGATTTCGCAAATTCTCAGCCTATCGAAAGCCTCTGGCTCCGTCTCGCCGAACAATAAAATAGGCTCTCCACGCTCCCGCAGTCGGCGTATAACTTCAATTCGAGGTAAAATGTTCTGGCCATCAGCTACAAAACTATATGCGCCCTCGGTCCTGGGCTCTGCAATTTGCTCCTGTTTCTTATATCCCACTTTTTGTAGTACTTCCTCGGTGTCCTTAGCACTTAGATCGCCCCGACGAAAAAATTTCTTTTTGTCGTCCACTAACTGTTTTTCTTCTAATAACTTGCGTTTGCGAGCTATTTCTGCTTTTAATATGTCCATTTTGTATTTATTTACATCAAATGATTTCTATAAACAATAGCCAACAAATGGCAACGCTCAATGTGACCGACATAGATGAGAGATCTAGTATGCAAGTATTAGAGTGACCATAGGCTGAAAGGTAGCATTTAAAATATACTAAAAATAGTAAGTGATGCATCCCTGGCTACCATATGATATCAAAATTGTGACAAAGTTTAGAAAGACATTTGATTCGAGAATACGCAGTTTTCTGCAATAATACTGCTATTTTGATCAATAATATACATACAAGATGCCTAAGAAAATGGGAATGAATTCAAAAGCAGTAGAGGCGCGTGAACGTAAGGATGCTACCAAGAAGGCTGCCAATGAACGCAAGGCCAAGGAAGCAGAAGATCGTCTGTGGCAAGACGATGACAAAACTCTGGCTAAAAAGCAACAACGACGTGAAGAAGAAGAGAGAAAACGGGCTGAAGCCGCCCGTCGTAAAGCAGAATCAAAGGCCCTGTTGGATCAGGAACTTAGCTCTATTAAAACCCACGGTAAACAGCCATTGGCAAAAATAAATCGTCAACAAATATTAAGCGAGATGGAGAAAAAACAACGTGTAATGGATGCAATCAATGAAGCTAACAAACCTGCAGCCGCTCGTGTGGTAGTTCAACACCACATCATTGAGGAGAATCTCAACAGATCTCTGGCTGATACCGACATAGCCACAAACGTTGACGAGGCATTGGCAGTGTTAAGGTAAATGTATACCGTAAATAATTTCGTAATATTTATTAAAATAATGATTGGCAATTATCCTATATTTTAGTGTCAAAGACGAAGAAGACAAACATCCAGAGAAGCGAATGCGAGCAGCTTATAAGACATTCGAAGCCGCTAATATGCCTCGCATCAAGGCTGATAACCCCTCATTGCGTATGTCACAATGGAAGCAAATTTTGATGAAGGAATGGAACAAATCGCCGGACAATCCTTTTAATCAGGCATCTTAAAATCGCGTATCCCGTTCCTTAATTTATGAATTTAATGCACTACGTTGTTCAATTGTCGAATTGCCAAGCAGAAAGATCGCATCAATTGAAGTAATCAAATGAAAGCTGTAAAATTATTATTTAGTTTGTGATTATAATTTTAGAATTTTAAATTAAAATTTATATTATTAGAATGAAAAATAAATGATCGAGCTTTATTTATTATTTAGACACTAATTTTTTTTTATTTTAGTTTTTTAACTAAATTTAAACAACTTTTCCACTGCCGAAATCATAACTACGCAGGTTTTTATTGCTGAATTACCTACAGGTCTGTTGTGCAACAAAACGACCAAAGTAAAAAAAGATTTGATGATACCTATGTTTGCATTACCTTCATTTAGGTGTAGACATAATTGACGATTGCTTTTCTTTCCCCCATTAAATTGTTTATGTTACCTCGTTTTTTTTTTACTCTGATCTAGTTCCGGTTATGTAGCTTTGAGTGGCTTTGAATAAGTTATAATTGTATTATTAAATTTCCGCTTTCACTTATAGGTATACATAATTAAAGGATATAAAAAATATGGGTGTTTCATCACATATAGACACATACGGTTTCTTTTTATAAATATTGCTATTTGGATTTCTGCTATAACTTAGTTTTTCACTCGTTTTATATAGACTTTCCACTTTAAATTTGAAAAGTGCAATATATGTGTTTAATAGCTAAAATTGGACTCCTTCACTGTTTACTGCTGCTGTCCATTCCTAAGGTCCATCTGTTACGTTAACAGCAACAGCAAGAGTAGTAACAGCTTTCTGTTAGCTGAGCTGCTGGCGCACAGCTCATTGAGCCATTCATTTGGCTGTGCTTTCTTTTTTAATAAAATTTCTTTAGACGCATCGCTGCTTCATTCTTCATTCAGTGCGGGACCGTTAACAGTAGCAGACGCGTCGTTCAACCCAGAGACAGTGTATATGTACGTGCAAGAGAAATGAAAACTTGAAGCCAATACGATATTGAAATTTGCTTGGCGTACGAGTGTGTCGGGTTCAACTAAAAAAAAAAAAAATAAGTAAATAAACTGTCAGGCGGTCGATACGAAAGAAAGAAAGAAAGACGTGGTAGGAAAAATAAATTGAATTTTGTATGCCATCGCCATCGCCATCGGAAATCGCAAACGGTAATTGTGCCCTCTCGCTTTGCAGTGTATTTAAGCGTTCGTACCGCGAGAGGACTTAATTCGAATTATGAAAGCTCAAGCCAAAGGATTGACTGCAGCTAATTATAAAATTTGAAAACGAAACTAAAAACGTTGAGTGAAATTGCCCATTTCCAATAATATTGGTCACGTATCAAAAAAAGTCTTTATAGTTTTATCTAATTAGTATTCCAGATACCACTCCCAAAACGCATTTTCTGTAAGAATGCCAAAATTAAACGCAAATTACTCAAATCTCACTTTAAGCTTACTGCGCGGCCAATTCTGAAAGCTTCTGTCATTAGTCTTTCGTTACATTCTGTGCCCATTCTTGTCGTTGTCTATAGTGGAACTCTTTAATCTAGAACTCTTATATCTTTATTTACTTCTTTTTTGTTGCAATTGCTGCTTGACCCTAATACATAGGTATGTCTCTCCATTTTCTTTTTTTTACTCAACTATTCTTGCTGCACTGCCCTAATGGACATATAAATACTATATAGAAATGTGTAACGATTTCTAAAATTATATAAATATACATAAACACACATTTGTATTCGATCTAGCGTTTCCCTTAATCATGTGCGCAAACTCACTAATCATTGCGTGATTTGTATTTCTTCGGTTATACAACAAAAACTGATGTGGATGCATAATTTTACACGCGAAAGATATTACACAGATTGTGCAGAGAGTATGCAGTGCTTAGTATTCTAAAAGTAAACAAAGTGGGTTATTAGAGCACAGGGTGGCCAGCCGAACTGCAATTGAGGCAAGACATGACTTCACAGAGACCGGTGCATCGATGCATTTATATCAACTTAGGTTTCTTCACTCTTGTGCTATAAAGTTAAGCGACCATAAACAAATACGCAAGTATTTAGCAATCTTCAGCTGGTTCTTCATTAAAGTCTGGGGAAATAGGAAGGAAAGACTAAGACTAAATGGACTATAAAAATCATATATATTTGGTATGTGTTTATAGTAATTACAAGGAAAGGTAGGTAGACAGTGAGTGAGCGAGAGAGAGAGTCTGAGCATATCTTGGCTGGGGCATTCATTTTACTTTTTACATATATACTTAGCATTTGTCCACTGTTTTAGCAATTAGAGACTCTTTCCCTCGATATCGAAGCATTTAATGTGACAGCTTTGATTGACCACTTACTTACTCCCAATGTATAATTTCTTTGAGACTAACCATTTGTGAACACCAACACGAACTTCAATGCTTTTACGCAAGCCAACGACAATTTCACCATTTCTTTTGAATTTCTTCGTGTTTTTTATTTTTACCAATCTATGAATAAAAACATAACTTTATTTACGTTTTAGCCTATCATCTTTTGCGCAACATTAATTACAGTTAAATGTGGGGCATTTCTGTTTCAGAGTCACAAGATTCGAGCTTTGATTTCTTACTGCTTATGGATAGTAAGATCTTAGGCACTTGATTGTAGCAGTTACCCAAGTCAGCAGATTTATAAAATTCCAGCCAACGAACTGAAACCTGCTGTTGAACTACCACAACGACAAACCATAAACAATCATATACATACATAATCATAAACACACATACATATATATGTATATTTGTAAAAGTAATGTATGTGTATGTTTCGGATGTATGTATGTAAATTTGAGTGACCGAAGCCGATTACGCACCTTAAAAAGTGAAAATTTTGGCATTGTATTATTTTGCTTTCTGTTTCCATGCGATCTGCTCATTTCGCAAAGAAAATGACGAATGCTTTACAGACGATACGGGCCTTGGTTAATTTAATGAGATTTGTGGAGTTGAGTCATCATCGAAAACTATTTGTTTTTTTCTCATAACTGTCGAATCAGTTCATCAAATTTAATAATAATTATAAATGCATCAATATTCAAATAATTTAGTCTGAAAGTGTATTGGCAATAGCTGGTTTGCCATTCGACTGGAATTCGAATGTTTACCAGGTAAACAATGGACATACATTGAGACACACTCGGCCGGGCCAGACCAGGCCAGACCAGGCCAGGCCCAGCTGACTGTCCACATTCCATTCTCGAATGCGAAGAAGAAGTCACTGCGGAGGCAGGCCGTCGGTACTTGGTCTTTAACGAGGTCAACTTTTTAATGGTTAGACGCTGCACGGCTGGCTACATGGGGTTTGTTTTGGTTGGGATTTAGCCAGGTAGCGTAAATTAATATAAAATAAATGTGCTGCCGATAAGAGACCGTTGTACAGAAGAACAAAATAAGTTTCACTGATTTTCATTACATTTTTACGGGCCTTTCCGCTCTGACTCTGGCTCTCGCATTGGCTTTGGCTCTGTCTTACGGCCACTTTATTTTGGCTTCTCTATATAAAAATTTGTTAGCTTTTTTTTCTTTTTTGTTAAATTTGTGGTTAAAGTTGAGCATAAAGCCGTCTGCGCGTGTGCGCGGCGTCAGAAGTTGAGCGAGAAATTTTTGACTGTCAAAAGTGAAAGTTGCAGCTGCAGCCAATGCCGTTCGTTGAAAGAAATGTAGAAAAGCGGTAGCCGTGGCCCCGCCTGATGAATCAACTTACCAGCGCCAGTTTAAAGTTGAGGCTTGCGAGGCGCCTTCATTTGCTTGTAAGCTCTGTTTTCTTTGTTGCTCAACAATCATTTAAGACTCGACATTTTCGTTATTATGTTTTGTGTTTCATATTTTGAAGCGGCAATATTATATTCAAGCACTCATTATCCTCATTATACGATGTACTTTATAACAAATTAGGTTTCGTTGTTTGGCACATTCGTCTGGGTGCGTGGGAACCATAGACAGCATTATTTCTTTCTAAGCAGCTCTAAATGCATTTCAAATGCATCGCTTTAATCTAATATTAGAAACAAATATTTTTTCGGCAATACTAAATGTCGAAAAGTGGGTCAATTGTTCAGAGAGTTCAGCGAACTTTTGACCATATGCCTCTATGAGCAGCCGTAGAGAGCGAGCAATGCCAAGGCGAGCCATAATTCATTTCAATATTTAAATTTAATTAAATTAGCACTTTCTACACGTTTTCCTCTGCAACGGCTATGGCTGGCTAGCCGTAAAATTTGATTTGGTCGATGGTTCATATTGAATAATAATTTTAAACAATTAGCACAGTGACCCAAATGCATATATTATTATAAAAACAAAACTAAATTGACTGTCTAAAGTGGTGGCAGGTGAAGTCGAATCGGAAGGAATGTACATTTCATTTCTTAGTGACAATATAGCATAATAAAACACATTTAATTACTGCAGTACATCAAAGAGTTAAACACGAGTTCGTGTCTTAAGTCTTTCGTTTGCCACCCTAAGGCTGGCTGTTGGCCGGCGAGCGAGGAATGCTTTATTGACAGGTTTTTCGTGTTTTACAATAAAATGAATTGAATGCATTGGCTTCAATTCGTGCCCCATTGAAATCAATATATCCTGTAACTTCCAAAATGTTGAAAAGGGTATGCAGGAGCAGCATAAGCGATTCAATGAAAAATCTCAAATGAATTTAAGAATAAAATTGAGATGCAAATATTGCTAGATCAGTATCAGCAGCATCAATTTTATATACATCTATTTATAGGGTATTTCTCAGTTGACTATTGGTAATTATCTAAAAATTTCCTGTTATTTTTTAGCATGCTGATAGAATCAACTGTCAGACGGCTGTCGTCGATGTAGTTATCGATGGTGCGTAAACAAGTTTACCTAAAATATGACCCATTTACCCAGTTAACAAGTGTTCTGGACAGCGATATGGAGCCATACGCATAGCAATGCAAATTCCTACTGCTTAGGCATCTCAATTTTGATTGTAAAACTAGCTGTGTAAAACGCAATTACTCCAAGACATGGTCTTTGAGAATAATTGACTATTCGTTTGACAATTTAAATGAAAGTTGATTGGTATCTCCACGCACCACTTGCACTCGCTGAAAGCAGAAATAAAACTCGTCGCTGCTTAATGGACATGCAGAGCGGTTGTGGTAATGCGTTGGCATTGCCAATTGTTTTGCCACAATTGTTTGAGAGTAAATCTCGAGCAATTGCCACAACCACTGACTGACTGCTGCGTAGCGAATGAGGAATTAAGCTTTTATAACTTGGTTGGCTGATAACAAAAACGAGAGAAAACTCATAAAATATATTTTCTATTTAATACATATATATTAAAATATATATTTTTAAATAAATCAGAAAAAGAGTTTTAACAACATTCGCAATTCAACAAATTTATTATCAAATGATTTGTAATGCAAAATATAAATGTTTCTGTGATCTTGTCGTTTAGTTTAAGCAAAGAGAAACACATTCATCTATGCACAGCATTTAAATAATAATGTGAGAAGAAAGCGGTCTTCGGAGAAAGAAAATAAAAATCAGAATATGCTTTACGTTGATCGAGCTGTTAATCAAAGCATGTTGGCCTCCAGCTCTGACTTAAAGTCATGAGAATAGCATGGAGTAATAATATGAAAAATGGATTTTCTACTTTTAAATAACACAGTAGAGAAACCGCCGGTATTAAAAGACTTACATACATGACATCAGTGTAACATCTGTGCAATTTGAGCATACCCTTTCCTGCCGCTGATATGGGTGCAGAGTATAATAACGTGTACAAACTAGCTAAACAGCGTCTATTTGAGAAATTTTCACTTTTTCTTTTATTTGCCGATTGTTTTTGTTTTCATAAAAAGCAAGCATGACAGTCGCTCCGCAAGATTGGAAGTGCCATTACCAAATTTGGTGAGCTCCAGTTGAATGGAAGACTGTAACATAAGGGGTGGCATCATCAGCAACTGTTTGGCCAAGCGAGAGTTTTTGTTTATTCTAGTTTGAAACAGGTCCATTACTGCTAGAAATATAATAGGAAAAGTATGCGAATCAGTTATTTAACCAACGACTCTTCTTATTACTGCATTGCCTATCATTAGCATTACCATTATCATTGTCCATTGCAGTTCCCATAAACAGCCACAATATGAGAGCCAGATGGTTCGTCGCAGGGCTGCTCGTGCTGTTGTGCAACGTAAGGCATGGCTCGACTAACGGATCTGAGCACATATCTTCCGCCCTGCTGCCCGTGGAGGCACGCAACGCTGATGCATCGGCCGAGGAAGATGTTATCTCAAGCAGCTATGTTCTGCCGAATCAGATCTTTAACGACGGCAAACCCTACTACGCACGTCAAGATCCGATTTCGGGTCAATTGGACTTCAGTGCGAAGAAACCAGCTGGTATTGAGCCAGAGGTGAACGAAGTGCTTAACTCGAAAGAGAAAATTGTATTTAACGGCATCTCGACTCCGAACATTCACGACTTCCTCAATCTACCAGTAAAGTACTCGTCATCAAAGTTTGTCTACCCGCTGGTCTCCAGCTCGTATGCCAACCTAAAGTACCAAGGCAGCAATAAGAACTACATTACGAACAAGAAGCCGACCATGGTGGCAGCGCCTGTCACACCCGTGCCGCCCAAGTACCACAGCGAAAACTATTACACTGTATCGACAACCAAGCTGACGGCCGTCCCACCTACGGGTACTACCCCAACGGTAGCCACCTCATCGAGTCGTCCAACTAAGGGCACTGTGTCCTCCACGCTGGCTACGACAACTCGCCCTCTCACAACAAGAACAACAACAACTGCAGCAACTACAACAACTACAACAAGACGAACGACCACAACTCGTCGTCCAATTCCCGTATCCGTATCGACGACGAGTCAACCTCTACGCTTCAGTACCACCCGGAAGAAGTTTATTCCCTCAAAGAAGCCGAATATATATAGTACAACCAGCAGCATTCCAAGCATCCCGACCACCACTGCCAAGATAACCGAGCAACAGCTGCCAAAGCAACAGACTAAGCCCACGAAAAGTAGCCTCGAAGTGACCTTCACCACACATCATCAAACGCCGCAGGCAGACATCTTTCCAACGGAACCAACGACTGTCACGAAAATGTATTCTACCCCAAGCATGAGACCACTTGGTGGTGCAGCCTCTACAACGCCACGCCCTCAAGTTCAAATTACCGATAGTACCAAAATCCCGAATCTGGACCCGGCGGACGTCTACCATACGCTGGGCCAGAAAAACACAAAGCTCGAGCAGGAGCAGGCGGCTCAGCAGTCGCCCAAGCCACCAATGACCCTTAGCGAAATCTTCAACAATCTAGCTGAGGAGGAGACGGCAGTTGCCAACAATTACCAGCAGAATCAGGGCTTTGACTCCCAGGGCAATCTGATCGAGCCAATTGCACCCTCTCAGCCCTCGCCATTTTCCATGCACTCCCCGCAGCAGCAGCAGCTTCAGCCACGTCCAACAGCGCTTCAGAACCAGAATGTTAAACAGGAAGTGCACTCAGGTCCTCAGTTCGGCAACGAGCAGAAGATAATCTCTGGCAATCCAGAAGGCTATGCCAATCAGTATGTTTCGTACCAGGTGCAGCAGCCAAACGCTATGCAGTACCGCCCCATGCCGGGCCAGATCAACAACGTGGTCATCTCGCCGGGACAGCAATCTGCATCCTTTGTGCTGGGAAGTCAGCAGCAAGTGAGTCATCCAAGTAACTTTGGCAATGTGCAAAACGAGGGACTCTTCTCGAAGGAAACGGGCAGTGTGCAATACGGCCAGGTTATCAATGAGGACATATCCAATGTGAACCGACCACAGCCTCCCCATCAACAACACCAATTCCCATCGCCACAGCAGCCAACTCCGCCATATCAGCAAAGACCAAGCTATCATCCAAACACTCAATATCAATCGAGTGCCAACGCTGCGCCAGCTGCTCCTGAGACTCCTCTAGCTGGAGCCGGAGGTGCGCCTGGAAGCTATCAAGCGTCGCCACCAGAGGCACCTTCTCCATATCAGCAGCTGCCGCTGATTGGCTCGCCACCAGCAAAGAAACAAGCAACTAAAGTGCCAGAGGCTACTCTCTCCACGGTCTTGGCCAACTCAAACAGTCAGCAACAACAGCAGCAGCAGCAGCAGCAGCAGCAGCAGCAGCAGCAGCAGCAGCAGCCAACGTCATCGCAAACTCAAGCGATGTCCAATAGCCAAGACACCAAAGATCTTTTGGTCTCTACCAATATTCGATTTCCATCCAATCACGAGGATTCACTTGAGATGCCCTCTTCTGTCGCAGCTCCCGGTCCGCCCAGCTCCCCACACATCAATGGGCATGCACAGCCGGTCAGTCTGCAGCAGCTGCAGCATGCCAATCCCGTGGTGTTCCCAAAGATCAGCGACGAGAAAACCGCTGAGTCTAATGTTCAGATACAACAGCACGAAGTCGTCAGCATCAATCAGCACGAACAGCAACTGGTAAATTGAAATTATAATTACGAACAGGTATATACTTAGATCAATTCAATCTATTTTACAGAAATTCCCAACACAGCAGCCGAGCAAGGCTGAACAGCCATCACAGGAGATGGTGCCACCGCCTCGCTTCGAAGCATTGCATAACTCCCAGGGCCATTTGACTGCAGGAATACGTCCAAGCGATCCACCAACGTCGCCCTTCTACAAGGAATTCGACCGTAAGCCTCAGCATCCCACGGGTCCGCGTCCCAACGGTAACCTGCCCAACATTCTGCCACAGTTCCGACCCAATGCAAAGATCTCCAGTGGCCATCCTTCACACTTGAAGCATGAACCCGGAAATCTTCGTCTCCCCACGCACGGAATGAAGATGCCGTACAATCCATCGGCACAGCCACAGTTCTCTAACCGACGTCAGCCGATGCTTCAGCCACAATTGCAAAGTCGTTATCCCATGAACCGCATTTCGGAATATGACCAGCACGTTGGTAATCCACATGCTCCGGGGGCTGTCAACCGACGAGTCTATCGTCTGCCACCCAATGGTGGCCAGAGAGTACCACAGCTGCGGGATCGCATGTACGCTCGTCGACCCACCGGTCCGTTGCGAGCGATCGATAATTATTACCCAGTTGAGCGACACGCCCCAATTACTCCACAGCCCTTGAAGATGAATCCTGGCGATCTGGATTACGAAGAGGAAGATCTGGTTATCAATGACCCACCGCAAGCACCTAGCAAGGATATCCAGAATACAAGTGAATCCAAGCTAGAGGCAGTTGTTACGTTGCAAATGCTGCAGTCGCAGAAGAAACCGCTGAATGGTGAAGATACTGGAGCCGGTGAAATTCAAGTAACAGCCGAGAACAATCCCCAAGAAACACTGGCGAGCTCGGCTATCGAGCAGAAGCTCAAATTTGAAAGTGAAGCAAGTGCTAATGAAAAAAGGGACACGATGTTGCATCAAGACTCGGCAGCTGCTGGCACCGTGGAATACCAAAATACGCCTTTCTCGGTAATTCGTGAACAGCCGCAGGAGCCCATTCTGAAGAACAAGAAGCCCCAGTCCCTTCAGCAGCAGGCGAAACTGCAGCCACTACACAAACAGAAGTTTCCATATCCGATAGAAAAGCCAGACGCCGCATACACAGAGCTGCAGCCACTGCGGCAGCCTGTGCCAGGCGTCCTAGTTGCACCCCGTATCATCACAAGCTCCTTTAATACCGGAACCGAAGCACCCATCGCGATAGCATATACACCGACAGAGCCGAACCCGTTCATTCGCAACGGACCGATGAAACTTGATCAGAAACTCTTCAGCGGCAAATACGGTGTGAACGAAATGGGCCCTGAAACCCAAACCGAGGAAGTTTTGGGCAACGACTTTGACTTGCGTGGGCACAACTTCGAGAAAAACTTCATGGCGCCCTTTTATCCAAGCGTCAGCTTGGGTGGCGCCAGCAACGGAGTGAGTGAAGTGGCCAATCCTGCTCTAAGCAATTGGAAGATTGTACAGTCAGCTTCAAGCGAAAAGGTTTACGAAAAGAATAATATCAATCGTGCCGATGTTGAGCCCAGTGCAGATAAAAAGGAAAAGGGGCCCGGAAACTCCACTGATACTACGACTGAAAAGTATTCGGATTTGGACAGTTTCCAGCCCCAATTGCAAGGTGGCTTCAAACCAATTTTCCCAGCTAACTACATGAAATCCGAAGGTGAAGCGAAGGACGCAAATGTTGAGCTAAGCGAAAACAATTATAATAAGCCCATGGCACTGGCACTGGTCAGATCGCAGACTACAAAGCCACCGATTGTAAGTGCAGTGACGTCCATCTCATCTGTGTCTTCTGGCAGTAGTAGCATAATTCCTGCAACATCATCATCGTCATCATCAACAACAACAACGACAGCGAAAATTCCAACATCTAATGTTGACGGTGATGCTGCGTCATTGGCGACATCAACAAATGCACCCGTGATCAAGAGTGAGCCTACGAAGCATAAGAAATCAACATTTGAAACAAGTCTCGCTGCTCTGCTTTTCGGTGACGATGAGGAGCTGGAGGATGGTGCTCGGAAGTCTCCGAAGAAAGAAAATACCCCAGCTAGGCCAATAAACGTAGCCCGGATGGGTCCCCGAAGTCTAGCATTTAGTTAAGTGTTTTAACGCATAATTAACTTCGTTTAGAAAAATTATAGTTTGTATTATTTATTAAAAATGTATAAAGCTTGTGAGCGAATCTTGTAAAATTGCGTAATTACAGCTGATTATTAGTCGTAAGCTCACACCATGCTACACGCTAGCCACCAATGAAGTTACACTTAAGACTTTTGCGAGTCTGATTTGAAATATTCTCGATTTCTTATTGGACTCCCGAATCGTCGCTATCGAATTACAAGCATGTATTCCAATCTACATACGTACAAACCTCTTAAATACTTACATGAACCGATGCGCATAAACATTTATTATATTTTTATTTATTCATAATAATAAAAGTATGCATATACATTAACAAAACAATCCAAAACACTTTTGACATTGTGAAATTATATCGTAATTATGGGTATTAACGGTTTTAACAGATTGTCATTGCCTTTTAAAATTTAATAAATTCGAAGAGAATCAAATATTTGAATATATTTTTATTTGTGTCATTAGAAAAATTTAAATCTTTTTGAAATATTAATATAAAAAGCTAGTAGATGAATTTATATATTAAACATGTTATTATTTGTGTATTGCTTCCTTAAACATTTTTGGCGCTTAATTTAAAAATAATTTTTTATATTTGTTAATCGATAGTGCACAGTTCGTACTTGGTCATCTCAAAGAGCTGAGAGTAATCGATTGTAATTGTAAAATTATCCGCAAGAGCTTTCGATACTGCCTGACTTTCGATAATAGTGTTACCATTACTTTCAATTAAAATGTTTTATATTTACCTACTACGACTTCTAAAAACTGGTCCTACTTCTAATATTTGTGGAAAATAAGTCCAGAAGACACGGATATAAGTAATGGTGATAAAACTCTCAAAACAGTTTCTTTACCATTAAGTATCGATACCATTGCGTATTAATATAAGGTTACGCATTAGAAAAGTACGTAACAGAGCATAACGATATAATTACGTGACGTCGAACACTTTATAAGTTAAAAGCTATTTTATTATATTTGTTCTGTTACAACTTTATTAAATGTAAAAATCATCATAATATAAAATCGTTTATCAATAACGCATTTAATAAATGCGTGCACCTTGTACAACATTTTTATATATATGTAACATTTAAACTTGAACATTTTACTTGTTACAGACTCTTATATGCATACATACATACATATATATATCTTACACTCGATATACTCTTAATAGTTTAGTTTAGCGTATGGTAGTTCGAAGTTATCAAAATGTGTTAGGGCAGTCAAACTAAAAATTGAAAAATATTCCTTAGATTAAAACTTACTTAAGTATGATTCCTAGCGTAATGTTATCCATATTTACAACGTAAATAAACTACACCTTCGCTAAATATCCACATATTTCATTTCCGTATCTGAGTCCCGAATCAGAACTAATTGTTCCAATCGTTCGATTCGCAGCAACATATCCTCCTTTTCCTTCTGCATTACATCAACACGACGCCGTAGCTCCTCATTGTGCCGCCGCAGCTCGTGCACCTGACGACAGATGTCTGTGGATGTTGGCAACTGCATAAAGTTGGGGCCTTTCGTGGTATTGAACTCATTTCCAGAGCGCAGATTTGTGCGCATCGTTGTATTTGGCGTAGATTTATTAGCAATGCCATTGTTAGTGGCTCCGATAGCAGTTCCGGCTGCTGGAGAAGGGCGCAGTTGTATAGTCTGCACAGTGCCCACTTGCCCCCGCATCGTGCTCGTCATTGCGGGATTGTGTGTTGCCGATGGCACTATGCCTTCGTTCAGCACTTGCTGCTGATCATCAATAGCACTATTATCTATGGATCTGGGCACTGACGGTAATTTCAACTAAACACGAAACAGAATGGTTAAAACAAATTTGTTGTCCTACAATCAGGGTTAAAACAAACCTGGCGAGTTTGTACATGCCGCATGTTAACCAATTTGGTACCGTCAGCAAGTTGGCGCACGACTCCAGAGCTAGAAATGTAATTCAATAAGTAAAGACAAACAATGTACGACCATTACCAAGACTTACCTTGCTAAGGTTGCAGGTATTTTCTGAAGAGATTTTGGTTGATCGCAAAGTTTCTTGAAGTCAGTCAGTGATATAATTCTTATATTCTATTTGAAGAGATAGAAATATACTTTTAATCCAAAAATTCTCTGTTGGCAACAGCCAAAACCTGTGAATAACACACCTTGTTTTTCGTAACGCCACCTGCTGAACTTGCTGACGATGATGACTCCTTCTGTTTGATAACATTCATGCGTATTTTTTGTGGGGAAGAATTGAGGCTTGCTTGATTTGTACTGGGATGCTGCAAACTGATTGCGCTGTTTCTTAAACTATTGTTTATAGATCCATTTGTACTATGCTTAACATTCGAGCCCCGGTTTGTTTCATGCAACAACATACGACCGCCTTCAGAGAGCACCAGCTGTCGACCATTTCGAAGTGCGGTGTTTAACATCTTTTTCGAAGCTTCGTCGTCTACAATAGCCAACATACATATTCAAAAAACTTGAAACATCTTGATATCAGCAATATGTTACCTATTTGATTGTCCTGCATCATGTCTGCAATGCCATGCGTCTTGAGCATATTTAAGGCAGAGTTTCCCAGCATGTTTGTATCTATCCAAATATGAAAACCAATAATTTATTTATGAAAAATAATATAAAAAAACTTACGGCCGCGCAACGTCTCTAGAACATCCATCTTATCCTCAACCGACATGTCGGCGTCGTCAAGGCTTCGTATTGACTTAGACTCATCCATAATAGAATTAACTGCATCGCTGGTTTCTTTCTAAAAAGTTGAATGAAATATTTGTACTTATAATAAGATTCTACATTTAAGAGGATATTTAATGTAATTAAGTTATATCTGAAATCGTGTATATTTGAAAGATATTTAAACTTAACGTACTTTAATATTGCGTGATCTTTGCTGTGGTAAGCCGTGGGGAACAATAAGATAATGTAAATATAAATTATTGCTCAATTCTCAAATTAACAATGAGCAGCCTCAAGTTTACACCTGAGTCCTTAATCCACTTACCTCCGTCTCTTCATTAAATTTACGGCTGGCTTGTGACTGCCGCGCAGCTTCGAGTTCCGCTAAGATATCTGCTTGCTCTGTTAATACGGCCAGGGCGATGGGGGTCTTCCCAAACTTGGAGACTAGCGTTACATCTGCTTGACTCTTTAATAGCATGCGTACAATACTTTTGTGCTTCTTCTCCACAGCCCAGTGCAGGGGTGTCATGCGAAGCTTTGCAAAATAATAATATCTCAGTTCAATAGAAAGGAAAGACTATGAATTCCAAAACTGGTGCTCACCATATCGCGTGCGTTTACAGCACACCGTAAGGTTAACAACAGGTTCACAATCCGCTCGTGTCCAAAATAGCAGGCTAGATGCAGTGGAGTCCGGTCTACTTTTGTCTTCGCCTCCATGTTGATCCCGCCTTGCAGCAGAATTTCACAAATTTCCAGTTGATTGTTCATCGCAGCAAAGTGAAGTGCTGACATGCCCAACTAAAAATTAGAAGATTGCAGCTACAATAATGATTGATTTATTTTCGTATTTGCCTTACCCAGTCCGACACAAACGGGGCGCCATGTGCAAGGGCAGCTTTCACACCGGGAACGTCACTGTCTCGCGCACATTGCAAGAGCTGCTTCCCCAAGTCAACGACCGTTGTTGGCCCGTGCGTGCTCCCCTTCTTTAACAGAAGCTCACCCTCGGTTCGCTATAATTACAATAAACATAAGTTAATTTCATAGTTCAGAGACTTCTATATATGTATTAATACTCACAATTTCATAATTCAATAAATTGGATAGCTGCTGGTTCAGGGATTGAGCCTCCATTGCCACACTGCCATCGGCGCGCAATGTGGCCACAACTTTGCTACTCCCCGTGGCTCCAACTACGCTGTGCATTTTAGCAAGCAAGAACTTTCAGTAACACAAGTGACGCTCAAATAACATTACAATTTGTCAATATTTATGGTAAGTCACAACAAATGCTAATAATTTATAATGATCATCTGTATGTACGAGAGTGAGAGAATACGATCATCCATTTGTTGATCTTATATCGATATGAATATCGATGTTTAAAGCGTCCTCTAATTTTAGCTCTTGTTTTCTGACAGAACATTGGCATCAACTTACTTAACATAGCGTCCGACAATATGCTAAATTGTTACCCGATTACATATCAGCATTGAGCTATCGATAAATGTTAAAATCAACTCTATTTCAATACTTGAAAGTTGCAACTCGTATTGGCACCGATTAATGTGAGGGCGTTCAAGCTGAGAAACGTAACGGAAATATATATTTTATATGCATTTAATAAAAGGGATACATCTGCTGCACAAAATATAAATCGTATAAGAAAAGGAACGAACATTACTATTTGCTAATACATTTTTAATATATATTAATTGTTTGGAGTATCTTATATATATTGCATTTTCGTGTACAGATTTTGTGGTTACTATAATATCTCTGATTGTATATAAATAATAATGTATAAAACGATAACTAAGCATAAGAAATATCGGTCTCTGCTTCGGCAAGCGTGATATTTGAATTACGGGTCGGTTGTTTCTGTTTCGATGGCACATTCGCCACGGCGGCATCGTCATTGGAATTATTTGGTTTTCGAAACCATCTGCTGAATGGAAGGCGGTTGAGAAATTTAACAGATTTTTCCCAAATACCTTTTCCTACTGCACTGCTGGTACTGGGAATATCATCGTTCCGTTCTGCTCTTTTGGATCGTATGTCAACACGATGAATAGTTGATTGGTTAGGAAAATGGATCATATCGCACTGGAATAGGTCACAATTGACCTCTTGCTCGTCCTTGAACTCAACCCTTTTTATCTGTGACATATTTAACGTTTGGCCACAAAATTGTCGCTCTAGTGCGAGCGAGTTAAGAAAGACGTACTTACGAAGGGTGGACGCAAAACTAAAGTCGTACCATTTGTTTCGCGATCTGCAGTAGATGCGTATCGCGTTTTTTACCGTGTACAAACCGAATTTGGCGCCATCTCGCATGTTCACAATGGTGCAGCAGTCCAAAAGCAGGCGACCCTTATAGACAAAGTGCCTGCGCTTAATGAAATCTCGCTTGCAATACACCAGTTGTCTATCGAAAATGATCAGGATATATCTGCAGTTCCACAGATTGTGCTTTAATCTCTTGGCGTCGGTTTGAAGGAAAAAACGTGTGCTGAACAGGTGAAGGGGAAATCCTTTAAAGTTCTGCAAACTGGCCTGATATCCTGCAATGATCTCGCTGTGACGCCTGCCCTCGTTTACAGCTTCTATGACCACCCGCATCTTCTGTAGCGCCATGTTAACGGTTGTGTGCGTATCCGGCACATCATGCTGGAACAGGTCGATATGCTCATAGTTTAATTGATCACTTTCTCTTCCCGTTTCATTGGCGCTGCTGCTTATCACTAACTTCTTCAAATGGAGAGGATAACGGCAGATGCGCTGGACGGGTGCCAATAGATGTGTCGAAAGAGGTAGTTGACCCAAACAGCAACTTTTGAGTCATGATTGAAACACGATTAATACAAATTCAATTAATTGATCTATTTACTTACCTCTCAAGTAGGATTCGCGCGTCCTTATCGTCCCGGTAAGATGCTAGCTCTGCTACAGCACGAGTGTAGGCATTACAATACGTGGAATAACATAGGAATCCTTTATGCTGATTGTATAAAATTCTATTTTTGACACAATTACGGCATTTTAGAGAACATACTAACCATATTTAAAAACACTTTTGCTATTTGATTCTGTTCAACGCCTTTTCGCAGGGCGTCCAAGAAGATTTGCTGAAATCTGTATATGGATGTGATATTTGAAAAGATGATGTTTATGCTCTCCCTAGGGAATATGTACGTATGACTTCTCATGGCTGGCAAAAAGCTGAGTAATGGACAATAGATGCGTTGTTATTTTGATTTTTCATTGCCCTCTTTCATTTGTTGCTCACCCATCGCAAATAACTGATAAAACTTTCACGTAATTGATTTCAGTTTCCAACAGTTCTCTAACCGCTGCCTGTCGTAATGCGCTATCTCCATTATCCTGTGGCTGCGTGCTATGTTTCTTGTTGTTACTGTTCCCCATCGTGGTGTCGTTGGTGTTTAGATTGTTGCTCTTCGATTCACCATGGAGGAGAGGCGTTTGAGTTTCTGCCAGGTTAAAATCAGCCGCTTGAGCCTCTGACATCTTCAAATGCAAAAGACCGAATAGATTGCCACCCTATTTTCCCTCTAAAATATTGTGATACGCTTCCGGTCCTGCTCCAGCCCCAGCACTAGCTGCAGCTATTGCGGACCAGTCGCGACGAAACTCTGCAGCGCTTCCGCATAAAAGCATTTGCAGCTGGTTGCTGTAGGACAAGTTGATGTGCATTAGTAACTTATGTCTCAGCGACCAATTAACGTCAATTTCAGTGATTGCAAATACACATGACGAATTCTTTACCTATATTACATACTTTACCAATTTAAAGCCAAATTTTGATAGATTTCGGAATGTTTAAATTTGAAATGTAAATCTGTCGCTAAAATATTATTAAAAAATAAAATGATGCATGTAGAAAATTATCAATTTAAAATACATTTTTAAAGTGTATATTATTCGTCTTAACATTTAACACTATTGCAATATACATTTTATTTACAGTGCAGTAATACGGAATACTCTTGTCTTTTTAAAGAACTGTCATTTCTCGATTGAGAACTAAAGTAATTTTCAGTATTGAATAATTTTAATCCAGAAGCTCAAGCATGTTTGGGAAATATAATAAAATTAAAGTCTGAAAACAAATCTATAAATAAGAATAAGTACCTCTAAAATAAGAATAAGTATTATAGTGAATGTTAAAATTTGTTAAACAGACTCAGAAAAATGAATATTTAAATTGTTTACCTATACATACCTATTTTTCAGTTGTCAAGAACAATCTTCTAACAAATACACCCCTTAGTCCCCTTAGTCACCATGTCCTAAAATTTAGATAGACTCACAAAAAAGTAAGTTTGTTTTTATAATTTTGGATATTTTCATGTTTATTAATAATTTTATAATTTAATTTAGAGATGCTGAATGTGTTGTATATTCAGTACAGTGGTCGCAAAATTATAAAATCTTGGCCGAATTTTTATTAGGGCTTCTTTTTTTTAGTACCGTCCAATTTTCGAAAACATTTTAAATAAGTTATGATTTGAAAATAATTTGTTATATCCAACGAACCAATAATTCGCCAACCTGTGTTACATATCAAATCATTTATAATTCATAAGCGATCACTGTAACTATATTTATTGCTGATAGAGTTTATTAAATAAATTTGTAGAAAAATGCAACTTTTATTTTTAAAAAATATCTTTAGCTAAATTTTTGATTTTATATTAGGTAATTATAATTATCATACAAGTAATTTGTATTATTATTAAGCCATACATATGAGTACTGTATAATTGTGTGTTGACATACACAAGATTGAAATAAACACTTTGAGTGCCTAGCTATATTTTTAAGTTTAGTTGAATTTAATTTGATTTTTGCTTTCGTATCGCTTAGTTAATATAAAGTAAGAAAAATGTTTCGATTAACTACCTGTATTTATAAATATAGAACATTTACACATATGCGGAATTTGGAGGGCAAAAGCGAACATATATTTAAATCCCATTATACTAGATATTTATTTATTGTTTTCTTTATAAATAAATTGATGTCTGTATTGTTGGAAAGTATTAAGTTGCTTCAATTATGATTAAAAGCCTGATTAATGTTGGAATTTCAATTTTTAATTACTCATATATACGAATAGTAAATTTGTTGCATAGTTATGTGAGTAGTAGAGCAAGTGAATGAATGAATAATATTTTGCAGATGTAATAGTTTCTTATAAAATTAATTTGCGTGACGACTTACGATATTTTCTAATTACAGTCATAAGATCTTAAATATATACAAGTCGATGATTATCATGTATGTTTTCTTAATGAAATGCAATGCAATGCAAGACCGAAACACGGCTGACAGACAAATACAGTCAATGACATTTACACTTTTGCTTAAAAGCTAGACAACATTCACTTTGGCCTAACGTAATGTAATAGAGTAATAACAGTGCCACAACGCATTATTAACGATTCTGGCTACAATAACAGTTGTTGTTTGGTTTTATATACATATATATAAAAATTTTTAAACATACTTTTGGTTTATCAGATCGGCATTTTAGAACACAAGATTATTAATCAATTCATAAGCTTAGATTTTCATAAAAAACCGTTCTCACAATATGCCATTCGTGTAATATTGATACCCATCGTAAAGCTTGGTCGATAGACTTTTCAGGGAGTCCTGCACAAGTTGCTCCACCTTGCGTTCCATTTCCTGCTCAGTTAAATTCATATGAAAGCGTTTACGGAGATTCTGTACGGTGCCGGAACAGCCATTCTTGAAGCACGGTAGCTGTGCATCTAGAAGGTAAATCAGAAACATAATTAGTTGACAATGCTTTCAAACAACCAGATTTGTCTACATACTGCTGCGCATAATTTCCACAAAATTTATAATGCGATCCATGTGCTTGCGCGCAGACATCATGCCGACGAGCAGTAAACGATTAAACTCTCGCCAATGCTCTGATCCGGTTCCACCCATAACATCGACAAATTCGTGTGTAAGTTTAAATGGTGATTGCTCAAAGCCTGCATAAATAAATTATAATTAGCATTTCTTTAACGATCGGGGAATATGTCTGATACGTACCCAAATTTTTGGGAGATATGCTTAGTATGAATCCGAAGTCTATATGTATTATATGACCATCCGCATGAAAGAGTATATTGCCATTGTGCCTATGGAGTGTACAAAACAAGTCAGCACACAAACAAACTCTTCGCTTACATATACGAAACTCACCTGTCCTTAACTTGCAGCAGGTAGGATATAAGGCAATAAGCCGCACAGCTCTGAACGAAATTCTTTTGAGCCTGACGGAAACGTTCGCCAGTTGGAGGTCCATATTCATCGATAAAGTAATCGCGCAAGGATTTGTTTGAGTTCTTTTTGATTTGATGCAGTGACACGGTGTTCAGAATAGGCTCAATCAAACCGCTGTCATTCGAGAGGCATATTATTTTATATGACCGCACCCATAGATCGACATGCTCCTCCTCCCAGATGATCTTAAACATCTGCATAAAAAATCGGCGATATACTCAAAGTTTATGATCACTGAGCGTATTAACATACCTGCAGGAGTTGCGTTGCCATCAGTTCTTGTCGCAAATCATCTCCACACTTCACAATAGCAGACAACAGACGCCAGTTAGATAGATGACCGTACGGGGAGGATTCCCTAATGAGTTTCTCCTTTTCATCCCAAGGCTCCTACAATGAAAATAAATTTGAAAAACAGGTTGGGCGAATAATATCCGATTATACAAACCTTCAGGGCTGCCGCCGATGGATCTTCCGGATCATTGCTGAACGACTTTGTGTTCTCGCAATTCAAATTGTTGCAGTGTCGAGTGCGCACATCGCCAATATTAAAGACAATTGGGGGACCTATAAATAAGGAGTTATTAAATTAGTGAAAAGGAATCTAGGCTTCACATTACTATATACATACCTTGATCTCTGGAGTCGCACGAGTCCATTGACATCTGCGAGATGGCGTCTCGTTCACTGACCTTACTCATGTACAGATATTGCGCGGTGATCTGGTCATCTTCTTGGGACCATACATCATCCTCCTGGACCTGGAGACCACCCAGTGAGAGCAAGCGGCTGCTGTTACCGCTGCAACAATTGTTACCAGCCGGCTCGCCGCATCCGTTTTCTGCATGCGATTCCGTATCCTTTTTGCGTCGACAACTGGATCCATGATGAGTGCTACTACAGCTGGAGGTGCGGCTACAGCTCTGGTGCGCATTCAGGCAAGTGCCCTCCAAATGCTCTTCGCTCTTGGTGTGTCGCAACGATGGCATCAGCTTGGGTATCAGCGGCGACGTGTAGATATCTGGCACTTCTACAACTTCCACGTATATGATGTACGGCGTTTTGTCCTTGGAGTTAAGCACTGCAGTCTTTTCCTCTGTGATGCGTACGACATGGTGTGGTGTATCCGAGTAGAGCGGCAGCCAGACACGAGCGGGCAAGTTCTTATTTATCAGATTAAGAAACATTCGCAGGGCCGACGTCTTCTCCGCCTTTGAAGGCAGCGAGATTAGATTCTTTCCCACATTCATGAGGGCCTTCATGAACTCCTTTTGCGGTGCCGTCTTGGGTGCACCGCAGTTGCACAGCGTACGCTGTCCTAGCAGTCCGTTCACCTGGCCGCGGACCGTCTCGAAGCAAGTGCAGCCATTGTCGAAGGCCAGTCCCGAGGTCAGATCGCCGAGGAAGAGTTTTGCAGGAGTTGTGGGCAGCGTTTGCGTCGTGTACGGTGGCTGTTGGTACATCCTGTGCGAAATGCTGAGCGTGTGTGGGCTGCGAGAGTCGGCGAGCAGCACTGTGGCATCGGACTGAGAGCGATGATGGGTTTTCTTTGCGAGAGCTACGGCTGGACTCTGTATGCTATCGGGCCTTGCTGGTTGTTTGCTCTCTTTCTTGGGAAATATCTCTTTCATTAGCGCCAGCTTGGACTTCCGACTGGTGCTCCCGTTGCCTAGCGAGTCCACTTGATAGTTGTATGCCTCCAGCAGCCACAAGCACTTCAGGGAAAAGTCAACGGACTTTCGGCAGCGTATGGTGAGATATGGATCTAGGACTTCAGCCAGTTCGTCCATTTGAATGTACATTAATATCAGCTGCGGTATATAGAGATCCACTTCCTGGTCGGGAAAACTGAAGATCTTATTGCCAATAAAGCTCAGAACGCCCGGCTCCTTCGAGTAGAACAAGTAATGGACAGCAAAGTGAATATTAAATACGGGCGATTCGAAAAAGCGCAATAGCCCGCTGGGACCTCGCTCATAATTTTGCTGGGGACACGTAGTTGGCGCCCGGTCGCTGATGAAATACTTCACAACGCCAGGCACTGGCATCTTCAGTTGGTGCAGAGAACTGATGGAGGAGCTCTTCCGCATCGTGACATCGTGACCGACTTCAGTCTCTGCGCTGGGCAGACGCAGATTCAAGGTGAGCTCCTTCATCTTCACATCTGTGGCAGCCTCTGTGGGCACATCGGCTGTGGATGTAGGAGTCGTTGTTGTACTAGCAACTGCTGCAGCAGCGGCAGCAGCAGCCTTCTTGCTGGAATTCGAGCTGAGCAGGCTGAAGAACTCCTTCTTTTTGGAAATGTCCGTGGGGGACTTGACCAGATCCTGAGCTACTTGCTCAACATTATGTGGCGCGGTATTCGCCACGGATTTCACCTTTAAGACGTCTTGTTGCTCGCCAGTTTTCTGCTTGGCCGCATTCTTTTTCTCGTGGTTCTCAATTATGCTTTGAGCGGTGCGGAAAATTGCATTCTTGGTGGCGCCGAAAAAGTTCTTGAAGAGCACTTGATCGTTCTTGGCACTCTCAGTGGGCGTGGCTACAGGCGTGGGTGTTCCTGCTGGTGTGGCTGTGGGCGTTGTTGTTGTTGCTGCTGCTGCAGCCACTGTAACATTATTGTTGGACAGTGTCTGTGGTGTGGGCAATGCATCGTGTTCCTCGTCAAGCTCGACCATCGGTGGCTCATCGTGCACCACGCTTAACTTGGAACCTATGGCAGCTTGAGACATGTTCATCACACGATAACGTATATGATCGGTCTCATCCCGCTGTTCCTGATCCTGCTGCTGCTGCTGTTGTTGTTGTTGTTGTGCTGCCAGCTTGGCTTCCTCTCGCTTTTGCTGCTTTTGCTTGCGCGAGGGTCGCAGTGTACGGCAGTCGAAGTCGTTGGCGGCATGCGACGGAAAGAAGTATAGGTCCGATTCCATTAGATTGTAGTCCTCGTCCATAGACGTTGTGTCTAACATATCAATGCATTCCTCCTCGGCATCTGCATCTGCGTCAGCATCGGCATCCATTTCACCCGAATCAAGCGACTCATGGGAGTGGCAGATGCGATTTAGGGATATCTGGTCTGACTCTGAGCCACATATAATGCCTGCCGACACGAAAGAATGGGTATACAAATAATTAGGATCTCTTCATGTTCAATTGCAAAACAAAAAGAAAACAAAACAAGCAAACTTGACTTCATACTGCACATCAATTCCAAACAAAATTATATCCATTTGGAGATATACATATCTCTACGAATATTGAAATCAGCCTACCGGAATCATCCGAGCCGAGGCTAGTCAGATCCTCGCGCTTTTTATAGCTGCCGGCCCTGCTGCAACTATTGCTGCTTCCAGCATTCCCATCGACCATATCCTGGGCGCCCGTTGTTGCCAGCTCATTCGACTTGGGACGTGTTCGCAATGTGGGACAGGATTCAACTTTAATATCCAAAAAGAAAATGTTTTAGATCAAGAGAATTTGGATGCCAACTGACTTTAAATACTTACTAACTCCATTGGGTACAAGTTGATTCCGTTGCGCATGGACTGTGACTGCAGATGTGGGCGTGTCCGTGACCGGCCGGCCAGTAATGACAGTTCCGGACCCGGGCGCTGCATCATTGCATTGGGCAATCGTAAGGGCTGGCATTGGGGGGGATGTGGCAAGTGCGGCCGTTACACTGGCCGCAGTTGTTGCAATTCTCGAGCACATATTCGTGCTGAGTATCGTTGTTGGTGAACAAAATGTAGTCTCACTCTCGGCATTGGGCGAGGCGATCTCGACCTGTAGGTGTAAAAATGTTCAGTTAACACATTAACTTGTCGACAAAAGCATTTTCTGTTTTCGACAGCTTCCCAAACTCAAGTGGCAAATGAAAATTCAAATATGTGGCACACACACTCTCTCTTTCTTTATATATTGCAGTTGAATGGAATACGAATCGCAGCTCAAGAGGTGATTCGTGACACGAACACGCAACTGTCTAACTAAATGCGATTTCGAGCTGCGACACTGTTACAGGGCGATGCAAAAACTCTGAGATGAACAAGAGTCGTGCTTAATCTTGGGCGAAAACGACACGTATCAACAATATTCTAAGACAACGAAAAAGTTTCCGTCTCCGTCTCAGTCTTTCCCCTTTTGGGCCACAATGTGGTTGGGTGTGTTGTTGCTATTGCTATATTATCAGTGCTGCTGATAAACAAAAATATAAACATATCTACAGAGAGAGTGCAAAAATATAAATATTGCCTAACAGATTGTATGAAACAGCGCGAATCCAGAACAGAACTGATATAAACAGACACACGCATACACACCCAACGTGAGGATTAGACGGGCGTGAGAGTGACTAACGTAGAATCCACATGTCCAATTACTCACCTCTGGTATGCGCTGCAAGGCACTGTCGAGACTTCGATTGCGATGATGTTGTGTGTGATTTATGCGAGTGTTGGTCACTTGAGAAACAGGTGGCAGCATTATGCCCATCGATCTGGAAATGAAGGAAAATCCAATTAATTAAGGACAAATGAGAAAAATCAATTAAGCTCTTGGCGGTGCCGTATCGCACTGCCAGCAGCTGTAATCATTGCTAAACAAGTAAACTGAACTCAAAATGAACTCGAAACGAACTCAAGCTCCAGCACCAGAGAACCTGCTTCCAAATACATATGTTCGTTAGATGTTTGCACTCACAACACACGCCAACAATATTAAGGTAATTGCTTTCTTACTACAATTGCCCACGTCGATGTGCTGGGTGGGAAGGAAGGAGGCTTATAAAACAATGCCTGCTCAAATAAAATATTAATTTTTAGTAGGTAAAGTTAGAGTCTTATTGAGCTGACTAACAAATACCCTGTCCACACTTTTCTAAGAAATTTACCTAAATATTGTACATTTATATTACAATAATTGCAAATGTTTATCCATCTTATTATTATAAATGTATAGGGATAATATTTTTCATTATATTTGTATTTATATTTTATTTTATCAAGGTTTATATATTCAGTACTTTTAGTTACAATCCCAAATAGTATATGTGTACATCCTAATTGAAATTATCTATGTAGTTCTGCCTACATTTGAAACACATACCACAAAACCAATCTACCTTTTTATACATTTTCAATAAGTATTGGGTATATTAAAAAAAAAAAAAAAACACATGCGAGCCCATAGAAATGCCTCCAACTGGCAGAGAAGAGTGAGAGCAACAAGTGCTCATTATATGAGTGTAGATTCCAAAGCTCTGCTAAACTGCTGCTGTTATCGCGACTTTCTGTCTGTTAATCTAAGAGCCATGTTAACAACAGTGCATGTTAATACTCAAAGTGGCATGTTAATGCTTTAGATTTGAGGCTCTCTTTAAATTTATGTATTTGCTTCTGATAACTCATTTTATAGATAATGATAATAACAACAAATGATTGTGTGTCATCAGCAAATTATATTTATTAAGCAACAAGCAAAGCAAGAGCAATATAAAATAACTGTTTGTTGTATTAAAGATTAGATACCTTTGCCCTTACAATATGACGGTCAATCAATATACATATGTACATATATAAATAAACAACAAAGTATATAAATAATAATACGAAAATTTTTCAATAAATAAACGCATTCTCATTGATCGATTGTATAGTAGAATTATATGATTCAGGCAAATGTTTGATAACATTTTACGTTTATTTGGAGAAAGAATGTCCGCATTGCTTTTGCTTTTGCTTTTGCTTTTGACGGGCTTTTCCCTAAGGCCGTTTGACAATTTGACTCATGTACCTGATAATAATTAGTAAATGTATTGAGTTCAAGTATTGAGTTCAACACATGGATGCAACAATATAACACTTCATAAAGATAGTACCTTTAAAATCGAGCTTTATCATTAGCGATAATGATATTATTCAATTAACCTTCAATATTTTATGTGAGACTCACCTAAAATCCAAACTCAAGTTTCTTTGATGCGTTGAAATCCGCTTCGGTGGTAAGCCGCCCGTTTGGGCGCCATTGAGTCCAGCGACATTTGGGGCCAAACTCAGATTGGGGCGACCATGCACGGAGGGCATGGACTGATTGAATCCACGGCTGAGGCTCAAACGTGGCTTCGCGTAGCGTACGTGCTTGGGTGTGCTCGCCGCCGAGCTGATGGTTGGCGTTGAGCCAGTGGAGAGGCTGCAGGCGGCTTTGCTCAGCGGCAAGGTAATGGGCGGGGCTTTCAGAAACGCGGGCACATAATCGTCATGAGCTTTTGTTAGGACAGGCGAGCCAAGCGGCGGCTGGCATCCATTCTCACTCTCCGAGCTGCACTCAACGAGGGGCTCCTCCAAATTCAAGGAGGAGAGCGTGGTGCTCGATGCTGAGTGCGGCTCGCCATTAATCGACAAGCTGTTCAAGCTGCAATCCCTGCCCAGATTGGGACTGCTGGTCTGCGGATTGGGCTGCACTACTACTGTTGGACTCTGCACCACGGTGCTGTTGCTGTGGTCGCTGGAGCTACTCGTGCTGTTGCAAGCGGCCGTCGAGTGCTCGGAATTGTCATCGTCGTCCGGTAGCGGTGGACTATGCTGGTCGCAGCCCAAGGCGTAAATGTCCATGTTCCCATTCTCGGCCAGCTTCATGCAGTGATTGCTCGGTATGCTATTCGCCTTGCCGTTCATATTGTAATCAGACTTTGCATCCACACACGACAGACGCACCATGGCGGGTGCACAGTGATCGACGACGTCTGCGCCCACGACGGCTGCATCAGTGGCTGGACGGAAGTGTAGCTTATCGCCGCTGTTCAGATCATCGGCGGCAACGGCGACCACGGGCGAGAGCAGTTTGTTGGCCGTCTCAATTTCACGGATTTGCCGGAGATACTGATAGCCATTGTCCTGGACCACTGGCTTCTTTCTGGTCCCGCCGCCGGCGCTCGCAATGGTCAGGCCAACCTTACCATCCGCTGTGGCAACATTGGAGGCGGGTGCCACGGCCGTGGGGCTGGCCGCGTTGCTTTTCTTTGTCTTAAATGCTGAGATGACGGAGTTCATTTTGGATAGATTTTAAGTGCAGCAATTGGGAAGGAAGTCTTGAGAGTCTCAACGTTCAGTGTTCACAGCAAGAGTGTTTCAGCCTTCAGACTTTGATTGAGTCAGTTCCTTTAGTGCCTCGGATGCGATTTCATCTCTTGTATAATCAGCCCCATTGTGGCCTGTTGTCGCTCAATGGGGTGTTGTACCGTAAATAAATATACTTTCTTTTCGAGTATGAACAATATGAATGAAATATATGGTTTTTAAGTCATTCCTTGGCCGAGTGCTTTGAGCAGGTTTGTAAAATTAGCATAGTTTCGGATTAACTGCAAAATAACAAAAGACAAAATGTGTTAATTAGTCATTTGTTGTTAATTTTTATAATCAGTGTATAAGTTCAGGTATGCACGCGCAGCTAAACTAATGCGAAACCAAAGTGTTTCATTTTCTATTTTTGTTTGTCTATTTTGTATATTAATAACAATACTAACATGTTCTCAACTATTAAGAGTCGACGTTCAGCTGCTGATCGCAAAATTAACAGCTGCAAAGGAACATACATATATACATATGTATATGTTATATATACCGTACATATATCTATATCAGTATTTTATTCATATGAGCAAAAAAGTCTGTGGCCCATGACCAAACGCAAATCAATGACGGCAAAACTCTATATAAATAAATCTGGTACGTATAAACTGTAGACAGTCAAATGGCCTTGACAATATCTCAATGTTTGCTTGTTTATGAGACATTCAAAAATCATATATACAATACATATACATACATATATTCGCCATATACACATACATACATTCATATATATCCACAGAAATCAACAAACGCAGCATTTTTAAACACGCTTGTTAATCTATTGATAATACTTATAGAGAATGAAAGCTTTTTTATGGTAAATATTTTAGATTTATTATTATAATAGACAAGCAAACTATTCTAAAAGTCTGGCGCATGCCTATTGATTTAGCTGAACTTATTAAAATAAATATAAATATTAATTTAAGTTTTTAAACAGCTTTCATATTTATAATTTATGCAGCATCCAATTATATTCAAAACTTATGAAGTCTCTTTGAGAAGCCGTCAAAAAACCAGCACATCAAAGGAAATAATAGCATTTAAAAATAGCGCCAAGCGCCTTTAATTAATTGCAGAATGTAATGTAATTTTTTAATGAACTAAAAAGAGCAGCCAATAAACTTTAAGAATACAAATAAACTTGAATACTATATACTATGACATCGCACCCTCAGTTGACCTTTGGACTAATAAAATTTGTTCATAGTATTATTCACTGGCACGTGTAAAAGATGACCTTCTCTTTTTGTGGAGCTATCTGTTATTCTATCTACAGATTCTATGGGGGGCTTGCACACTCTGTTATGCCCCGACGGGGGGTTCTTATACAATTTGTTTGCTTATGGGAAAACCTTTTTCACTTTTTCTCTTCATCATCATTACTTCATGTTGAATATTTGATCTATTTCAGCTTGTTTCTCATTTTGGGTTTAATTTAAATAAATATTATTTATCTATGCCAACTGCTTCTCCAGTTCCCATTTTATTTTTTATTTAAATAAATATTTCTGTAATTTTCATACGGAGTTCCAGTAAAACTGGAATTTACTTTTTTTTCTTGCATTTAAATTTAGTTCTTCATAAATTTCTCTAGTTTCTAATCAATATCCGTTGCTTCTTATCCTAATTCCCATAAATTGCACCGAGTAATCGCTTCGAGTGCCTTTCATATATATGTAAAATTCCACAGAACTCATATTTCAATATGTTAATGACTTAATTTATTGTTGCTCAGCAGCTCCACTTGAGATTCCATAGTGATGCTGTGTTCGTGGGAAGTGAAATCCAAGTGAATGCAAACATACATATACATATACTTATGTATGTACATATTATATTTATGTACATATTTACTATATATGAGTAACACATGTCTTGAATATACCGAGTTACTGGGACAATTTTCATATCATTACAATCTCCTGCGCCCGATTAGATAAGGCAATCGTAGCAAATGCAAATGCACTTTAAGAACAAGTTCAATTAACATTAAACAAACAATCTGTATTTTGCATTAAACGAATATGTATATATACTTGTATAAATCAGCAAGTTTGCCATGACTTGCAATCGAAATCTTTTGCTCTTTTCGTGTTGAGTTATTCTTGGATTTGTCGGTGTCTGAACACATCCTCCCTTTAGTTTTGGTCGTGTAATTACAACATGTTCATTAAGTTGTCTTGCTCGAACATGCCTGTTGATTGTTGTCTCATTTCAAGGCGATTGGAGTTGTTATTTTTGGTTTGTTTGCCGTGTGGTCGCTCAGCTGTCACAGATAGCCATAGCCCCTGGTTTATAGCCCAGTACACGAGTCTGAGAGAATTGAGCAACAAGTGCGACGACATACGGAATGTGCTCGCTCGACCCGCCGTACCCGCTCGCTTTTGAATACATTTGCCTCGTTTAAATAATTGCTGATGAACTTGATCTAATTAAAAGTCAAAGAGTTCAATAGCAAATTGGAGAAAAACAACAACAACGTCGAGAACCACACGCCATAAACACCACAAAACAAAAATCTAAGCGAAAACTGAAAAGGTGAAATATTCCAAATTGACTTCTCAATGAAACCCGATTGATCAGCATTGCTATATACACTCGGCACGTAGCACACTAATGGGTATATGCATCACTTTAATGGGCTCCATCTGTTTGGTATCTACACATATCTACACAGATCCTTAATTAAGCGTTTAATGGCTGCAAGGTTTAAAAATCGTTGAACTACGAACCTGGGACACTCTTAAATACCTCAACTCAGCAATCAGTCAAAGCCCCGAAACAAGTTTTTTTATTGCCTTCACAAAAAAGCGAATCGATTGAAGGCAACGGAGCTACCCGGTCTGTGAAAGTCGTCTCTGCTTGGCGAGAAAACATACTTGAATTCGACCCTACAGCATAAACCGTGGTTACATGCATCACTGCTCAACACCCCACACACAAAAAAAAAAAAAAACAACAACAGAGAGGGTCCGACTAGCAGATACCATGGCCATACCTCATGCATTTGCTCTTTATTTGCCTAAATATATATTTTATAAAACAAACACGAACTGCCAACAAAAATACAACTGCCAAATTGGCAACGTCTCTAGGAAGTGGCACAACCTAAGCATAACTAACTGCAACTGCAGCTCAGCCCACCTCAACTCTAACTCCAGCTCAGCAGAATACCCAAACAGGTAGTGTATATACATATATATGTATATATGTATATATAATTACAACATGATAATGCTTTATGGACTTCCTGTGTCCGACCGAATACTTATTGCGGCTACTGTGGATCGAATTGTTCTCATGCTGATTTTGTTGTTTAAGCTTCCCGTTTTACCTCAATATCATTGGCTGATGAGTTGGCTGGCTTCTCTTTCTGCTTAGTTATTCAAGTCATGTCTGGGGCTTGATGCTTTGCATCTTCTTCTTCGTTTTATTTTTTGTTTCAAGGCGAATTTCAATTTTAGTTTAGTAACCTGAATGATTTTGCAACTTTTCGCAGGCTGATGATGTTGGGGCTAGGCAGTTAGCAAAAAAGAAAACAACTCATGGAAAAACAGTTGAAGGAGTTCCGCTATACTTACTGACATCAACTGTACTGTATAATTCTTATTCTCAAGCGATGAAAAACCTGGCTAACAAGGCAAAGCAATTTAGTTCCAGTTGTACTGCGTTCATGCCTCAAAATGCTGCACAACTGACTACAATGTTTGGGGTAAACCAAATTCATGCTCAAACTCTACAAAATTCAAAATTTTGTTTTTGAAATGCTGGTAAACCTATGCATTAGCCCGTTGCTTGGGGCTTCAATTTTCATTGCTTTGTGCGCTGTTTTGCTTACCGCAGCTCTTTGTTACGGCTTACACAACGTTTGTGATTAATAAACTGTTTTCGCTTTTAACTGCACTTTAAAAATGCAGTTATAAATAAAAGTTCATTGTATTTTATGATTTATTACCCAATGTCTCCATTAGACAGTGACAAATATTCGCGCAAGTTCATTCAACTCTTGTTTGGCCAGCAGGCAGGGTATTCCAAAAACCAATTTTAATGCAACTAATGAACTCTTAATTTCAATTGCAGTTGCAGCCGCTTCAACTTGGGACACATTCTCAGCATAGTTCTAGCAATTGGCTGCATGATGATGATGTGGGCTATGCGAGTGCACTAATTTTCTGAATTTTCTTTTGCCATGCCAGCAACAACAACAACAACAACAACAGTAGACTACGTGAAAGTCCACAGTCAACAACATGGCTGAAGAAAATTTCTTTATGCTGGCGTTGTTGATGATGATTTAAAGGGAGTACAACGATTTCATGCTCCAAAAGCCTCCACAATTTCAGAGTCGACACACACACACACACACATATGAATATATTCATATTAACTAAGAGTGTACCATATGCCTTCATATATTTATGTTAGTGTCGAGCACAACTTTTTCCATAGCTTCTGCAGAGCCCCCACACTCAATAATATTTATGCCATTAACTGGGACAAGCCAGCAGAGGCAGAGAACTTCTCTGCAGCTTCTCTCCATCTATGGCATTGTTGTTGCCTTTATTCGCTTCACTCTCCAAATGTACTGTACTGAGTGAATCTAATGACGTTTTGAAATGCCAAACAACGTGGGCTGCACTTTTGGTTTTCTTACTCTGGCTGCTGCTGCTGCGACTTTTATGGCGGCATCTGGCAGCAGCTGAACGCTAAATTGCTTTTGATTGTCTTGAAATATGTAGTTGTGCGCATACAAAAATGTCATTCTCCAATTAACTGTTTATTTGTCTATTTCTATAAATCAAGGAAAAATTTCCATATGTACACATATATGTATATATATAGATAAACAAATATATTGCAGAGCTACCCAGCAGCTCACGCTGTGCATTTGTATGTGTTACAGGAGCCCTCTCTTACTTCTCAGGTATAATAAGATTTTGACATTTAACATTTGGCAACTGCCAATCAGAAATTGAAGAAATTATGAAGAATTCCACTTGAGTTCCATTCCATTTCATTTCACTTATCTGCACTCAAAACTCTCTCTTTTTCTCTTTGTGTGTAGATATATTTGGCAATATATTTGTATTATTAATAAACTATGACAATTATTTGAGCATCCGCATCATATGCACACAATTCATTTAAGTAATTGAAGCCTGCACGCAGCCATTGCGATATACATTGCAGAGACAGATGCTCATACAGGCAGCTCCTCTCAATTAATGGACTCTCATTCGCAGCTGGGCGTGGCACTCGAAAATAAAAACAAAACAAACAAATAAACAATTCAGCTGCGCAGATAGACTGGGAGTGGCAAAAGCTGAAGCGAGCCTTAAAAATATTGAATAAATGCAACAAGAAGCGACGAATTTAATAAGATTTAATGGAGTTATGTCAGACAGTATATAGTATAATATATTATATATATACATATATTGATATAGAGAGTTCATTATGTCATATACATTATAGGAACTGTATCCGATACTAATGAAATACATTGCTTATAATTTGAAATGCATTTTAGTAAAAAGAATCCAACACTTACAAGAGACCGAGAGATATACAGACCTGCATATATACTATATACACTATATAGACTCGTGTATTACTAATCAAATCTGTCTATAGCTAATCTTAGCACCGTGGCAATATTTTATTTTATTGTAGTACATATTAATAATATTTTTGATACTCTTTCTTATTCAGTCTTTTGCAGAAGACTATATTACGTGATGGATAAGTATATTTAATTTACTTATTTATTTTTAAAATTTTTATTAAATAAATACATGTATATGTATATCAAATCTATATGTATTTCAAATTAATTTTTATTTATTTCAAATAGAAAAAACAATCAAATATAATATTTTAAAACTATAGCCGATTCTTTGCAGATCAAAACAGTTCATGGTCGTTGTCGTAACATCAACAACTCCCTCCCCATGCGTTCAATGGGTATTTAGCTTTGGAAAAAATGTAAATCGGACTTCACACACAAGACTTGAGCTTGTGAAATATTCAACAAATGTGACAGGCACAACAACACTTTCTCGTTGCGATCGTGAGCTTTAAAGCAAGCTGGTAGCTGTTACACTTTAACACAAATGTTTGCTATGTAAATTTGCCAAACAAATAAATAAATAAATACAATTTACACAATTCCAATTGTGAATGTGACTCTGCGTGTGTGCGTGTGTGTGTTTATCCAAGCAGCGGATATGAAATCACCAAATCAAGACTGCTCTTAGCTCCACAGTCGGCGCTCATACTGAGTCAAGCCTAATGCAATCGAGCAGGAGTCGGCTAGCCAGTGGACAGCATCCGCAATTTTCAGTCGATTGGCTTTCGCCGCCACTTGCAAAGAAAATGGAAAACTATGCAATTCATTTTATGTGCTGCTAAGTGGAATACCGTTGAAAGTTCAGAAACAGCATCGAAATCAAGTTTCGTTATTGCACTGCCAATACCTAGAAACAGGTGAAAATTGTTCAAAGTTTTGGCTTTGAATTCGAGTACGCAATATCCAATATCTAGCTGCTCTGAAGAGGACAGACTTACATACATATATGTATATGTACAGTGTACGTATGCATTTATTTACTTATCTAAGTATTTTTGTAATATAATGCTCATCCTTCTAGAATCTTGGATCTGGCGCCTTACATCCCGTCAATTGCGGTAAATAAACCGCAAGCAAATAAAGCAAACAGATATCGTACAGTGATAAAAAGATACTTCTACGTTGTTAAAAAATAATCACTGCAAAATTTTTACGTAACACGTAACGTCGCTATATAATATGAAGGTCAACTAGTGAGGCCAGACTGGTAGAACTCGTAGAAATCAGGTTGAATAACTTTGTGATTGTAAGACGCATCGAGGAGCGCAAAACCGGGACAAGAACCTACAAGACCAAATAGTTCAAGGCTTTCTTCTGTCATCGTGGAAAATATTTATATACTATGTATATGTATCTAGAGAGTGCAAATTTCTGCCCAAGATGTATTGGATGAGTGCCAGCGATAACTATTTCCCTGATTCTAATTGTGGCTGCCTTAAGCGAAAGTCAAATAGACTTTCAACAAACCATATTTTAGTTTTAATTAGTTGATGCTTAAACTAATCATATTTTCATTTCACTTAATAATATTGTGCCGTTATACTGTTTACTTGCTTTATGTAACATTACTTTACAAATACTTGAATCCAAAAGGTAAACCCAACAAATGCAATTCGCCAAATGAAAGTTAGTTAGTTAGTTAGTCTTCCAGATATATGGGTTAATACCCAAAGCTGAAAAACAAAATTTAATGACGTAGAGATAAGGTCTCAGAGGTTGGTGAAATGCTCATATGTATAAGATGCATGTGTGTGAAAAGCGTGACTATGCATTAAATACCATCTGAATGGTTTTTTATTTTATTGAGCATTTAAAAATAAATGCTTGCGCATTTCTATAATTAAGGAAATGCTAGAGATATTACGCAGAGCCCAGCTAGCCAACTTTGTATTTATGTATATTCTCCACTCTAGGCAATTTTATGCGAATGATCTTTCTGCTATTTGATCAAGTGCTCAGCGTGTTAGCCAAAGGCAAATATTTGATTAAGCATATTATGACCAGAGCTTTGACGCGATACAATTTTATGTGTATGCTTTATCGTTTATCGCATTTTGGACTTACGTGAAGACGCTCTGCAGCTGCTGATATAATACTTCTCGATAAAAATAAACAAATATTAGCACGTTACAAAAAAAGAGAAGTTGTCTTTGTCTTTGTGTATTTAAAAACACAAAACTTGCTTTAAATAAATATTTAATATTTCTATATCTTTGTTTTCATAAACTTAATGCAACTGACTAAAGTTTTTAGCCCTTACTTATTTGTTTTTCTCGAAACGATTAACATATTTCCGCTAATTCCTTATCAAATTATGTAAGTGTGCATAACAATGCGAATCAGACTTATCTCAAAAACGGAAGATATGGCTAATAAGAAGTAAAACCATTTCAGAGTAGAATGAAAATAAATAAGAGCAAGGTCTCAATTTGCACAAATTGAACAAATTAAAATACCAATGTAGTCTGTATATATGTATGTATATACTCTTAAGTTCATATAAGTACAATTCAGGAATGTGGCATGTGTATATATGCATATGTTTTCTATTAAATATATTCAATGAGTGCTCGCGATGGCGTCACAGCCACATTATAATAGTAAAATTATTTCCATATATAAAACGGAATTACTGTGCGCCTCAAACATAACTACATACAATATAAATTTATATACACACATATATATTTATTTGTATGTGCATTTTGTAAGCCGGATGGAAATTTCAGTATTACAAAGCCCTTGTCGCATCGGCGGGGCAGCTAGCAATGCTTCATTCAACTCAACTCAGCTCAGCTCAGTCGACAGCTATGCAACAGGAAACAAACTTGACAGAATTTATCATTTACTTTTTTATATAGCAAGTCTCCAATGGGGGCTGCTTCTGATATGCTTGCATTATGAATTATATATATAAATGCATATACATATATATATATATATATATATATATATATATATATATATATATATATATATATATATATATATATATAATAGACAGATAGTCAAGAGTCGGTGTCGGCAATTGAAAATGATTTGCGTCTTAGTATGGACTTTGCTCGAATAGAGCAGCTGACGAAAATGGAATGGAATTGAATAAAATATAATATAATTCCTTATCAGCGACTGAGAGACGAATGAGCAAATGTCACAGACTCGTTTCATCAATTTACTAAGCGTGTTATTTATTTATAACAAAAAAATGATGATGATTTGCATACACACACACACACATACATATGTATATACCCTAGACAGGGGAAGAGAACGCGTCAAGTTCTCAGTTCAAAAGTGAGTCAAAATATATATATATTTATAGCGTATTATGCGAGGTATGCGAGCTCGACTATAATGACGGATGCTAACTCTGTCCCTCTCTCTCCGCTCATCTACAGTGTTTTGTTTGTGCATGCGAAAGAATTCGGTGAGGAATTTTCATAATATGCCCTGAACACAACTGAGAACTGAAAATATTATAATTTCATGCGACATGCTTCGATTTACATGCATGAAATATGCATACACATATTCATATGCATATGTATATAGGATATATATGTATGTATTTGGGTTGCAGTCACTGTTACCTTATGGAAATGCTTCAGCGCCAGGTTCTCAGCAGGCTTAGACAAACTGGCTTAGACAAAGTGACTTAGCCTATTTTCAGGTCATAAATCAGTTAATGTTAGACTACAGAACACAACTGTAATATAGTTTTCTTTTGTTATCGGTTCAGGATTAAAATAAATTTGTAGTGTAGTGAGTTTCATTGGCAAGAAAATGTATAAAGCCCCGTTGGCCCGTGATATTTTGGATAATCCACTTTTGGTAGCTCCGCTACCATATATCAACTTTCTACGTTACTTTAAGCGCAAGCATCCCAAATATGGAGTCCGTCGGCTGCTACAGGAGGCACCCGCCCAATGGGATGCCATGACACAAGGACAAAAGAATCTATTCCAGAAAAGGGTAAACTACACCACAAACTACAATCAGTACATTCTATAATCTTTGGTGATTTCTAGCGCATTCTGGCGAGGGTGGCACGCTCCCCACAAGTTCAACTCTGCCGTGTCCTGCATCGCCGCCAATGCAGTTCCATATCAAAGCTAGTGCGCATCTCATATGGATGCAAGCCTCGCCATCGAAGGAAATTGAAATAGCTGCTGGATCATAGATCTCTGTTAACTTCTGCGCTTCATCAAAAAGTAAATGAAAATGCGACTAGGTCGAAATTAGCGGTGATAGCAAACTAATATTATTTATAAAAAAAATAAATAAACAATACTTTATAATTTATAAAAAATATATTCAATTGATGAGCTACTTTAGAACTTCCTCTTGAATGCAATGTCAATGCTTTTCCAGTTTTGCAACCTACCTGAACTTGAATTATTGTATAAAAGAAACGTTTAATCAAGCGTAGCAGAATATAAAACATTAATCTGGAACTCCTCAGACAAAAGCTATATACATATGTACATATATATGTACATACATACATATGTGTATATGCAAACACCTGACGATGACTTTCACTTTCGCATGCTCTATGCATCGCTTCTTCCATTTGTTGTCGCCACAGTTGCAGCATGTGAAAGAGAAAGATCAAGAAAGAGGCATTTCATATTGTTGCATGTCACACAGATCTGTTGGCAAAATACATCATCTAAAATACATACATAGTTTGAATAAATTATTAGAGAACTTGATTAGCTTTTCGAATATATTTATATTCCACCGGTTGAGCACAATATCAATAAAAAACTTAAACATAGGAATACAAAAAAATTACAAATCGCAATAGATTTAAATCGGTTCTTGGCGTTTAGAAACTGAAAATTAACATTTTGTATAAATACATATATTTTCTATATTATCGAACTATGTCTGAGAGCAAACTAACTTTTCATAAATTATATATACTTTATATATACATACATATATGTACATGCGAGTCTCTTGGGTTTTTGTAATTATCTTAAAAATGCATCAATTATAGTGATAAATAATGCCAAGAATTTTTTTTATTTTAAAAAATAGTGAAATTTATTTCTTTTGATTAAGACAATATGTTCACTTCTCTGAACAAATGCAAAGATTAGTTAATATACATATAAATCAGATTGCTGAATTAGGCATTTTATAGGTATAGTTCTTTATATAAAATATATATTTCATAACAGTCTTGCCAGATTAATATTGCCCTCAAGCTAGATACGTAAATGGGCTGATCAATTCATTGTGCAAACAACTTTTATACATTTTAAAAATATCTCTTTTTGGAGTCAAATTTGTAAAGACGAATGATGTGAAATTTTCTGTTCTGTTTTGTTCTGTTCTGGTCAAAACAATGGCTTGGGCTTGTTTGGTTATTGCCCGCACACATGAGGCACAGAAATTCTCTACATAGGAATTTGATCCCCAACCTCGTCGCTCATTTTATCGCCTCATAAACAATCTTTTCTCTGCCTGACTGACTACTACTTTGAGCACAATGGGAAAAAGCAACAACAAAAACAACAGCAATAAATGGATGAAATGCATTGGGTGCGTAATCAAGTAAAAATGCGGGAAGGGACAGCTCTCAGACATCCATTGCAGCAGAAGTACAAATGAAGCGAAACATTCGGCTGGATGGCGCATAGCTGGGTCAAATTGAATTGTACACTTAACAAAATAGTTGTCTATAGTTTCAATTTACAATTTTATTTTGTTATTATTCTACGTTGAAATTTCAATTTCAAACTAGTTGTTTAATTCCCAGACTTGCCTTTTATTCTATCTAGTTTGAAACTCTTAAATAAGCTTAAGGCAATAACAAATAGTTTATTATTATATAATACAAAATCTCCATGCATAACTATCGACAAGCCATTTCCTGAAAGCTTTAACTGTTTAATTATCTGATGGCTATAATGACTTTTTGATTGTCTTGCATTTGTGGTAGCATACTGCAACTAGGTTATCAAGTTTCTTTTATGAATGGCGTCCATTCCGGCCAAATATCTTATATCAATCATACAATTGTCGAAACTATGAAGCAAGTTTGGCATATGTTGAAAAGTGTATTTAATAGTCGGCGCCCAATGGGGCTTGCCGCTTCGCTCTATTGTTTTCTTCGAAATCAGAAATTTGAGTGGGGCCAATGAAGAAAATGGAATTCGTGTTTAAACAGGTGGAGGCTCTGAGAGCGACAGGTTTCAGACACTCTAATGTCGGAAATCATTAGTTGAAATTCCAAACTGGTTCGCTTGCGCTTCGCCATTGGCTTAGTGACGTTTTTTTTTTTTTTTTTTTTTTGGATTGGACGACAAACAAAATTTGCTCGCTTCACATACATATTTAGCTCACTGTCTGCGGCTGTTAGGCAACAATTTGTTTGAAGTGTTGGTCAATTTTGACTAAAGGGGAGACTAAGACGATTTCAGTGATTATGTCACTCACCCATTTCGTATTGTTCATCTTTGCTTTTTACTGTTTTCAGAAAAACAAATCTGTTTTCGTTAAAGCTCCGCTACGTTACGCAATGGGAAATAAATATAAGCAAAGAAGGGAAATACAAATAGAATGAAACGAATTATAAAATTAAATAAAATCAGAAATCAAAGAAAACCTGATACTCAACTAGAAGATGCCCCGTAATTTTGGGAATTCCAGAAGAATGTAATTTGAATTGTTGATTTTGCTCAATGTTTACAAATAACTAATTAACTCTAAAGTTACCTAATCAATGTTGCTCAGCTAGAAGATACCCCGTAAAAGAAGGCAGAATTTCATTTTGATCAATGTTTACAAATAAATAATGAAGGCTAAAAAAGTTGCTCAGACGTGTTGAACTTTCCAGAAAAAGAGAGGGAAGAAAAAACGATCAATTAAGCCATGCTATTTGAGCAAAACGGAATGAATTTACAGTTGAAGCCTAAACAACGCGCGTCGAAGAGCAATCCGAAACGAATACAAAACGAAAACACAGAGAAACGAAGCCTCGACGACGACGACGACGCCGACGGAAAGCCGAGCTTTGGCTTATGACGCAGTTGCTTGTGTGTGAGTGAACGAACGAGTGTGTGGTGAGACAACGGTAAAGTTTTGTATACAACATATGCATTTAATTTTGTTTTGCACCTCGTCGGTATTTTCGTACTCACAGTTTGTTATGCTGTTGCTGTTGTGCTTGAAAGAGTTCAACGACATACCCGCTCTCTGTGACTGCGTAAGGTCGTTGCTGAATTTTACATTACATATTAGCTTACGTTCGGCAAACAAAACAGAAAAAAAAAAAAACAAAGTTTCACTTTCGTAAAGCTTTTAAAACACAATACAACTAGAGGGCGAAACAGAAAGAGAGCGAGAGAGAGAGGCAGAAAGCGCAAGAGCGAGGGAGAAAAGCTTAGATAAATTGATAAATTAACGGTAATAACAGCTGAATGCGATCGCAAGGGTGCGAGAAAAATGCTTGCAGCTGGGAGTTAGGTCGAGTTTACACACTCCACATACAGCAGCCAATCTATACATGCATGCATACATGTTTGTGTGTGTGTGTATCGATAAGCGGTCAATAGCCAGCAATTAAACCAGGAAACGTAAAATTCGCCTTCATAGACAACAATTGCTTAAATGTCACATGTCAGTGAATGCGTGTGTATCCACCGGCACGTGGCAACATTATTGAGCATGTACAGTGAAACTCTTAAAAGAAAAAAACCAATCCCTTAGCAAGCTTTCCTTTTGATTTCCATTTTCCTCGCTACCTTGGCGAACAATGCGCCTTTGTTGTCTACAAAAATTGAACTCGATGCAAACAGCAGAAAAAATTTGGTAATGGAATTAATTTGAAGAAATAGACGAGATTTTTATGTACTATACTTTTATTATAACTAAAAGTTATAAATACAAGTATATTTTTCATTATATTATTTATATATATCTTATATGTCACCTTGAAAATATTTTTCTCAGACGCTTAGTACAAACTAGAATGTATATAAAGCCATTAAAAAGACTTCAGCAATGTCTAACAAAATGCAAATAAACTACTAATACATCACATAATATAGACATACATATAATCTATTTTCAGTAACAAAGGGTCATGAAAAAAAAAAAAAATGTGTGAAATGTGTGCAGGCAGGAAGTAGGATACGAGGCAGTATATAATCAATGTAATTATGGACAACACAGATTTCAAGCGAATATGTTTAACATATTAATCCAATTCTCATTTTACAACCTGAGTAAACAATTTTTTACGGCGTTGCCCGAAATAATTGACAGATTCAAAAAAACATCTGCGTATACTATAAAGTACACTATATTCTCGATCAACATCAAAAGTCGAGTCAATTTAGCTAATTTTGACTGATTCCGACTTCGTAGACTATAAAAAGAATAGATAAAGATAAAGTTTATTTTATTTTAGTTTACTGATAACCAAATCGATTTTAGAACGGCAACAAAAGTAGTTATTTATGGTTGGGGATCCCATGTGTCATGTATAAAAGTCCAAAGCTAATTCTTTTAATAATCGGATATTATTAATTAACAATAAATGTGTAGATTGGCAGTAACAATTTTTTAAAGATATTTATTAACAGGGTATCTCATAGTCGGGTGCTCATAGTTATTATTCATCAACATATTTAACGAGCGATTGGCAGGCAAGAGAGATAAACGCGACAGCAAAAAAAAACTTGTGCGAAAGAAGAGCCAAAACAAGTGCTTGCAGGTGCATATGTATGTGTGTGAGTTTGTATATATGCGCAAGTGTATATGTATGTATGCATGTCTATATATGTATGTTTAACACAGTTGTGTTGTGATTACCTTTAGATTTGCAACAGTTGCAAGCAACGAGTATTAATTCCTGGTTGTGCAGGGTAATCCAAAGTTTGTGCAATATTTCAACAGTTGTTTATGATTTTCCTATTTTGCAGTTTGCAGTTTGCAGTTTTAGACGCTGTTGGCTGTTAAATTTTACAATTGTTGTAACTTTTACACTTTCACTTTATGTTGAGTATTGTTATTAGAAATCACAAACAAACGAGGCGAAAATTTTTCAATTTTGATGTTTCGCTCTCTTACACACGCATTCACAACACACACCCACAATGGCAATCGCAATCGCACAATTGCTGGGACAGTGTGCAATTCGAAAATACGAAACGAAAACAAGCTGCAAGTGAATTGTATGCGGTCACACTAAATATTTGCTTATTTAAAGTGCCAAATGCGTAGAAATACGGCTCACTGTTAAGTTGCTTACTGCTGTTTCTTTTGTTGTTGCAAAACAAACACACACAAACGAAAATCACAACCAGCGACAGCAAGAGCACAGTGTACATATGTACATAATATACGTATATATGAATGTATACAGTCCACCAAGCACACACACACGAACACAAACACAAATTGCGGCTTGCAAAAATCTCGTTTTGCCTTTCGTTGTGTGTATCAGCGTGCTAAATTCTACTTAAATCGACATTTGACAACAGCGGGCAACACTTGTTTTAATATTTGAAATGCTAAACTCTATATTAATCAAAGCTTTATTTTGATTGCATTCAAATATTTGTTTAATTGGTCTCGCGCATTCTTTTCTTTTTTGTTTACTATGCATGTTAACGCACACATACATACACGCACTTACACATTCACAGCAAATCAAACAAAACGCTCACGTACACTCCTTTCTTTCTGTATGTGTATTTGCAACTATACTGCATACGTCAACGAAATTTTATATTTGTCATTTTATTTTATTTATTTTTTGTTAATTTGCGTGATAAAAACTTTTAGTTTTCTATCGCTTTGGTTTTCCACTGCACGAACAAATTACGTGAACCAGCTAGGTACCGACGCACACACCCAATTCGTTCAATTATTGTGTTGCTACTGAACGATAGAGATGATACTTAATGCCTCTCTCGATATTTTACACTAGCGATGTCACACTATCGCATTTGCTATCGATAAATACACGATGACGCCCGTTCGTACGAATTTGAATTATTATATTTTACTATATATTTTTTAAAGTCCAAGTTTTATTAATTGGATATTAAAAATATTTTAAAAATTATACATATTTGCATTTAATGCATTTAAATCTTTGCTAAGTTTACAACTAGGTAATGGATTAGTTCTTAACGGTTCTTTTCAGGGTTCACCAACCCTTGATTTGTATGCCATAGATATATATACATATATGTACATATATGTATGTACATACATATACATATATACATATATGCTTGTATTTATATTGTAATTGGCTATCAAAGAAAGTGCTGACTGTCGACTGTCCCATTGACGAGATTTGCGAGACATTTATCTTTGCAATGCCCTTCATTGATTAAAATAGCATATACAAGGAATAGCAACCAGAAAAGAAACCACCCAAAACATTGAACCGTAATGAGTCATCCAATGCGGAAAGCCAAAACGATTTCCGACTCTCTAAAGAAAAGGGACGTCCTCATGTTATAGTTGCTTAAGGAGATTCTATTTATACAGATTTCACTAGAAAGCAAATATTGCAAGTTTTTAAGTGCCCACACACACACACAGTCTTCCACATTTAGTTTGCATCTCAACAAAATTCTTTGAATTGAATAATGCGTTTTTAAGTGACGCTTAGAGAAGCATTCTTCAGTAAATTGTGCAATTGTCGAAGTGACCGTCAACTATGCGGGATTAAGACAGCCCAAATTAGACATGAACTCCAAGTGTGTCACAAAGCGTTGCAGTCGCACACAAACACTACATACATATGTATATCCATATACAGATACAATTTACAAACATACATAGAAATATGAAAAGCAAAGATAAGATGCTATGCCGCCGATTATGCCCGTCAAGTGGTCCAGCTGCCAATGATGAGTGACCATGGCGACAGTTCAACAATCTGTCTCTGCAGAGGAGCCAATTAGCTGTTCCGCACTTTATGCTGCATTCCACTATTTGAAAAACATATGCACATTGCACATGCATATTCAATTACATACACATATGTATATGTATGTACATATATCCATACAGTGGCTCATAGTTTAAGTGAACCAAATCATTAAAGTAATTAAAGTTCTTAAGATTTACTCTAAGTAAAAAGAAGGTATGCAAAAAATGGGGAAGTATTCTTCACAGATGCTCGGCAGATTATATATATTTTTATATATATATATATATATATATATATATATATATATATATATTTTTTTTATATTATACACAGATGATACGAAAAAGAATTGAATATAAACAGAAATTACAATCTCAAATTATTAATTTTATTATTATTTCAAATAATTAAAATTTCAAATAAATATTCTTTAAAGAGAGTTCTCTTTTTGTTGGGAAATCTTTTGTACTCTATTCAAGAAGCTTACCTATTGCATGAAGAGTTCTCTCCGAGAAGAGACGTCTGCTGATTGTAAACATGTGGACAAATATACCAAGTGGTCCATGGGAGTGGGAGTCGCTCTGACAGCGGGCAGCCACTTGAGAAATTAATAAAATTGCGATTACATCTGTTGTGTTTCATTGAAAATTACAAAAGAAAGAGATAGAGATATGCAAAATTCAGCGCCGAACAAACAATTTCATTGTGTTGATAGTCTTGCATATTCTAGAAGGGGAAAAAATCATAAATTTGTTGACTAATTTATTAATGTAGGCCAGGCGCCAGATTATTTTGGCTAACGAACCGTGATGGGGGATGGGGAGGAGGGGAGATTGCTTCTGTCTATAGGCAGAAGAGACAACCGCATTCCATAAACAGATTGTATCTTTGCGCTAATTCCAGGGTATATTGAGATGCGAATTGGTTTGGGATCACATTTAGCTGTGACAAATGCTCAGTAAAAGTAAATGAAAGGGGAACCAACTTTGATGTGAAGGCGCGCACATAAACCAAGAACTACTTCCCGTTGCCCCACAAAGCAAAAGCTAAGAAGAAATAATTGTGAACAGCGCGATAAAAGGCTAACGGCACTGCACTTGCACAGCAGGAATTTCAGGCCTTACAGATGGGGAACATCCCCCAATGTGAGTATTTTTAGTCGCTAGAGTTCCCCAAGCTGAAGACGATGTGCTCCACATCGAAGAGGGGCGACATTTGGTTGGCGGTTTGGGCGTAAATTGAACTTCTTTGTGTTCCACTTTAAGTTCTCAAAATATGCTTATGGAATGCAAGAGGCATTTAAAAGTCCATCTAAATATATACAATATATATATGCGCACATTAAAGAGAGAGACACTATTTATTCTCCCCATGCATTTTGTCCAGGTATTTTAGGTGTATCCAAACACTGACGACCCCTCTGGGTGCGCCCTGCTGTTTGCCCAATCTATGGCGTGGCCTGCGATTGGAGCAATATCTTTAATAGTGTACTAATCTATTTCGAAGTGGAAATATTGCGAAATTGCAGCATTAAGGGAATAAACATAAAAACGCAATAGTAATATAAAGAGCGAGAGAATAAACATAATGTTCTATAAAATAGCATAAGGAATCCAGTCTTAAAAGACAAACACATGTGAACCAGAATGCCAGAGTGTCTTGTTTGCATTGGAAACTCGATTATTCATGGTGTTTCAGGCATTCGTAGTGCCACTCCCATTAAATGATGGGGCGGGGGTGTGAAGAGTAAAGTCTTTCGAGTCCAACAGCATGAAATATGAGTGACACGAAGTGTGTCAGAGGGTTGCTGCTGCATACATACATATGTACATATATGGATGTTTGTCAAGTACACACACACACTTACGCAGACAGTCAGACAGACGTCCGCTGGCAGCATGTGACCCTGGCTTGCATTGAATATATATTTATTTGTATGTATGGATGGCAAACACCCCCATCTGCAGTAATCAGTACAGTCATGCATGAGCCGGGCCTAAGGGTGGTGGGCCAAGCAACAGTGGGTTCATTCGAATTGTGGCTTGCGCTCAGCGTGACTCTGACACCATCTGCTGCTGGTAATGCGGGCAGAGGTCTTCGAGTCAATGATCTATTAGACGGAGATGAGTGATCTGACAGCGGGTTGATTTTACTTAATACATATATAAACAAGAAAAAAAAGAGGACTTTTAAGCACAAAGTAATTACTAATGGTTTGCAAGGGATGCGCACACGCACGAGTTTGCATTTGCCCTAGTCCTCATCGCACCGAATAAATGTGTGCGTGTCATTTGGTTAGAGTTTGGGCTTGGAGTTCGACTCTAGGTGTGGCCGAAGTAACGCACCCTAACAATCGGCTTTCCTGGAATGGTTAAATTGTGCTGTACACACACACACACAACTGTATACACACGCACACGTACAGCAACAAGCTAACGTTTGTCACACGCACCCTCTGGGCCATTGTCTAAATGCTCATTTAGGTCATGTTTCGGGCAGGGATACAACAGGCTTGCCGTTCGCTTGTTTAACCTCAGGTCAGGCCTTTTGCGTTAATTGTGGGTGTTAGCCAGATTGCCGTAAGACATTCAAAACTAGATGTATTCCATTTTTCTTTGCTCTAGTTAGCGCATCCGCATTTACTGCTAAGCTGTTGAACTGGTATAGGAAGCGTTCCTTCCATTGCCTTACTCATTTATTTAGTTCTCACTCTGCTTTCACAGTTTATAAATTACTTAAGCAGCTTGGGGTTTCGGTGGGTGCACGTGTGCCAGGTTTTCAGAGTTTCAACCCTCAGCTCAGCTACGACAGACACTGCGTAAATTGTTGTGGTATAATAATCACTTATCCATGCGGCTTTCACCGATTTCGATTCGATTCTCTGAGATATGGAAAATGTTCTCCAACACCCGTTAATTGTCTGACTTGACAGACGAAGGCTCAGTGCCAGGCACTTCAAGTGAACGGATGGGCGTAAGCGGATGCGCTAAAATTAGCCATCGACGAGGCGCACAACATCTGGAGGCCGGCTCTCAAGGATGTATTTATAGTTCTTGCTGGAGTGTCAAGAGTGCTGAAAACTAATTATTTTCTGGCAACAATAATCGCTAGGCATAGGAAGTATAGTCTTTATTTATGTACAGCTATCAGATTATTTAAAAAATATCTCCATTGCCTAATCAACCGGGTTTACTTGCGCTTCTTGGCGACGCCGGATTTCTTCGGTGGCGCCGCTTTTGGCCTCTGATTTTTGCGCATGCTGCGCTTGCGGTTTTCAGCCTTCTTGGCCGTGTTTTCTTCTTGGCGCTTCTTGATGAACTCCAGACGCATTCGCGACTTTACAATCTGTTCCGGCTTGCGCAGCTCCTTGTCGTTGCCGCTGATGCGCTTCTTCAACTCCAGTTTGGCATTGTAGCGAGCGTGGCGGCCCACAGGATAGCGTTGCGCATGAGATAGCGGCTTGAAGTTCTCGTCGTCGCTGCCCGCGTTTTCGCGTTGCAGCTGCTCCTCGATCTTGGACTTCTCCTTCCACTCGGTGTAGCGACCTGTCTTGAACGAAGCGGGTATCCAAGCGCCGGACTCTGTGCGTATTTTGTTTGCGCGCGGATCTTGAACGGAGACCATTTTCTTTTTGATGCGATCCCATTTCTTGAGCCCTGGCTTGTGCTTCACATCCTGTGCTGGATTGCGTTCGTAAACAGAGAACTCGGCATTCCGGGCTTGGCGTTCGAATGAGTTGATGGCGAGGCCATCTTCGGTGTGTTTATCTGCGGACTGATAAGGCACATAGTTCTCCTCATCCTTGACTTGCACCTTGCGTTTCTTCTTTTTAGGCTTGTCAGCGTATAGAGCATCCATATTCTGTCGCTTTTTCGGAGCAACCACCTTTTTAAATGTGCTGGAAATGGACTCATCATCAGCTGTTGAAATGGTGCTTGGCTTCTGGGCATCCACGACCTTTTGCACCTCATCAATGTCCTCCTTAGCGCGTTGTTGGCGAAACTTTTCGATGACTTCTGTGTGATGTGAACGTTTGTCCTTCATAACAACAAAAGGCACAGATTTTTGGGTCGTATTCAATTCAAAGATTGTCTAAAAAAAAAATAGATATGATTATATATTCAGAGTTTCTGGCTAGTTGCAGGCACAACTTACACCACTCGGCCGGAAGTTGCGCATCTTGACTAAGATATCGTGTTTCTCATTTTCCAATTTACGCTCACACTCCGCAACATCGGCCCTAGACTCGTCATCCAGTTTCTGGCCAGAAATTTTAGCCGCTTGTTCCAGCACAGGCGCAGCGTTAAAGAAATCCTCAAGAGTCTTTAAAGCAAAGAACTTTATCTTCTTGGCACGAGCATTCGCATCTGTAGATGCTGTAGGACGCGAGCTCAAGTACTTCTTGTACGCATTTTCACTTGTCCGCAATACGCCTGCCTATTTATCAATTAAAGTATATAATATAGTAAATAATACAAAGGGTTTATATACAGCAGCTTACTATATGATGGCTCTTCTTGATTTCGTTCACGGTCAGGTATTCCTCCTCCAGCAAGTCCTGTGGTATAATGCCAATAGATGAGTTGTCATTGATATTGAATGGCCGATTTAAGAACAAGTGCAGGTCCAGCAAGTGAGCTGTGTCATCTGTGGAGAATATGGAGTAGGCTGTGCCAGTGCGTCCGGCACGCGCGCAACGGCCCACGCGATGCACAAATAACTTCGGCACGCCAGGGAAATGCAGGTTAACTACATAGTCCAAGTTGGGTATGTCAATGCCACGTGCAGCCACATCTGTGACGATGAGAACCGAAACCTTTTTGCTGGCGAATTTTGCAGTATTGATTTTACGGGCAGCTGGATCTAGACTGGAATACACTGAGGTATTCGATATGCCCGCTTGAGTAAGTATCTGAAATGTAAACAAAATAAGAGATTGCATTTGAGATTGAATTAGATTTGACTCACAAATGAAATCAGCTCAACGTGGTGTTGTGTTCCGGCAAAAACAACTGTCTGTGCCTCTTGAGGTATCACATATTTCAGCAGCACCACCAATGCAGTGTAGCGATCATCTGGTCGACAATAGACAAATTTAAGGGATAACGTATCTGGCAGCTTCGACTCAACATCCAGACGGATGAGCACGGGATCACTGAGTCCAGCCCGTGCGAATTCAACCAGAAGTTTTGGTAGCGTTGCTGAGAACATGACCGTTTGTCTCGAGGATGGCAAGCGATGCAGCGTCTCGTTCAATTGCTCGCCAAAGCCCATTTCGAATAGTCTGTCTGCCTCGTCGAAGACCACGTACTCTACAATAGATCCGGTATAAATTACAAACGGCATATTTATTAGGTATATGGATGGGACGTTTACCTATGGAGTTCAGCTTCAAATCCATTTCCACACACAAATGTAGAAATCGGCCAGGTGTAGCCACAATGATATCTGGACATGTGTGTATGGCTGAGAATTGCGAATCCATAGAATCACCGCCCAGCACTAGGATCGTCTTCAGCTCCATAAATCGGCCGATATCCTTGATGAATTTATATGTTTGTACTGCCAACTCTCGCGTTGGCGATAGGATCAGGGCACGTGCACCTTTAGTGGGCTCGCGGCGTTGCAACTTCTCGAATAAAGGGATTAGAAAGCAAGCGGTTTTGCCAGAGCCTGTTTTGGCCATGGCAACAACGTCGCGTCCCTCTAAAATCAATGGAATGGTTTTTCGCTGAATGGGAGTAGGCACCTTATAGCCACGTTTAGTTATGCCCTTCAGTAACTCGAATCCCAGACCCAACGATTGGAAACCACCGCTTTTTTTTGATTTAGGTTTGGTTTTAAGAATATCATCGTTGCCGCCACCAGTACCGCTTTGTTCCAATGACGGAAAGCCAGGTATTTCGTCTTGCTGTTTCTTACGCTAGAAGTCAATATTGTTTTTAATAGCAATTCTATATCTTTCCACACATTTACTTACCATTTCTATCGAATTTGTATAAAACGAGCAAACAACTTATTTACACGTGCATATGCAACAGTGTGCCCGTTAACAATATAGTAATTGTAAATTCTATAGAAATATCGGAAGCACACATGTACATATCGATATTTAATAATTTGTGGAAGGGATTTATTTTCATAGCAGAGTGTGCTTGGTATCGATATCATGGTCCTTTGCTTAAGAGATTACACACGACTGTGGTACTTTTCTGAGAACAGTTTTGATGCGTGACGTCATGCCGGTCAACCTAGTTCGATAATCGGAAAGGTCTTGGATAGGCATATAAGGCAAGCAGACAATCTCCTGGCTAAGCATGCGGAATCAGTGTTGGCAGTTTCCTGTTTAAGGTTAGATCTAGCCTATTTGAAAGTAGTCTAAATGCATTGAAAATGAGTATGGGATATAAAAGCTAGATATTGATGATGTCCTAGTCTTTAAGAGAACTACAAAAACAACAATGAACGAAAAGAGATATACAGAAGATCATTCAAGTGGTCTATATGTATGCAGAAGTACTTATTTTTTGCATTTGTATTTAAGCAAACCAAGCTAAACTGCTTGCAGAAGCAGAGAATATTCCCATCCTAAACTGACCAATTTCTTACCCGAGACAGATAGAATGTTAAGTAATTTTTTGCAATTATTTGTACCTAGACAGACGGCAGACATTAAATTGTTCCCTTGCTTACCCAAGACATATACCAGAATATCAATTGGAAATTTACATAATAGTTAAATATTGATTATATATATAAATTGCTTGTTTTAATAATAATTTTATATTATATATTTAATTAATTTTTAGATATATGTAATTTATGTATATTTGCAAATACCATTTATTGCATCCTCTGCGGTCTGAAACCGATCGTTCGGACTTATCGGACGCATCAACGGTTTAAAAAGATCGTAATCGACTGTAAGGACAATCGCTTCGATTCCACATCGATATTGGCCCGCACAGCAGATATTTTGCACTTTAAATTTTCAAAATGATTTCAGTTGAACTTTTGTCAAAGCGCAAAAGATGCAAATTATTATAAGCAACAATAGAATAAATATTGATCAATATTAATACACCCATAAAAAATCTTGAAAATGTTTTTTTTTTTTTTAATCTTTTTTTATTTTTGCATTAGCTTATGTATATTTTTGGATTGTTGTGCCTGGCGATCGGGCGCTAAACAATTGAAATGGTCCGGCGCTGCATAAAGCTGTTAATTAGCGTCGTAAGCAAATGAAATAATTCTAGGTACAATAATTTGGTAACGATTCTATAAATGATATATGTGTTTAAGAGCGTAGGCATCTATAAACGGAGCTCCGTGAAATGTAAACAAACGACAAAATATATATATAAGCTATTGTACATTGATAAAGGAACTAAAATCTAATTGGTACACTCATGTATTTGTGAATCGATGCACTTTTATCTTAGGTCTATGCTTATATCTACGATTACGTGTAATTATAGTTGAGGATTGGATGTTCACTAAAAACAAATTTTATTATTATTAATATAATGGTAGTGTCTATGGCATAAACTTTATAACAGGCTACTTATTCAATTGGAAGTATATAGTAAGGCTGTTGAGCCCCTAAACAAGTTAAATAAATATAATAAACAGTTTTCAACTACATGGAATGCCCGTGAGCAGTTGCAAAAAGTATTATTAAATATGAAGTTAGAAATAATCATAATTAAAAAAAAAAAAATACTTAATGTGTTTATGAAATAAGTAGACAGATCTTGAACAAGATAAATCAATGAGTATAGTTTGCAGTAATATGTTTGACAGTATCGCTTATTATTAATATTTCATATGGACTATGATCTCGGCACCGTGTTTTAACATAGCATTACTAAAAGAAAACTTATAATGAGAATTTTTCGTACAATGTTCTTAAACATATATCCTAAACACACTCAACTTGTATGAGAGAAATGTTAAACAAATGATTTGCAATTACATTTTCATATTCATACATAAATCAACAAAACTTGTGAAAACAATTAAACACTACAAAGAAGATAAAATCTAAACTCTTAATGAAACGCTCTTGAAAATTATTTAAAATACGAGTCAATGATGAAAACTAATGCGGTTGCATGCTGCACGTTGCAAGTGCAACGCAGCACGAACAACACAACAAAATTTAAATTCCGTCACTCACATCACAGTACATTCGGGTCGGCCTCTAAAGCTGTGTGCGCCTACGTGGCCATGGACGTGGAGAAGTGGGCGTGGTGGCCTAGTTTCTGCAATTGTGTTTAGCTTTGGACTGCCCGCTGGGCATATATGCCAAGCATCTGTAGTTGGGTGGGTTTCACCAAAGAAACAAAAATAAACAAACAAAATCAACAAATTTGAACGTCAAAGGAATTACAATACGAAACGCGACCAAACTAAATGGTAATGTCGCCATAATCCTGCGACCATTTCTCGTACGAGTTGAGACTTTGCGGCGCCACTGAACGGCGTATTCGCTTGAGCGAATTATGGAAATCCTTCTCAGTGATGGGGCGCATAGCGCTGATGTCCAGACACTTGACTTGCTCCACATTTAGTTCACGTATGGGCTCCAAGGCGGCATCCTTGGCCAATGCGGTTAGATCGGAGCCCGAATAGCCATCGGTTATCTTCGCCAAACGTCCCAGAGCTTCCGTATCCAGCGGACTGCCCTGCTTCTGGAGCAGACGACTTAACAGTAATTCGCGTGTCTGTACTTCGGGCAACGATACGTAGACACGCTTGGTAAACCGACGCAGTGCAGCCTCGTCCAGCTCTTGCGGACGATTGGTCGCCGCCAGGACAACAATGCGATCGCCCTCTGGATTGCCCGGCAGCCCATCGAATTCAACCAGGAATTCAGTTTTGAGGCGACGTGACGCCTCATGCTCGCCGCTGCTGCGCTCCGAGAGCAGCGAGTCGACCTCGTCAATAAATATTATCGATGGCTGCATGTGGCGAGCCACCGCAAACAGAGCGCGCACCAACTTCTCCCCGTCGCCCACATACTTGCTGGTCAGTGAGGCAGCCGAGATGTTGAGGAATGTCGCACTGCACTCGGTGGCAACGGCGCGTGCCAATAACGTTTTGCCATTACCTGGCGGTCCGAACAGCAGCAGACCCTTGGCAGGTGCGCGCAGGCCTAAAAATGAAAGCGTTAAAACGGTTGCAGTGACTTATTAAAGGTATTACGGCTTACCTGTAAAGAGCTCAGGACGGACGGACGGTAATATGACCATCTCCTGCAGCGCCTGCTTGGCCACATCCTGGCCAGCAATGTCGGTCCATTCTACCTTGGCGCCACCCTCAACTATCTCGTCCATTATGAGCTGCACCAGCTTCTGCTCCACACCCTTTACACTTATCATGGGCGTGCTGGCGCCGCTGCCACTGCCGCAGGCTGCATTGTTGTTGATGGGCGTGCGTGAGCGCTGCGGCGGCGTATTACGTCCAGATGACTGTGGGAGATGGATATACGTTATATAAAGCTAGCCGCTAAGATATTCATGAAGTGAAAGACTTACGAATTGACGGCGCACAGCCGGTGGAGTCGCTGCCGTTTTGCCCGGCTGACGCTGCAGGGCGGCGCCCACGGATGTGGAGGTCGTCTTCGAGCCAAGATTGCGCGGCAGCGTTTGTGACTTGTTAGCGACGGCCAGATTGCCGGGCCGCTTGTTGCCAATGGTTAATTTGCGACCAGATGCTAGAGTTGAGACTTTAATTAGTAACTGAATAGCATTTTCCCATTGCTGGACGTAATTTAATTAGCTTAGATCAGAAGAAAACTAATCAAAATTCGAAATTCAAAAGTAAAAATGAAAATTCATGCAGTGCACGTTTGTGATGGAAATGCGAGAGAGCGAAAGAGAGAGTGAGGAAAATGTTGATTTTGATTGCTTGCTGTCGTTGTTGTTCTGATAGTTGTTGTTGTTGTTGCTGTCACTTATAGTTGACTGGGCGGTGCTTTAGCATTTAGCATTGTTGCTGCTGCTGCTGTTGCAGTCGCATTAAATGTTACGGCACTTACCCGCTTGCAAGGCTTTCGATGTGCCTGCGCTGGACCCCGTGCCGCTGACGGGTTTGGGCCCATAGCCGCTGCTGCGCATTGTTATCTTTGGCGGCTCAACGGCCGCCGCTTTGCTGTTCGTTTGGCCCAGGAGCATGGGTTGCTTGAATTTCGATGTGACCTGCTGTTTGATCTTTGGCGGATCCATCAGGGACAAACGTTGCATTTGCAAATCTTCCTCACGCAAAGCTGAGGAATGAGGATGCGATTGGACGGGGCCGGGGGGATAATAAAACAAAACAGAAAAATAGGTGCAAACACAATGACAAACAAAGGTGCAAAAGTAAACAAAAGAAAATTCAAATGACAAAATAAATGATTACACTACGATCGAAATGGTTCGTGGATGCAGCTGGTCCTCTAGCCGATACTCACCGAGAAAGTGCAGACGATCGCGTGCCATTGAGAGATTGGTTTGCATCTTCTCATGCAAGCGCTGGGCGCGATCCCAGACATCTCCGCGTCCGCTCCAGCAGTCAACAGCAATGCCATCCTCCAGCTCCTTGATGCCCTTGCGATACAGCTCAATGGCCAGCTCCTTGTGGCCTGAAAGGGGAAAGCGCAAGTATCAATAACATAGAATCCACATATGTACATATGTGTGCGTGTTTGTGCTTGCGAGTATCGATTCTCAACGACAATATGAATAGAGTTGAGCGCGTGTTTTTCCGTGACACGATTTAATACCAAAACTTATCAAAGAAATCACGAATTTTAATAACTTGTAATAAGGGAAAATGTTAAAATAAAGGTAGCTGATAACTTGTTTTATATATAAATATCTAATTAAAAAATGTAATATTTGTATAATTTTTAAATGAAAAATATGTAAATATATGATTTCTTATTACCAAAAAAATTTCTAACCAAAAAGCCGAAGGCCCCAACAAGCACTAAGTTGGTTTAATTTTATATAAACTCTATCGCCTATAAAATAATATAAAATTGTTTTAGCTGCCATTGCATCGTGTAACACGAGAGACACGCTCATCTCTAGCTTATACAACAAGTATGACAACAAAGCGCGCACTGCGTCTGATGACTCATAAAGCACACCACTCCAGCAGCCAGCTAGGGGGGACAAGACAAAGCAACCCCATGAAAGGAATACCTACTCACCTTCGTTCTCTTCGTCGATTTTGAGAGCTTTGGAAATGTACTCGAATGCGCGTCGATGGTGATGCTTCTGCTTGGCTAGCAGTGGATCACCGGGGCCCGGGGAATAGCCACCGCTGCCGCCACGATTGGTTGCCATTTCGAGTGGGAGCAACGCACGTTGTCTTTGGGGCAGTGCTTGTTGGGCCTTTTCAATGCCGTCGCTCGTATTCCGCTCCAATGGACAAATGATAGACTGTTGTTCCTTAGAGTTCTGGACAACGATCTCGATGTTGCAGTCGCGTCGATGCGGACTGCGATAGATCACCTTTGTGCTCGCACAGTACAAGTAGCGAAAAATACAGAACAGCTGATAAATCAGAGAGCGCAAAACGTTGAACAGAAATATGATGGGAAATGAAACAACGTAGAGATTTTGCTTGTGCACTGAAGTGCCGCCTCTTGGCCCGTATCCACTGGTCGGCGTCAAATCCGCATCGGTGGTGTCGTCGTCTGGTGAGCTGCCCGGAGTTGTGGATGTAGTTGTTGTTGTTGTTATTGTAGCGCGTTGACGATTCGACGACAATTTCGAACTAGTTTTGCCGTCATCGATTAATGCTTCACTACAGCTGCGACTGCGATTGGTTCCGCTGCTGCCGCCTCCGCTGATCTTGACCGGCGACTTGGTGCTGCTGCTGGCGCTGGATGACGACGATTGGTTTTTGGTGCGTACCATCGATATTGATTCCGCGCCGCAGCACTGTTTTTTTATGCGAGTCTCTTTTCACAAACACAATACCCTCCGCCCCCACTTCCAGAGAAGCGAAGTTTTGCTCCTCTCTCTCTCACTCTCACACAGTCAATAGCTTCCACAGCTCAGACACAAAGACAGCAAACCATAAAGACTATGCAATTAAATAATGGACTGAAAACTGAAATAAACTGAAACGGAACACACAACGCGCGCTATTTGTTGTTAATTGTAGTTTCTCATTTTTCTATATGTAAATTTATTGAGCGCCGTTTTTTTGTGCCGTTTCCAACTCACAAAACAAATTTTCTCCGTCTCTGCTGATGTAGTTGCCACATCGTTTCAGTTCTAACGATTTGAAAATGTTGGGGGGAATAAACTTCAAAAAGGCAGTAAACGCTATGTTTTTCGAAATAATACTTTGGTAAATTAGAAAAGTTCAATTGAAAGATCAGCAAATGCAAAAAACACCATACACAATTAAAATATTTTTAAATTGACAATTGGTCCGGCAGCACCACATGGGTTGTTCTAGGGTTGTTGTCGCTTTGAAAATTTCGATGTATTGAAGTATCGATACGCGTGTCTTTATAAATCAGCTGCCGTCTCGGTTGTATCTGCGGTTTTTGCATAACAAAATCTTAAAATTATCGTAAAACCACAAGAAAGAGGAGCAGAGTAACAAAAATTGCTGAAAACGAAAACGTAAACCGATAACGTAGTGTACTTACATATAGAATAGCAACAAAAAATAAGGAAGAGTGATGGGTCAATACACGGCGTCGCAGCGCAAAAATGTGAGAATTCTGCTTGTCGGCGATGCTGGAGTTGGCAAAACGTCGTTAATATTGTCTCTGGTAAGCGAGGAGTATCCCGAGGAGGTGCCGCCTCGAGCCGAAGAGATTACAATACCGGCTAACGTGACTCCCGAACAAGTGCCCACCAATATCGTTGACTTTTCGAGCGTTGAACAATCGGATGAAGCATTGGCCGCCGAGATAAACAAAGCGCACGTCGTATGCATTGTGTACGCCGTGGACGATGACGACTCGCTCGATCGTATAACATCGCACTGGCTACCCCTAGTTCGCTCCACCTGCAGCAGCAGCAGCAGCAGCACAAACACAGACGGCGAGCCCGATGTGGCGCGCAAGCCAATTGTCTTAGTTGGCAACAAAATTGATTTGATCGAGTATTCAACCATCGACAGTGTTTTGGCCATCATGGAGGATTATCCGGAGATTGAGAGCTGTGTTGAATGCTCCGCTAAGACTCTGCACAACATTTCCGAAATGTTCTACTACGCACAAAAGGCGGTGCTGCATCCCACCTCACCGCTCTACATCATGGAGGAGCAAAATGTAAGCCAGATTAGTTGTTAGTTGAATAATGATCATTTTAAACTGAGATTTGATGCTGCGAGAGATGCTTCCCTCTCAACTATAAGCTAGATTAGTACGAATTCATTGTAAAGGTTATACAATAGAAGTGCAGATACGGAGCTTGATTAGTCCGAATATTTAATTTGGGGGGACAGCCTAATACAACTCCGCCTCATGGACGACCAAAATATAGGCTAGATCAGTCTCAATTTTCTGAGATACTTTCCATCTACGAGAGAAGTTTTCCATTAAAATATAAGTTTATCCGAATACGTGTTAAGGCTTATACAATGGATGAGAAATCAGAACCTTGAGTCCGAAATTTGTTGTAGATAAGCAACAACCTATTCAAAACACAATTCCGAATCATGGACTGTTCCAGACTCCAGCAAACTTTAAGTGCAATCAGTCCGAAGTTTTAGTTCCAGACCAACAACGTAGTTATAAACTAATACATATGCACATCGCCTTGAGAGCTATTTTTATCAGAATGCAATATAAACAACTAAATAGTAAAGTTCTTTGTTGCGACTTAGAGCACAATTGTATTTATATAGACAACCTTTGGCTAACTGAAGATAACTTTTCCTTGAAATATACTTACAGCTAACGCCTGCCTGCAAAAAGTCGCTGGTGCGCATATTCAAGATATGCGATATTGATAGCGACAATCTGCTGAACGATTACGAGCTGAACCTCTTTCAGAGGCGTTGCTTTAATACGCCGCTGCAGCCACAAATATTGGATGAGGTGAAGTCCGTGATACAGAAAAACGTTCCGGATGGCATCTACAATGATGCCGTGACGCTGCAGGGATTTCTCTTTCTGCATTGCCTGTTCATACAGCGCGGACGCAACGAGACAACGTGGGCGGTGCTGCGACGATTTGGCTACAACGATCAATTGGAAATGTGCAAGGAGTATTTGCGGCCGGCATTGAAGATTCCGCCGGGTAGCAGCACGGAGTTGTCGCATCGCGGTCAACAGTTTTTGATTGCGCTCTTTGAGCGATACGATCGCGATGGCGATGGCGCGCTGTCGCCGGAGGAGCACAAAATGCTATTCAGCACATGCCCATCGCCGCCCTGGTCCTATTCGACGGACATACGCAAGTCGTGCCCGACCAATGACAGCGGCTGGGTCACACTGCACGGTTGGCTGTGCCGCTGGACGCTGATGACCCTGATCGATGTGGTCAAAACCATGGAGTATCTGGCCTACTTGGGCTTCAATGTACACGAAAACGACAGCCAACTGGTGGCCATTCATGTGACACGAGAGCGTCGCATTGATCTGGCCAAGCGGCAGAGCAGTCGGTCCGTGTACAAGTGCCACGTGATCGGACCCAAGGGCTCGGGCAAGACCGGACTGTGCCGCGGCTTCCTCATTGACGACATGAGCAAACTGCTGGGCAAAGAGTTCAAGACGAATGTGGTGCACTGCATCAACTCGGTGCAGGTGTACGGCCAGGAGAAGCATTTAATATTGCGTGACATCGATGTGCGGCATGCGCTCGATCCGCTGCAGCCGCAGGAGGTGAACTGCGACGTCGCCTGCCTGGTGTACGATTCCTCCAATCCGCGTTCCTTCGAGTATGTGGCCCGCATCTACATTAAATACTTTGCGGAAAGCAAAATTCCCGTCATGATTGTGGGCACCAAGTGTGATCTCGAGGAGCGTCGCCAGGACTATCTAATGCAGCCGGCGGAGTTCTGCGACAAATACAAGCTGCTGCCGCCCCATCTCTTCAGCCTGAAGACCAACAAAAAGGAGCTCTACACTAAGCTGGCCACAATGGCAGCCTTTCCGTGAGTATTGAAATGCTTTTCCATTTGGGTTGCGGTCATTAGAGCGGTCATTGGGTCAACACTGATCATTTGGGCATTTGGCATCTTTGACATATTCGGATTAATGGCTATATATTCATATATTATTACTTTTATTATCTTCTCTTATTTCCTCCCCTCCACTTACCCTCTACGTTTATTGTTTGGTGTTCATGTTATGTTTTGTTGATGTATTGTGCATCCTTAATGCTTATGGACCCTGCTGCTGCTCTGCTCCGCTCTTGGATTTCTTGGATACTTGCTGTGCTGGCGATGTTGCTGCCACTCCGTAGGCGCTTTCAAGCCGCCTGGATACTGTTCTACAAGCACAGGTTGGTACAGCTGTGGGAATCGGCGTAAGTGTTACACATCTGACTTGAATATTTACTAATGCTGTCTGGGTTCTTTACTGTATTCCTAACATGCGCTGCAATCATTCTAAACCCCACGCACTCATACACCTAACACACGCTTTGCAAATGTGTTGTACGGAGCATACGACAATATATTTAGTTCCTTAAAAAGTCCTTTCTCAATCCTGTTTAGTATATGTATCTCATGAATTATTTTCTTATCACATCCTCTTAGATATTTGCGACAATTCGGACTTATGACTGAGGATCCGAAAGTTTGGCTCAAAGCTGGCTTGGGCGTGGCCGCCGCCACGGTGCTGGGCTTCATAGTTCTGAAGGCGATAAGTGCAACTGGAACGCATTCTCGTTAAGGTTTTTCAGAACCGGCGCTAACTGCCCAGGAGGACACTCATAACACAAACACACAAATGTTCAGAAATTTATGTAATTTATGTTAAATGCGGATTACACACGCTTTTAATTGTAAGCCGTTACATTATCAAAATTTTGGTTGAAAATGCTGCGTGAAACTTTTCAAGTGGATTGATAAAAGGAAGATTTTCCATTTTCATGTCGAAACCTTAGTGTACATATATTAAGCTGATCCGCGGACAATGGCTAGGCGAGAGAGGGTATTGCAGGGCACAGGGATAGCATACATACATACAGTATATGTATATTATAAACTACTTAACTCTGTATTCTCTCATAAGTCTTAGTTGTTTACATCATATATTTATGCCCATTAGCAATCGTTTATATCTAACTCTCACGCATACAATGCTGTGATTAAGACCGTATCTAACTAGCCGTTCTATATACTCTATATATATAAACAAATACATGGATTGCGTGTATACATTTATATACTATATACATATGCCAATCCTATTTATAGCCTATAGATACACATTATTCATTTGGCGCCAGCGGCACTTGTAAATACGCGCAAAATCCCAGAATGAGCAATAAAATCTATTTAAATATTTACTTTAATCTTAGCGTACTAGTATTTATAAAAGATGTAATAAGAATTATATTTTGTCCGTGTATTTGTTTAGTTCTTAATCGCGTTCACTGCCGCCGTCGTGGGCGACATGCAGTTGCCATCGGGATAACGCTTCTGGAATTGGGTAATTAGCTCGGGGTCGACGAGGCGAATGCCATCCAATTGATTGCCCAGCGTTATCCAGTTGGGCTGAATGTTGTGCGGTCGGCCGAAGAGCTCGATTTTTCGTGTGCCCGGACTGAGGCGCTCAATGATGCCGTAGATTTCGTCCGGTTTGTGACTGGTGGCGCGCACTTCTGCGACGATGACATCACAGTCGAGGCCGCGATTCAGATTTGTCGGATTGCCCTTCATGCCGACCAGGCAGTGCTCCTTGCCGTGATTCAGCCAGTGACCGGTGCGGCCAGTGCGTATGATGCGCTGCAGCTGATTCGTTTTCACCCAGATCAGCTCATCGACACGCTCATAGCCCCAGAGCTTCAGGCAATCACGCCCCAGTTCCATGGCACGCCCCGTTACCCATAAGAATATCAGGCCTTCTTCCTGCAGTGCTGGAATGCCTAGGGCGCGCATCTCGTCGTCCGACATGGTGCCATAAGGCAGCTCCATATGTATGTCCCATGGGGGATCGGCCATGACGACAGCGAATTTGCCGAGCACCGTCATGTCCAGAAATCGAAGATCACACTGAATCCACTGCGGCGGATATAGAGTACAACTAGAGTCGATGCTTCGTTTCATGCTGAGCTTGGTCTTCACATCTGTCGGCTTGTTCGTGTTGATGTGCGGCAGCGTGTCCACCTCGTAGTGCACGTACTTGCAAGTGGCCATGTGGAAGCAGGTGTTCAGGAAACTGCAATCGCCCAGCGACTCGTCCGTGTGCGATTGAATGATTTTCTTAAAGTGCAGTTTTGTGCATTTGTCCGAGTCACCAGAGGATTCGCTGTCATCTGTGGACTCCTGCGAGTCGGCCTCACAGTTGTTTAGGTTCTCCGCTATGATCTCGCCATCTTCGGCATCTTCGGAAGTCAGCTTGACTAGTTTGTTGCTACTGGCCCCATCGGCTGTGACGGCATTGCGCAGCTCTTTCTCCTCGCGACGTTCGAGTTTCTTCTTGGCTGCCATTTCATTGGCTACCTGCTGAGCCTTGAGGCACTCGATTTTGGTGCCGTGTGAGCAGAACTCCATGACTTGTGCACCTCCGTGGGATTTAAACTTTTCGGCTACGGAGCGCTCCTTGGCCGTCGGTTTGGTCAGCAGCTCGAGTATCTCCTCGCCGACCTGCTTACTTTGCTTTTCTCGTGTTGAGGGCAGCGACAACAGCATCATGATGTCATCCGATGCATCCAGACTGGTTGACTCTTTGCGTGCGCTGCCTGAATCCACTTTTTGGATTTTGCGCTGCAAGTGCTCATCATCGTTCTCCTCATCCTGGCCAGACTCTACTGTTGGGTACTTTATATTAATTGATGTGTTCTCAATTATATATGAGCATATGCTTACACTTTCGCTTAGCATCCGTTTCCTCATTCTGTTGGCAACTGTCGTTAATATCGTCGTATATTTCCAATAGCTCCTTGGTTTGTACGGATATCACTTCGTATCCCGCTTCTGTGCCAATTGTGACATTCCTTATGCCAATTGCGCCTTGATTGGCTAGCTTCCCAAGTATAAAGTTGACCATTTCCATCGTTGGCGGCTTCTCCATCAGGCCGCCTACTTTGTCGACCACTTGGGTTGAGACAATGGGAAGGACAAGAGTGCTAGCACTGAGTGTCTGAAGTACAGCCTTCTGTACGTCCACATCGGCTTCAACTGAAAATAAGCAATTTATATAAATATTTAATTTAATTTAACTCATCTACTTGTTGCCGGTTCGTTGCTTACCAAGCTCTTTTTTTGGGTTGGACTGGTCCTCTTGTTTGTCAGAAAGTATGTCGAACCGTTCCTTTTTACGCTTTTCCAGCTTCTCGCGCAGAGTATTGCGCTTTGTCTTAAGTGACTTTATGTCCCATGCATCGGCCATTATTTGTAAGTTTTCTTTTCGTCGCCGGATAATTTAGTTTTGTTTACATTAATAATTGTGACAGAAAAGACTGCTGATGCCCTGGCAGCTAGAAGTTATCGATAGAGCTTAGTGTTGGTAAATGCTGAGAGGTCTCTGTTTTTATTTATGAAAGTTGCAGTAATTTGATGCCAGTTTAATAGCTCTTTATTGAAGCGACATCCGTATTCCAAACATTCTTGTTCAATTAAAAACTGTTTATTAAATATTAGTAGATATGTTGCGTTGCTAAAAAAATATTTGCATTCATGAAAATCAACTTTGTGTCGTTTCAGTAAAAGAAATTTGCGGTCAATGTTATTAACATTTGAGTAAATGTTAAAATGTGTTTGTTGTCTATGTGTTAGTTTATTGCTGTTAGTATGGGCTTGCCTGAATGAGTGGCGGATGTCGTAGATTGTTCCGCGATTTTTTGGTGAATAAATCGTGGTAAATAAAATAAATAATACATGAGAGAGTTTATATGTTAAAACATCAACGGTGTGCACTCAAATTCAAATTAAAAGTTGTGAAAGGTGCTGTTGGTGTTGTTACTCCCAATGTGCTTTCCTTTCCATGCATTTGCGGGCATATGTACATATATGTCGACACACGCATGCATGCACAAACACTTGCATGCAATTGGTGGGCCTTTTGTTTCCTTTTGTTTATGCGCGCGTAGGAGAGCATAAAATGCGCGAATAAACACTCGAACAAGCCTAACACGGACACGAAATTTGCAAAAAGCGCCAACGTTGTTTGAGTGCTCGTGCTCGAATTTGTGCTAGTGTGTGTGCATTTGTGTGATTGTATGTGGGGGAGTGCGCACATTGTTATTGCTGCCGCTTGCGCTCTTGACGCGCCCCAGCAACGGATTTGCTGCTGAATTTTTCTCTCTTTGACTCTGTCTCTCTCCTCCGCGCACTCTGGCTTCAGCATGCGAATCGACTGACTGTGAGAAATTTATAACGCGACATTTGCACGGCTACTTTGGAGCATGACGGTTGTTTCGGGCTCTCCAACGTCAAATAGCAGACAGCGCGTACGTGCGTCAAGCACATCTCTAAGCTGCTCCGGGAAATCAGTAAAATTCTATAACAGATTCATATTGGGTAGCAGCAAAAAATCGTGTTATTGATTCTGCGAATGTGCGTTTGTGTGCGTGTGTGAATTTTGCAGTTGCAATCGTATTTGGCTCTCTGCCTCTGCCTATCCGCGTGCCGCGTACCCTTCCCTTCCCCACCCATGCTGCTCGGCTTGCTTCTCGGTTTTGGATGCGTCGTGATTCTGTGTATACTACGAAGCGCATCTTTTTGAACATTAAGGGCGAGCAGCACAGCAGGCAGCCAGCAGCTGGCGCGCCCCACAGCAGCAGCCGCCCAATTGCTGCAGCGGAGAATATAATTTCTTTGTACATACATACATATCTATGTATGTATATATGTGAGTGTGACAATAGAACAAAAGTTTGCGACGCTTCAAACGCTACATTCGAATAAATTTAGTTATATTATACATAACGTGTATTGGAATTTATGTGAAACAATATTTTTTACTAGATTTATAATGTGCAACAACATAAATTAACAGCAAACACACAACGACCAAAGAAACAACAATATAATACAACAATAATTACAAAATCACCATGAAGATGGTGGACAAATCGTCAAAATTGATGGATAAATTTGTCGCCAGTGGCAGCGGCAGCGGCGGCGGCGGTGGTGGCGGAGTCGGTGGCGGTGGCGTCGGCTCAGCCTCAGCGTCAGTAACAGCCAACGCAGCTGCCGCTGGCGCTGCATCGGTCAATGCGGCGGGCACGGCCAGCGGCCTCTGTGGTGGCGGCGTAAGCAGCGGCTACGGCGCTGGCAGCAGCAGTATGACAAGCAACGGACAGAAGCCGGTGCCTATGAAACTCTTTGCCGCCTGGGAAGTCGATCGAACGCCGCCCAATTGCATACCAAGGTGAGTGCAAGAGCAACATTTACATAATATGCAATTGATATAGAAATAAGTGAGAGTGAGCGAGAGAGATAGAGTGAGAGAGAGGGGCAAAATGAGTAGAGAATTAAGTGCATAGTGAGCAGTGTTTTCCTTTCTTCTTGGTTGAATTTTCTTTACAAATTAGGCGTTTGTAATTTATACAAAAATACTATAAAAAAACATTTAAATTCAAATTTATTTTAATTGTAGATGTTATTCATTTATATTTTTGGTGCACACTAAATTAATTTGGCAAATATCAGAAACAACAAAATTCTCTGTTTTTGTTACCAAGCAAAATTGAATAATTTTAATTGAAAACGAAGCGGGCAATGCTAACTCAATAAAGATTAAATTTGATAAAAAACAACGCTTGCAAAATATGTCGACTTGCTATACTATCGACATTTTTATGATAAAAGATTGTGTTCTTTATATATATGTATATATATATATATATATATAAATTTCTTTGAGTAAATGTAAGGGTATTTAGTCGTCGTCAGTTGTAAAAAAAATTTAGAACTTTTGTGTTTCTTGCACTTGTTTCTATTTATTTCCATTTGTAAACAGCAACAATAATTGCACAACAATTGCATTGTTGTTGTCGGCTCTTTCGACTTGACATTCATGTGTGCATACATATACACATAAATACATATGTATATATCTACATATGTATGTATGTATATGCATACATCTCACATCTGTGCTAGTGACCCTAATGTGAGATTAGAGATTTTTAGTTTAATAATAAATTTTTTATTTGCCAAATTCGCGTGAGTCACACGCAGAATATAAAAGAGAAATACTATACAGAATCTGGCGCATGTTTACCCATAGATAAGCTATGAGAACTTTAGTTTATTTTGTCAACAACAAAATACCAAAAATTTCTAAAGACCCCACACAATTTCCTCGAATCGCTATTTATCAGAGTTTAGCTTTTCACAGCAATCAATAAATTCGCTTCAATTATTATTGGCCCGAGAGAGAGAGAGAGATAGAGCTCTAATTGAAATTTCTATATTTTTTAAGCTGCTCGTAAACACAGTCTCGCTGTAACTGCGCTGTATATACATATGTATGTATATATAAATATATAAATTTCATCGTAACCTTTTACCTCTGTCATGCCACGCGCTACCCAGTGAAAAATCTTTCAAATGGGTTGTATTGTATATCGGTATTTATATCGATATTTATACAATTTCTGATCTGTCACTTTTAAGTTTCTAATAATTGCAGCTCCGAATTTCGCAATTTTATTAGATATACTTCCGGGTAACTACAGGCTATCACTTGGCCAGACACTCGCTTGCTTGTATCAATTTTAGATTTTCCCCCTTTTGTTTGTTTATCTCAGCCCAAAAAAGGTCAAACACCGATGCGACTCTGGCTTGAGCTAAATCGAGCAAGTTTTGCTTTTTTTTTTTTTTTGTTTTTCGACAGCCCGTCTGTTGTTTGTTTATAATTATGCGTTCGCTTGCGCCCCGCTTGAGATGAGACAGTTTACGTAAACAAATTTTTGTTATCAGCCTCCACTGACATTTGCGAAGCGTGAACGCACACAGTTTTCTTTAAGGGTCAATATGCTTGTGAGTGGCGACCTTTTTCCCCTCCATCCTCATCATCGTCATCTTCTTTATATTGGCAACAACTACAACAGCATGGTTTATTTTTTTTATGCGATTCAGTATTTATCTGCGGCACGTACGGCATTATGGCCCGGTATTAGGGCACACGCGGCATTAACGCAACAAATCGTTACTTTGCCTCTGATTGACCAAGAGTACGTGCAGAGCCCAGCCTGATGGCTAGACTGGGCTGAACTAGACGAGCCGGAGACTTGTTTTGCGTCCGGCTGTGCGGGCATTAAATGCACATCAAAATATTTTCTACCACTGATTATAAGTGGATTTGGGCGATGGGATGTGTGCCTGGCGATGCAAAATGCAATCAATGTTAAATCAACTGGAGATGTACTTTATATATTAGTATTTATAACGGAATGAGTAGGAAATAGTGCACAGATATGAACAAATGAAAATTGTTACCAATTGGGCTCTGATACTATTTTATTCATTTCACATATGCACACATATGCATATGAACTGCAAAACATATGCAAATCGCATAGAAAGGCGTTATTATAGATAAAAAGAGGTTAATGTTGCCGTAATATATATACAGTTTTGGATATATGGCTTAAAGCTGTAAAATGGTCAATTTGAATATTTTTAGTATTAAACACTATTAACACTATCTGAGATAGTTTAATACAGTGCGAAAATAAATGTTTTCCTAAGACATTGATATAATATTATGCATTCAGTTCTATTTAAATTACACTCAAATTTATGCAAATCGCATAGAAAGGTATTAAGTATAGAAAGAAAGCCAAGGTTTTCAGAATTTTAAAATTTATACAAATCGCATAGAAGAGCGTTATTATAAATCAAAAGAGTGAATGAATTAGCTCGCTTGGAATATGATGAACTAGATCCGAATGCTCATTATTGTTAAAGAAGCTCAGTTATCAATTATCACGAGACACAAAGCAAAACAGGGCAGGGAAGTCGTAAATAAGATTAAAATACGCATGTAAAATGTATTATTATTTTGACAGTTGGAAAAATAAATACAAATTTAAGAAAAACAATAATTAAGAATGAATTAGTCGAGACTGCTCGACTACGAGATACTCTGAACCCTTCGATGAATGAATATTCCAATAAATTGTCTCAACTCGCTCTGATCAAGAATATATGTATATTCTCTATGAGGTATGCCATGGCTCCAAGTGCACTGACTTCCTTTTTCAATGTGTTTAGAATAGGAAAATGAAATTTACTTTTACTTTTACTTTTACTTTACTTGCTCAACATACTTTTGAGCTCAATATTTACGCACAATTCAGATAATCTATATAATTCTATTTGTCTGTAGGTTATCATAGGACAACTAGGAAATAAAATAGATTAGAGTAAGGTGTCAGCTTGGGCTAGGTCCGATTTGTGCGCACTTTAGAATTGATGCTTAATCTTATCTCGGCATCGCCACGATTATTTCGTAGCAATTTGTGTAAACAAAATTCTTTTGGGCACATGACAGATCAACAATCCACGATCTACAATCTTATGTATGCTACGCATATGTATACATATATGTATATTGGCGCTCATATATGTATATATATTTAAAATATCGCAAATGCGAAATATATGTATAGATTTTTGTTGGGCTCTTTCCTGTGTGTGCTTAAAATAGAGCACCTGGCGACAAGTTTTTGATAAACTCTCTGCATAACAGCTTTTTTCCTTACTAAATGTGAATTTATAAACATGCGGCAATGCTTTTACGAGAAATTAATTGAACGCCAAAACGAACAGCCAACAGCCAGCAGCCAAGGCGCAATTAGCTGAATAACATACTTATTTTGTTGATACATTTTTCTATTATTTTCTTGTTGTTGTGCTTCTTTTTTTTATCGTATATTTCTCTATGTAACTGAGAAAGTTGAATTTAAACAACTGTTGTTCAAACTCAAATACTCTTCAAAACTGGGTTGTGCAAGCTAAAAGAGTTGAATGACCACAGAAATTGGGAAAATTCCATTCGCCAGGATGGAAAATTCATGAAAAGCAGTTTACAACTGTTTTCAAGCTCGATGGGAATAATAAATATTATTTATTTTGAAACATCTTAAAATTATTTTCGGCTTGGCAAAAAATACTTTGATGTAGAAATAAAAAAGAAGAAAAGTAACAACAAAGAAAGACATATCAATATGTAAATAAAGAATGTTGTATATATGTATATATAAATATATATATGTATGTATATATATATATTTTTTTTATATATATACGTAAAATAAATAATAAATAATAATAATAAATGAGTAAATATATGTACACGATATACATATGTGTAGAATCTATTTATTCGATTTTTAGCTTATTCAAATATTATTCAAATTACAGCAGAAATACATTTCACAATAATAGAAGCAACATTAAGTAACATGTCGTAAGAGTATTTTAAATTCATTTATTCGAAGATTTAATTTATTTTCTAAATTTTGTTTTATTTGTGCGCATGTTGCCCACCAAATTTTAGCCTTGAACTTTTTGTTTGTGTTTAACAACAAAAACAATAAAGAAACAAACACACACACACACACACACACACACACATACGTAGCTGTGAGTTCCCTCTATGTGTGTGTGTGTGTGTGGGCATTTGACAATTTGAATTGAATAGAAATTTCCCTACATCAGCGTCGTTTCAATATCTGCTGCTGCATTTGTTTGTCTTGTTGTTGTCGTTGTTGTTGTTTTAGTTTTGCTATTTAGACAAAAACATTTGTAAATGCATTCAATTTGTTGCTGTAATCCAAGGCAAAAGTCAGCTACTGCAATGCGTTCGATTTTTAATGGACTTTACTGTCTGATGCTTCAGTTGCATGTTGAAGAAGGGGCTTGGCACCTAATTTATTGCAGTCAAACGAGAATTAGTATAATAAATGAAAAATAAAATACCTTAAAGCGTTGCCAGCGTGTATGCTCGACTGCGCAGTACACTGCTCTCAGGGTGTGGCAGAAATTCGAAATTGAAATAAAATCATCGAGGATTCATTTTTTTAAATTTATTTATTCTTTTTATTACTCTACTAAGAATAATAAAGTAGTAGAAAATACTTAACTATTTCTACTATTTGATTACTTATATTATTTTATTAGTTATTATGTGCTCTTCACGTGAAGCTGGAGACTTGGATATAAATATTATTATATAAAAACTTTCTTCTGATGAAACAACATTATATACACATTTACTTGATCAATTTATACGGATGAATTTAGCTAAGTTTTCCAAATTTCCCCTAATGAAAAGAGTGCATGTATATAAAGTACGTGCTCAAGTCAATAGACGCTTTCCACTCATCTTGAAAAACAGTGCAAGAATTTGAACTTTTTGTTGCAGTAAATAAATATCAAATGTATACAAACGGGCCAAAGTGTATAAATTGCGGAATTCTTGTTTTTTGTTCAACTCGAATCGATTCTAAACCGCATCGATTTCTCGACTGCGTTGCTGACCTAAATACCGCAGCAAGCTGCAAGCCCAACTAATTTGAGCCTGGCTTAACTCAAATTTCTCCAAAGTGGGAGTGAGAGTGCGAAAGAGAGATAGAGAGGGGAGAGAGAGAGAGAGGCGGAAAACCATAATCGCATTAGCTGCGTTCTGCGGCTGTTTATAAGTTGGCGTTAGGTTAATGCTAATGCATTTCACCGACCAGCTGGAAAATCTCTGTGGTCATTAGGGCCGACAGCGTGAAATGGAAGGGAAAAGTCAATTATATGCAATGAGCCATAGCTGGGGATATGGGCTACGAAGGGGATTCGCTGGCTACTAAAGCCTAGACAACAATGAACAAAGCTTAATAAAGATACGAAATGCAGCAGTCAGTAGTTGGTTGCATGTTGCGTGGCAGCAACAGGAGCTGGCAACAACAATGGCAACACAGTCCCAATATCTGAAGACACTCTGACTCAGCCAAGGAGCTGGTGGCATGCCATGGCCTTTTGTTTGCAAAGCCCTTCAATAAGAGAGACAGCCAGTGAAGAGAGAGAGAGAGAGCGAGAGAGAGGGCCAATGGACAAGAGCAAGTGGCAGGAACGTCAACAAAATGCAGCGTCAACGTTAAGTTTGTTGACTTGTTGTCCGCCAACCTGTGCCAAAGTGGAGCTGCCAGTGGCTATAACAAGACCAGCAACAACAACAATAGCAACAAGAAAACAATGGGTTGGATACCTACGACTAGTCGCAGGAAACTTCCGCTTTTGACGAGCGTCCAAACGAGCAACGGATGTCAGCTGCATAAATCGTTGCCTGTCTGTCGCTCACATCTGCATATCACACACAAACACACATACACACACGCATATTCCATGACCATAAAACTGCAATTTATTAGCATTTGGAGTGGGCTCTACACAGGCCAGACCCAGGCCAAAGCAGTTGAATGCAGCGCAGGTTTTTGCTCTGGGACCATGACTTTTATGGAGTAACCCAAAATAAACAAAAAAAAGAAAACAAAAAAAGTAGTAAGACGTGCTTTGCCCCAACTGTGCTCGACCAGCCAGTTACCCTGTGGGAAAGCAAACCTTAGAGTTTATTGCAGCGCAAACCATTAAAGGTGTTATTTATATGTTTGCATATCGTAGATATCACATTGGGCTTAGTATATGAAAAGTATTGAATGTGTGAATTTTCCTTTTTTAATGTGCCTAAGCAAATAACATCGTAATATTGATCATTTTATGAGCTATATGATAAATATTTGATATACATATATATATATATATATATATATATATATATATATATATATATCTGTATACATTTGTTTATTTTAAGTGTTGTGATTGTCTTTAGGCATTGCGTTGTTAATTTTGTTTTTATTTATAATGTTTAAGATCTAAGCATTGCGTTGACAAATACAAAGTAATTTTTATTATTTATTTATTCAATTTATTTTAATTTTCAGGGTTAATTGATATTTGTATTTCCTTATCATTTTTCTCATCCTCATTTTATGTTTATGTTTAATTACGATTTTTATTGTTTATGTTTTAGATCTAAGCACTGCGCTGACATATGCAAAGTATTATATTTTATTTATTTTAGTTGTTAGGGTTAATTTGTATTTTTATTGCTACTTTTATTTTTATTTGTTATATATAATAAAAATAATAAAAATTAAAAGAATAAATATATTCAGCAAGCCAAAACTATTTTTATTTTTGACTTTCTTTTATTAGTTTTTTTTTTAATAAAACAAAAATTAGAAGTATTTATTCTTTTATTTTATTTTTTTATTAGTTGTATTCTAATGAAATACAATTATTTATTAATTAATTTATTTTTATTTAATGTTTTTATTTTTATTTTTATTTTATAATTATTTTTTAAATTTATTCGGTTTGTTTTCATCCCACGCTCTAACTGCTCAAGCTCATTTTGCTACAGGGTATGTAATGAGAAAGCAAAAGCCAACGAAAATATTCAGTTTTGTTGTAGCTGCAGTCGCCAGGTTTTCCAGTGCCAACGCCAACGCTGAATATACATATGTACATACTCGCACATCCATACATATATGTGTATGTATATCGGCCGCTCCATTGGCCATAAAAATGCAATCAAATTTGGGATGCAGCTCTCGTGTGCATTCAATTTGGCATTATATTTGCTGTCAAAGACTTTGCGCCGTATTCAGTGGCCCTGAAACGGAATGCTGATTCGGATTAGGCAACATTAATTTCTGATATCCAGATGCAAATTGAAATCTATAATCAAATTTTAATGGGCTTGTAAATAGTCTGAAATATTAATATAAACACGCAGAGCTAGATAAACCATTAGATATATTAATCGGTATGCCTAGTCACGAGACATGGACGATGCTTGTCGCAGTCTCATTTATTACAGTTCAAGTGCAGCAGTCACTTAATTTCAATAAATTTTGTAATTTAACACAAATTTCCAGCTCTGATAAATGCACTCTCTTCAAAGTACATTGTCTCATCTAAAGATGACATCGTTGATGACTCACGATCAAGTATGAGTGTTCAGCGAATGGGTTGAACCAACTCGTATAACTGCTAAAATTGTTGTTAGCTGGTTATTCATTTAGTAAATAAAAATATGAAATTCACTTACAGATGAAATGCTCTTCTATTCATATTTTAGTTTAACTTTTTGCAGCAACGAATCGAATGTATTTTGAATGCACTCAAGTTTACCCTAATAATTGTCGCATCCTATAGAAAACTATTCATATATAAATTTAGCATTATAAATGATAAATAAACATTTAAAAATTATAATTACATGATTTATTGATTTTTATATAGTAAGTTGAATAGATGAATAATTACATGGAATGTTTTGCAAAGCTAAATTATATACCATATCTATTTTATATACTATATACACACATGCATATCCAATTAAGTATATATATTTATTTGCATACAAAGCACACCCACTATGTGTTATTTCCTCTGCAGTTAGGATATCAAAGTTGTGAATTGATCGAATAGCGAGTCGCAAATAAAGCTCCGCTGCTGAATCATATCGCATCATTTGAACTGTTTTTTATCTTTTCCATTTTTATGGCTTTTAACTTTTGCGTTCGCTATATATACATATATAGAAATATAAATATATATATATATATATATATATATATATATATACCTGCGTCTCGTGCCGTCGTCAAGTGGCAAATGTTAAACTGAAGCCAGTGCGGCGCGGCACATGTGACGGCTGCTAACATATAAGCACAAGTGGAAGCCGGTCGAAAAGATAATAAAAGTAGTAATAATAATAATAATCAATTCGAAAGTGAAAGGCGACGAAAATGCTTCAAACTTTTGCATGCACTCCAAAATGAAATGTGGCGAACCTGACTGCCATTAACTGAAAGAGAGCGCCACTTCTTGTGATAGACAAGACAAAAGCGAAGATCCGAATGGCCTCAAAATGTTAATGAATCGTAGCTGCGGCAATTATGAGCTGCCGTTTCGCCCTGCTGCCCCCCGTCCCTCCCTGTTTTGTTGTTGGCCCAGTTAGTAGAGGCGCTTTGGCCAAAACTAAAGAATCCGCTTGACATCAATTCTGGCCACTGCTGCTTAGATTATTCATATGTTTTTTCATTAATATCAAGAGCTGACATTATGAAAAGCAAGAGGGCTCTGGCTGGGGTTTGCACGACTAGCAAATACCCGGAAGTTCATATAGAGCTATTTATTTCAGCGATATCTTTCTCTTGAACTGAAAGTCTAGTAAAATTTCTGTATTCATTATAGGAAATCACATTTGAATTTCAGTTCAAATTAAATTTGATTGAATAGTTTTTGATAAATATTCCAAAATATATCGATTGGTTGAAAGATATTGCGATCGGCATTCTATAGTAGAGTCTATGTATATAGTTTTGATTTCTACATCAACTCTGATTCAACAATAAATTATATATAAATATATCTATAGAGAGAGAGGTTCAACCCTGTCTTGCACAAAAGCAGCATACCCTTTCTGTCTATTTTCTATGCGTACAGGGTATGTAAAGTGGATATTAAGGCAGAACTTTGACAATCTTGAAAGCATATTCATAGAGGTCGACAGCATGAGGAAGGAAGGTAAATGAAGACTTCAACTTTGCCTCAGCCACTTAGCACAGTTTTGAAGAAGCCAGAGAGCGGCAGCTGAGGCAGTTCTTAACAATGCTCCAGTTTTTCCAAGAGTAACTTTTGCGAGCATATTTCTTTTCGGATTTACTGCAGAGCTTTCACTTTCACCTTTATTGACAGAAAAGTTGGCAAAGTACTTTGGGTTTTATTAAAATTTGATTAGTTTATGAATTCTGAGCTAAAAGATAAGAGTTCTTGAAAATACCCTATTTTTGCTTTATCGCAGTTTTATGCTTCCGCTTTAGCTGTAAAGTTTTGATTGATCAAATCGATTCTGATCAAAGGCAGCCCTCCAGAACGGCAATGTGTGTATTCAATAGTATTTTAGCAAATGTTTGGCATACTTATATATAAAAACGTAACATTTCATTTAGTTTATTTTAAATATTTTTGAGTGAAAATACAAAAATCTGAATTCATTCGCTCTGCAGAAAATAAACAAACTCGTTTATTGTTTATCTGGTATGCCACAATATATGCTTCTGTATACAAAAGTGAGGCATTCATATGTCGAAGCAGTTCAACAATATGGTTGTTTTTATGTGGAAACGCTTAAAGAAAGTAAAATCAATAGGCATCTCAATGGCAGCCTATAAATTACAAGTTTTTTTAAAGCAACCATACGCCGGTACATGTGTTAATGCTCTAAACAAATTCAATAATTGATTGCATATCAAATAAGAAAGCATTTCTAGCTCAACAGAAAATAGAATGAACCATCAATCATGTAGGTTTTTTGAAAGGTATTTCCCATATCGATTTAGTTAAATTAAATTTGCTGATTAAATTTCAAATTATATTCGCCCACATCCCAAAGAAAGTTCAGCTGGCAAAATGTAATTTCATATTTAATAAATTTGAATGACATTTCCAAATGGAAATTTTGAGTTTATCTTCTTGTTCCTCGACTCACAAAGGCAATTTCTGTCAATATTAAGAGAATTTAGCATAATAAAACCAAGTGAATCAAGCAATTTTCCATTTTCCACTTCCATTTCCCTGTTTTCTGCTATGGACTTCTCATTTGAATGGCAACATTTGTCAATTCCCCCAAGTCGTCAAATTCTCGGAAGTGGTCAATTTCAATTAAACTGAGAAATTCGTTCGCCCAGCTAACTTGGTAGGCGATGGCATCCTGCTGTGCTGTGCTGTGCTGTGCTGTGCTCGTCGCCCGCAGTGTTTCAGTAGCAATGTCAGCAAAGAGCATAAACACACACACACATGCACATACAGAGGGGGAGCAGGAGACCCAGGCCACACACACATATTGCTGGGCAAAGCCACAACCACTTTAAAGGCAAAGTGTCAGGCGCTGGTTAGTTTTATGGGTCTCATTTTACACTGTCCTGCAGCGCAGGCGGCTTGGGGCGTGGCCCAATATTGAGGCAACATGGGGCTCCCCATGTTAACCAATTCGACCGTAGACCCTGCCACGCCTTGTGCGGCATACTTTTTTTTTTTTCTCTTCCGCTTGCTGACCTTAAATTTAACTTGATTTTTTTTCTGCAGCTAATCTAAGGTATCTTCTAGTCTTGCCCATTCCAGTTCCAGTTCCATTATTTTTTTAGTTTTTAAATTTAAATAGATAGACACACTTGCCTTGCTTTTGGCAACATTTGTGGGCGGCATTAAAAAAAGAAAGAAAAAAAAACAAGTAAGAAAGCTCTAGTCGAGACTGCTCGACTACGAGATCCCCTGAACCCTTCAAGCAACAGCAAACACACACACATACATAGACACCCATAGGCGCGCACGCATGGGCTGCAGTGTGGGCTCACTATGGGAACTTAATTGTTTAATAACTTTTTTTCTGGACGTACGTTCTTCATGAAACTTTTAGATTGTGTTTATATCATTAATATGCGCGTATGTGCCAAAGCTCAAGTTTCTAGTATTTGAAATACGCCTTTTACAAACTTATGGGTGAGGGGGTGGATATAGGGGTGGGAGGTAAAATTGAACAAAAATCGAAATTCTATAACGTGCATATCAATCTACATTTAAAATTTGGATACTCTAGCTCTAAAGATGTAGGAGATATAATTTTATAACTGTCTTTCGATAAGGTTTTTTATCGATAAAAAAATAACTAGACGAGTTATCGATGTTTGGTGATAAACTCGATATGCGCGCTGTATTTACGGTCATTTTAAAAAAAAGTTCAAGTCTCTAGCTTCTATATCTTCTGAAATCGACGCGTTCATACATACGGACGGACGGACGGACGGACGGACGGACGGACGGACGGACGGACGGACGGACGGACAGACAGACGGACAGAGCTAAATCGACTCAGTTCGTCGCCCTGATCAAGAATATATATACTTTGTGGGGTCTGCCACGCCTCCTTCTCCCTGTTACATACTTTTAACAAAACCATTATACCCTGATTTCCCATTTTCAATGGGTTCAGGGTATAAAAAAACAACATATAAATCTAATATTTGTTTATGGTACATACATGCACGTGTGGGTATATATTATATACACGAGTATATGCTATATATGTATATATTCATGTGGGAAATTCCTAAGTCTGTAGCCAAGTGTGTCTGTGCTTTTGTTTTATATAAATTTTCTACGTACAAAGTGTCAACAAAATCCCATAGATTTGCGTCACAAAGAGCTGTGCAAGAACCTCATAAATAATCACAATTTATATAATATGTCTATACGATTTTCTAATAAGTACACGAATTCGCCGAACTGCTACCCTGACATAGATAAATGCCAGAAGACTTTATGCCTAGGATAAATGTGTATATAGAATTATATAACATACATATAAACATATTCGTGTGCTCAGCATTGAAATATATAATAATAATAATAATAATAATACTAATGATAATATTCATGTTATGCAAGCAGAACTATTTGAGTTAGCTGTGTAATACTATAGATAGTTTTTACAGCAGCCCTTAATTTGATTACTTTTGCTTAATATTTGCACAGCCTTGCCTTGCTTCACTTATTTTTAGCAAAAACTGTTTAGTTTAGACCAATATATTAGCCTTGTGCCTTGTGTGCTCTGCTCTTAGCCTTGATTCTAACACTTGAATAGTTATTTCTAGCATTTCAACATTTATTTATTTGCATTTTGTTATTTATTTTTAGCAGCTTAAACCGTTGTCACTCGGCTGCATTGTTAGCAAATTTGTTGTTGGTTTTGAGCGGCAATCATCTGTGTTGGTCGCTCGTCTCAATTGAGTGACCGTCGGCCCCGCTGTCCGTTGGGAACCCTTGTCAACGTGACGTATGAGTAATCGGTTGACAGATTCATGCGGCATTTGTTATTAGTTATTGTTTTGTTTGCTTTTGTTGTAGTGGTTGTTGTTGTTGTTGTTGGTGGTGGTGGTGTCGCTGTTGTGTATGTAAAGCACATACACATGCATGTGTAGCAATATATGTATGTATTTAATATCCAAGCCGTTGAACAATTTGTTAATGACCCATATATCATATGACCCGTCGACCACGCCCCCCACTGCCTCTGCCTCTGCCTCTGCCCAACCCAGCTAAATATCTACCTACATACCGAGCAACCAGCCATCGCTCTTTATTAAGCACTGCTGCGGCTTCTGTCAGTTAACGCGTTGCTTATTTAGTTTCTTTGGTTCATTTTTCGTCGATGGTTACAAAAGCAATTTGCCAATGCCATTTTATTGATTGCATTTCACATTCATGTTACATAAATCCATACACACACATATACATATGTGTATATATATATATATAATATATCTATCTGTACTTTGTTTATGCCCAAGTGCAAAGTTTGTTTGCCATCATCGCTCAGCTTTTCGCTTAATCCATAAAGATATTTTTGGAGTCTGTCATCGTTGATTGACGATTCGATATACATATATAAATATAAATGAATAATCACAATTTGGGCAAATCGAATTTAGTATATAAACGAAAGAGTATAGCGAATGCATTTGTTAGGCCTGTTAATGAAATTTCAGGTTTATGCACGCCATAAATATACACAAATGTAACGCATAAAAATATATGTATATTGCTATATATATACATATATTTAAGATTGGCATCGACAGCACAGTCTATTTAGTCGCGCCAGTTTGACTGTGACCGTATGTCTTACGTTGATTTGGTATAGAATGCCATGAATCGATAGTTTATTTCCAGATCATCGATAAACACAGACTCAATCTACACAGTCTATTTCAGCAGAGTGGGATTATTAAAACTTTACCATAAAGGTATTAGCCTGTATATCTGAATTGTATGCCCTTGAACACCTTAAAAGTGAATAATTGAATATATAATAGTTAATTATTACTGGTTTAATATAATCGATTAAAAGCTCTGCCTAAATTCAGTTATTAAATTATATCCCATTCGTCTTTAGAGCTATTTATTTTTTTAAATTTTTTTCCACATATTTTCTATATAAAATTTGACTAGTTTATTTAAATTGAAATCAGTTGCAAATATAGTAAATATTTTAGTCAATAGAATAAATAAATAGATCATATGCAGGCATTTTTTTTTAAACTGCAAAATAGTGTATTGTTAAGATTTAGGATACTTCCTAGTCCTTGTATTGAAACCGAGTTTGACATAAGTAGTCTCTAAGCTAATTAAATCTATAGAAATACTTCACAATTGTTAGCCAACTCCTATTAAATATTTAATATCAATTCTCAAATCTCTGCGTGTAGATATTTTCAATGTTAACTGAAAGTACGCTGGCTATCTGAAATAATTTCAATAGTTCACTTTTTATGGGTTTTTAGTGGCTATCGAATACCTAAAGCATCATCGCAAGCTAAGTCATCTATGGAATGCTGCGTAAAAGTAGGCGTAAAATTATTTTTACACAAATTACTTAACACATTCGCTGCATTTTAATGACGAAACGAATTTCCTTTTAATTGCCGCTTGAATATTTATTGAAGTATAACCAATAATATGGCTGTTGTTGTTGTTGTAGTGGTAGTTTTTAATTGTTGTTGACTGTTGTAAAATTCAGCACTTCGAGTGGCACTCGTTAATTATTAATGAGGACGAAGAGGGTGCTACTTTGCTATGCTGTCAGTCAACGAACTGTAATAACCCGGTGGAACTTTATATTGACGTCATTAAAGCCACGCCCACTCGCACTATACAGCCGCCATTGTAGTCGAGCATTTGTTATGTCCAGCGACTGCTGAAGGCTTTTGGACAGCAATTTGTTTACAAATTATTGCAATTTTCTGCAGTAAATAATTAAACAACTATTTCCTAATTCACTGCATAGGAGCAATGCAAGGAACTCAAATTGCATTGTTAGATTGTAGATTAGTAAATTATAAGTAAAGTGGCAAATCGTATAAACGTTGTTTGTATTTCTGTTTCAATATCGAAACCATCAAGTAAGAATGTTGCAGTCGGGCGCTACCGACTGCATAATACTCGCTCACGGTCGAAACATATACAAGTTGAGAAATTGTTAAAAGGATTACAGGGTATAATATTCACTATTACATATGAAATCAGCTTAAGTGTAGTCTTTTTTTGTTTGCATAGCAGACATCAGTGATTGGCATTGCTAATTGACAGTTATTACAGGGTATTTTGCATACATACATTATTGGAAATTGTCGCCATCGACTGTAATGACAGTTATTTGGAATGAGCGAGCGTTTAAACAATTCAAATTGTGGCAAACGGGCCCCTCAAAATGTTGAGCCACACACACACACACTCAATTATTTTTGGCGTCTGTCATTCCCATTCCCGTTCGCATTCCCATTCTCATTCAGATTATCATTCCCGATGCTATTGTTGAGCGACTGTTGTTTCCGGGGCATTTGAGCATTGTCGAGGCATGCTTAATTCTCGAATAAATTGAATGGGCCGCACAGGGTGGCCAGCCGTGGGTCCCTGGTTGGGGCATGCATAAGTAAACGTCGTCAACGTCGACGCATACGAAATGCATTTGATCAATAATGCAATGACCCAGTCCGTCCGTCCGTCCGTTCGCCCGTCCGTGGGGCAGGACTTGCCAAGTCTGGCCCAGACTGGCGCCAATGCGAAACTTATGATTACAGGCAAAAAGTTTTACATTCAAGCTCAGGTGGTGAACACACCGCCTAATTATACGCCCACCTTAATATATGCAAAACCCGTTTCGTGCCTTAAATTCATTACGAATTTGTGGCCTGGACGTTTTACTGATTCATGAGTCATGGTTTGCCCAGGTCTTTTTTTTTTTTTTTTTCGAAATCTACCCCGAAATTTGTAATATATCCCGTAGAATAATTATGCCGTACTTAATGTATGCATGCGAATCGATATACCATATGTCAGCAGGAGGAGGAGGAGCACTTAAATGAAATCCCCAAATACGATATAGCTTATAAGTCGCGATTCGCATTAGCCCAGAGAAAAATGTAGGCTGTTCGGGATAATGACGTCTGTCTTGTTTGGGCTGGGCAGGACAAGGCAGGGCAGGGCAGGGCAATCTGTGACTCTCACTTGTTATTCTCGTTCTCGTTCTTGTTCTTGTTTGCTTTTGTTGTAATGAGGCAATTTGCTGTGCAATGACACTTGACGTCTGTCGGTCTGTCGGTTTGTCGGTCTGCCTGTCTGTATGTCGCCTTAATACTCGTTCTTGTTGTCCTTGAGGTCGCGACATTAAACAGCTCTTTGTCATATCATCTGTGTTAGTGTAATATACACTTTGTGGGGCAGCCAGTTAAGTTATTAGCAAATGCAAATACATGTACATAGATACTTAAGTAAGCTGGCTTAGATTCTCTCTTAGTTTTCTCTATGCTTAAGAAATAAATTAGAAATGCTTCAGATTCAGAAGAGAGATACTGCAGCGTATTATACATATCTTATTGTAATATCTTATTTGTAGCATTTGTTGTCTTTTGCTTTCGTCAGATGTCGTAGAGCTCACTTGAGCAGCTCAACGAGCAGCCCTCGGGGCACTAGGCTGGCACTTGTCATTGCAGGAAATGCAAAATGCTATTTAAGTGACGCCCCACCTCCAACGCTGTCTTTTGTGTTGGACCCTCGTGACTCATGAGTCGGCAAACATTTCTCGTGGCACGCAAATGAAACGCTAACGCGAGAGTATTTTTGCCAAGTGAGCGTCGGCCTACTGCAAATTAACATGTTAACAAAATTGGCAGTTATCGCACGGTCTTTACTGTCTCGGTCTGTCTGTCTGACAGTCTCGCAGTCTGTGTGTTTGGGGTGCTAACAGTAGTAGCCCGCAACAGCGACAACAACAACAACAACAATTGTAGATCATGATTTTACATTGGCATTCAAATGAATATTCACGAGACACACGAGCGCTGCACACACAGGTCAGATGAAACAGGGAATTTAAGTGAGAAAAACATATTTATGAAAATTGCTCACTTAAATGTTGTGAAGGTGCTAATTAAATGATTGTCACAACAGCAATGATTGCAAGCCAGGGGTGTTTACATATTGCACTAAATTTATAAATTATCTAGGAGCAATATGCGATTAAGATGCAGCTTACAAAACAGAAGCACTTGATAACAGAGCTATTATCAGAGCAAATGCATTGCAAGTGTTAATTAACGAACAATGTTCTGTACGTTTACATTTACAGCATTCCTTGATTCTCCGTCATTTTCCCTGTTTAGAGATGCAGCATTCAAAAGAATAGCAGTACATAATAGTGTGAAAGCTGTTAACGATAACAGCTCTGCAGCATTTGCAGCGGAAATGTTATTTAACATAACAATGCTCGTTTACATATAAAATTGAGCTTTTAATTAACAACGAAAAGATACCAATTCTTTTTCTGTTAATATTTAACATAGACTCTTTCTGGCTTTTGCAATAATGTCTTATCTTTTCTTTTGATTCACCATTTTTATAGGCACAATTCCAGCTAATAATTTGTACTTTGACTGCTTTCAATTTCTAATGAAATAATAAGCTACTCATATATTTTATACACACAAAGTGACTTTTTCTATTATTCACATTTGGTGTATTAATAAATCTTCATATATTGCTGACATCCAAAATAATTTGTATATTTATTTAGTGTACAATAAACTTCAAGGGATAATAGTAGAAACCCTCTCAAAGTATTTCCCATTTGCTGATGGATGCTTATCGTGATGTGCGACTGATGGGCCGCGTCCGGGTCTCCTCTATGTGTGTGTGTATGTGTGTGTGTCCGCATTTGAGTCTGGGTCTGGGTGCGGGCAACGCGCCAGTGACACAGTTTTCGAGCTAAACCGAGTGACAGTAGGGGCTGGCTCTGTTTTTAAGTTTGATTGACGCGCTCGCGATTTCAATTTATATATTTCCATATATAGTACATATATACAAATTTTTTTCACAGAATTCCTGTTATCAGCTTCAATTTCATTGCTCTTATGTTTTCGCATTTCGATTTAGCTTTCGCTATATATTGAGGATACGCGTTGATAATTGAACCAATTTATAGTCGACTTATAGCTGCAGATGAAATAATTAATTCTCGTCGAGCATTTATTATGAAGCTGGGTGCGAGTGCTTACTAATTGCAGTCATTTATTGGTTTGGCAAGGTGCTGCAAACTAATTACATTTATAAGATGGGCCACATCTTTTTTAAGAGCTTTTCGTTTTAGCCCTGGCTTCAATCAGTGCATTCCCGCTTCTTCGATCCATCCATATGTGTCATTAATCAAAGCAATGTAATGCGATATTGGCTTTTGCCTTTGACACGACTTATCCTCCATTTGAGGTACAATAAACCTTTTTTAGTTTTTTGTGTCGTAAAGCTGAATTTGAATATCAAATGAAAGTAAAACGGAAAGAAAAAGAAACGTAACGAAATTCCTTCCGGCACCATTCGACGTGTGTGTCATTCATAAAAAAAACCCAAACAATTCGCATTGACAATATTCGGAAAAAAGCAAAAACCTCCCAAAGAAAAGCCGAAAGCAAATCAATAACAACATCAACGACAACGACAACAACACCAACAAAAGTCACTTCACTTGGATCAAGTCATTCACATTGTCACAACAAAAACAGCTAAAACGTAATGGAAGAAAAACATTTAAGACTTGCCGAGAGGAGGGCACGACTTGGAGATACTCCCGAGTTGAATCCAGATTTATTTTGGTTAACGAAATTTTTTAGTTTTATACATAATCATTTTTAGAAGTTTTTGAGATAAACTAAAAAATAATTAAAGTGAACTTGGCTTTTTACGTAAGGAAATGAACCTCATATTAACATGATATGAAAAGTATTTAAGATATAGAACAAAATATAAAAGAAATTTTCTCAAGCTTGATACCTATCGATGTGTAAAGGCGATAAGCTCTTTAAATATATAAATAAACAAATCAAAAATTAAAAATTAAAAAAATTTAATTTATATATTAAATCAAATAAACTCGTTTGCCATATAAATAGCTATAATTATTATAATACATTTTGTATGCTAACGAAAAAAATATATTACGTTTTAGCCATCAACAATGAATACGGGTACAAAAGAGGCGTGTGCGCCTCGTTACAATCACGTGTGCGTGTGTGGCCAAAAAGGGAAACAAGCAAAAACAAAGTCAACAGATGAAAACTTGTTTTTTTGTTTGTTTTCTTCTTTTTTTTTTTTTTATAGAGGTAACATGCAAGCGCCACAACCGCTATAGAGCTATATCACTATATCACATTCATTCACATGATTAGCATTATTAACAATTATTCATTGATATGCAAATTTTCATATAGTTACTTGCTGTCTTTTTAATTGCTTCGATTATCTTCTGTTTGTTGATTTTAAAGATAGATATTATAATTTCTGTTATTCAATTAACTAATGGAAGTGCAATAAAAAACAAAACAGTAAAGGTTACCCAATTGGGAATAGTCTAATTGGGGTTATCGCTGAAGTTATGACTATATGTTCATGTGTATATGAAAGTAAAATAAATAATACTTAAATTACGCGCTCAGAAAGTAAACAGAGTTAATTGGTTACATTACATTTCAGGTCCTGTTGCTCGGTTGTCTGTTATTCGGGTGTCTGTGTACTCGGCCACTGTTAAAGAATCTTACAGCTTTACAGCTCTTTACTGCAAAAGCGTAATAGATTTGTTAGTTTGATAGATAATATTGTAAAATCTTAATCGATTTTAATATGTATTACTATAAAATCTTAATATTCGGCATATGAGAAAATATACGCATTTTTTATAAATATATATTTTTGTTATTTAATTTATTTTTATATATAAATAATTGATACGTTTTTATATATAAATAAATTCAATAAAAAAAATTTAAATGTACATAAATAAATTTTAATTTTTAATTTATATAAATTTAAATATTTAATTTTATATAAATTTAATTATTTTCTGATGCATAGTTTTCATTTTGGTATTTATAATTCAATCCTCTAATAAGAATATATTTTTATAAGAATACATTAATTTATAAAGCTGTAAAAATTAATGTAGCTCTTTTAGCTCACTTACTATAAGTGTTAATAATTGTTAGATATGCACGAATAACACTTAGTCTTGACAGGTACACCCTATACGGACTGTCTGACCGACTGGCCATATACTATATATATATATATATATATATATACCATATAGACATATGCATATACATAAATATATATATATGGATTGTCATCTAGCGCGTCTAGATGTTTCCTCTGAAAATGGCATTTGCATGTAGTTAGCAGAGGTGACTGTTTGAATTGTTAATTTCAGTTGTGAATTGTATGACGAATCCGAACTTGGCCCCAACGGCATTCCAGGCCATGCGCTTTCATTAAGAGGTTTTGAGAGAATTCAATTACCATGGAATACAAAAGCTAACAACAAAAGTGGATAGCAAGAAGAAGAATTCATCTTTCATTCGAGCCGAGCTTGGTTGGCTCTTCAGTCCATTTGCATTTGCAGCCGGATATGTGTATTACGACGATTGCCTGACCCACATGAGTTTTGTGCCCCCTGCCCATTGGACAACTCTCAACAAAAGGCCCAACAGCTTATTATAAAAGAGCGTTCGTTATCTTTAAACTCTTTGTTTATCTGAATACGTTGCTTTTTTCTTTGTGGCTGCACAAATGACGAGGCACAATTAATCAGGAAATAATTTATTTTTATACTTGAATAATAAGCAGTATATACATATATATATATATAAATATATAAATATTGTGCAATCGGGCGCAAAACGCTGACCTGCTTCATCATCAGCCACATATCTAACATCCTCAAAAAAAAAAAACAAAAAAGCAAAACTCTTCCTTGTCTTGTCTTTGACTCAGTTTATTTTTTATGTTTTTGTTTTGTGGCCATAACGAAAACAATTTCCTCTTGTAATATTTTTATGACCTATTGCGTTGAGTGTTTTATGCGTACTTTTTATTTTCATCTTCAATTTTGTAGTTTATCGCTCGCTCACGCCGGAAAGAGTTTTCGGACTCTCTCGATCTATAAAACCGACACAAATATTTATGCTTTTCTTCACTTTGCCTCTGGGATTTTCATTTTGCTCTACTTTGGAATTTCTCATTTCACTTACATATTTGCTCGCTTGCTCGTATACCCTGTAAGTCTACATGGGTCTTATGAGGTATTTCCGTCATACAGAATATCAACGGTATTCTTGTGACGTGTAAATTGATTAGAAAATATTAAATGAGCCCTGTTAAATTTGTAGACTTAGTTGAAAGCTGTTTACCGATGAAATATTAAATTTGATGCCAAGCTAAACAAAATTCGGGCTAATTGGGTTACAGAAACAACAACATTTTCCATTAATAAATTAATAGTTATTACAAATACTTTGCCTGATAGAAGAAGTCAATCGAAAAGTGAAATTTTATAATTAATTTGAATTACAAGTCGGTCTAGCTGAGCAAAGCAAACTAAACTTTTAATTAGATTTCATTTAGGCTAATTGTAAGCAAATAATTCAATTAATCTGACTTTGGATAGGCATCTCAATTGATTTAATTAATCCACCATTTTGTTTTCAACATATTTTCAGACTCTGCTCGTTGACAATAACGCGTCTTTCCATCCTGACTCCCCTGCCGGGGGACACGAGCTCGCTTTCGCTGGCGGTCAAAATGCAAAGCTCAAAGCGAACGCTGCGCAGCCACGAGATACCCATCAATGGCAGCGCACTGACATCCATGGCATCCAGCCGGGAGAGCTCCATGCAGGGCAATGCGCCGCTGGCCAATGTGGTTGGGGGCTCGGGTCTGATTGGCACGCCCGGGAATGTCGGTAATGCTGGCATCGGCACCGGCACCGGCTCCGTCTCCGGCACTGGCACCGGCACCAGCGCTCTGCCACTGACAGAGACGGAACTGGACTTGCACTTTAGCTTGCAGTATCCGCACTTCATCAAGAGAGATGGCAATAGGTGAGTCAAAAAATCTATATTTGCTGAGAGAGATTCATCCACCAATCCTTCCATTTTTCTCTTCTTGTTTTTAGACTGGTCATTTTGTTGCAGCGTCGCAAGAAATACAAATCGCGCACAATTCTTGGCTACAAAACGCTGGCCGAGGGCATAATACGTATGGATGCAGTGCTGCAGAAATCGATGGACATGATCATTGAGCTAACTGCATCGGGCAAGAATGGACGGCCCGGCACTGTGGTCGCCTGCCTGCGCGCCGAACGCGTCTCCTCCATTCCAGTTGACCATGACAATAAGAATAACAACAGCGTACTGCTGGCAGGTGAGTCATCCAGTCAATCCGAGCAATCGAAGCACTGCTGCCGTCCACTCCACTCAGTCCGTCCAATCGCACGCAGCCAAGCAACTTATTGCCAAATCCCTAAACCACATGTCATGATCATCGTCGGTCCAAATGTTGAGCATTTCAGCGTTAATGACGTGTGGCCGGCCAGGGCGGGGCAGTTGATGGAGGAGCATGTCTAAATAATATCAGGCGGGCCTTGCGCTGAATACCCAGATGCACGATTCTCTCGTGTTATACTTGCCTAGTATCTGTGTATATATGTATGTGTGTGTTTATGTGTATATTCTTATATCAGAAGATGATCCCAATTTGAGTTGATGTTTATGGTAATTGTGCTTGTGAAACAATTCCCCAAGCGACGAACTGTTCATGACGTCAGCCCTGCCCGCCGCATACTTTAAATATATTTTTTCTATTTTTTTCTGTTCTACTTACAATTTGGTCTTGTAATCGTTTTTTCCCCTGAATCTCCCCATTTATCTGGGCTGCCGCATCAGCAGCCACATCATCATCATCAGATAGCAACAGAGAAAAACGCTACAGAATTAGCCATAAGTATTTCATTAAAAATATCTCTCATACACTTGATCAAATTTATATGATTGCCACTCATTGCGTGTGATTCATTAAAAGAGGCATATACGACCACAAACGAAATATGTCATTTATACATATACATTTATATATAAGCTTCTTGCTAGATGGTCTTTCTTTATCAGTAGAGCTATCATAGACATTATACGAAAAAGAGCTTTAACATTGGTGTAAATGTTGTCGAATCAATTTAAAGCTTGGAGTTATATATGTATATCGGATACTTTTATATAATAAATATTATAGCTTTGCCAGCTGAATTTTGCTAATTCATAATGCTAATTCATTCAGTCATAGAGTAGCTAATTATTTGCAGAGTGAACACACAGAGATATTAGAGCGATCTATTTTCACACATAGAACACACATTTCCTATGCGAAGAGTGCAAATCCAAAGAATTGTGCACCCAAATTCAATTATGAGATTTACCAAGAAAATGTATTATTTAGTATTTGCCTGTTTGCAGCTCGAAAGCTTTGCCGTTTGTCAAGCTGTTGAGCTTCTGGGCAAAAGTTGGCCAATGCCAATGTCTATATGTCTGTATGTTGTCTATGTGGAACTGGTCAAGGCAAAAAGCCCTGAAATGCAAGTGGCATGCACCACGAAATGGCCAGCTCATTGGGGACATGTTGCAGCATTGTCCTTGCAATTGGAATTGTATTTGCACAATGTGGCCGTCGCGTCGCCGGTTGACGGTCAAAAACTTGTCGCTTTCCACTTGGCAACTGGCCCAAAAGTGTTGCCAATTGGGACTTTGCTGTGCTTGGGGTTAGCCATGCAGAAGGCACTTGAACCCGGCCGGCCGGGCTGTCGGATAGTTTTTCGCGACACCGCTGACAGCTCTCAAATTACTTTTGGGGTCCGCTTTCTAATTTGCAAAATGAATTTCAGTTACGTGGTGGGTCGGTACGGGGCGGGACGGGGCGTGGTGAGGTGGTGCTGAGGCGATGCGGTTTGGGGCATGGTAGAAAAGCCTTTTTAACCTCCACCTATTTTGTCTATTGATTTTTGTGTGTTTTTTTTATTTCGTTCCTCGACCTACAAAAGGCTGCCTCCAGCAATTGTGGAAGCAGAGGCTAAGGCGATTGCATAGTCAGCTTGTTGAATGCCACACCCAACACCAGCCCCAGCTCCAGCCCAGGCCCAAAAATCGTATAAGGGACAACAGTGCAATTTGTGAGACACTCCTGTAGGCTAGTTATCTGAGCTTTTATATGCCATGAATTTTGCATAATACTCCAAGGGTTTTTGTATTCCATGAATTTAATATAATAGTCAACGGGTTTTCCTGTCGTTGCTTTGCTCTGAATAAAGCTCGACCTTGGCTGAGAGAATCGCTATAAAGTTTTGACAATTGCGTGATTTATTAATAGAATATATATTTTTGAGAGGAGGTGTCGGAAAATTCATAGTTGTGAATATAATAATACATAATATTGAAGTTTTAAATATAATAATATATTAAGCCATTGAAATTGACTTGTTTCTATGTAACATGCATAGGGATCTTGATCAGGATCAATTCGATGTAGTCTAGTCTGTCTGCTGGACTAGAGAACGTAGAAGAGCTGGAGACTTTTATTTAAAATATTTATTTAATTTTTCTAATTTTGTATATTTAAATAACAGAATCGCAAGATTGTATTGTGGAAAATTCAGCTGCTCTTAGAGTGAACTAGATTATGAATTGATGAAATGTTTTCTAATATAACCAATATGCTTTTTGATTGTTAGCGTGGTAAAGACTTTTTGTTTCTCAGTCGAGTTATTTTGAGCTTGATATCAAATTGACCTCATATCAAATATTCGTAGGTTCATCTAATTTTAGATGCGATGACAAGAATTTGAATGTGAGCTACCTCAAAACATTTATAAATGTATATGTTGCATGTGTCGCCCACGTTACGGGCCCACGTAAAGAGATCACTTAAGGCTCTGGCCACAAAAGGTATAAATGATGGCATAACAACCGTTGCCACGAGCCTTTGAATTTCTCCTTGGGCATTACGCAGTTGAATTGCCTGCATTGTCATTTATAGCTGCTTCTGACAGGAATTAAGTCATTTGTCCTTGTGCGCCAGAGATAAGCACAAATGAAAGAACGAGAAAACGTAAGCAGAACCGCAACGAGAATATGACGCACAGGTGGTCGAACGAGGGTGGCTGTCGGCTAGCAGCGCCACAGCCGACACAGCCTCTCCTGTGCTGGGATTGTAGTCCATTCGGGCTGCACATATATACATAGTATGTATATACTTTGTATATATTTGTATATATTTGTATATATCTTTATCGTTGAGTGTTTAATGGCAAAATGCGTAAATTATGTCGAGCGTTGCTAGGGCGCATTATTGTTCACAGCTGTCATCAGCCTCGTGCCCGCCCCAGCTGGCCCATTTCCCCGCTCGTTGCGGCTCTCGACTCTCACCTAATGGCAATGTCCGCTGCTGTGGCTGTCGTTGCTGCTGCTGCTGCTACAGCATCAGCTTTGGCGCTGAGTTGTTGGCCAAGGTCAACGTAGTAGCAGTACTTTTTGTGTGCTACTTCTTTTTTTTTTTGCATTTTGTATTTTTGGATACCCTGCACACATTGGAAATCGTACATTATTTAAGACTTAGAATGAGCTAGTTGAATTATAATTTATTCGTTTACTTTACCTACTGAGATTTCCAATGTCAGCTTAAAGGCTAGATTGGTTCATAATTCGAAAACTACACCGACTTGAGATACCCATCTATTATTCGTGTACGTTTATTAACATATCAATTAAACATTTTGCTTTTAAGATTTATAGTAATAAATATATGTATATCGATTCAGCGGGGCACAGGGTATCAGCAGTCGTGCATGCAAGCTCGTGCTTTTTTGGTGCGTTGTTTATCTGTTGGTTGCCTGCCAAAGCCGCATCCATGGAACGTTCAACCACAAAGAGAAACAGCATCAGTTCTACATATAAGACACATATTGTATATATGTACATATAAATACATGCAATATATATATACATACATATACATATACATACATATATATGCATATATATACACAAACATTAAATCAATGTCGCTCGTCGCTTTTCAATACGATTTTCATTATGTATACGCCGCGTGGTGCGGCGCGTGGGCACGCATAAGTGTGGCATCTGCTGCGGCGTGTGATTCAGGTGTGGCAATTCGCCCCAAACCATATTGGCCGCTAATGATTGCCACTCTAATGCTTGGAAGCAACACTTTGTCTGCCATTCGCCTGTTTACTGTGAGCAACAGCCCACAAAAATTGCAGAGCTTCATATATGTATGTATGTATGTATGTCTATGTGTGCTTTGGGGTGAGTCGATGGGAAATTTTTATATTTGTTCGTGGAAATTTAAGAATTATTACTGGGAATTACCAAGAACTACGGTAAATAAATATTGCATGGATTATACAGTTGAAACATATTCTTTTCGCATCTTTCATTGCCAATAGTTTGCTAAATTGGTGCGAAAAGTAAAAGTTTACGGAATTTTATATACATAATTGAATCATTATTTACATTCAGTTAGGGAAACTTTTTGAATATTTTTTAAGAAAAATGCTTCAATAGACGATGCACTTATGACCCATATATAAACTCAATTTAAAAATTCTCTGCAAAGTGTATGTATTTCTGTAAAGTTGTTAAAAATGTGAGATGGGTCAAGCTAGATATAAATACAATAAGAAATTCCAATTAAAGATGAAAACGAAATAATTGCAGCAAAGTTGCTGTTCTTCTTTTGCTCAATGCATCCGTGCACAGCTCCAGCAGCTGCTCCATTTAGCAGTGGAATCTCGCTGCTGTTATTGTTGTCTGATCGCCCCACACGCCACTTGCTGGAGATAACAGATAGACATACATATGCATGAACATATGTATGTATGTGTTTTGTAGACAAGGAGTACGACTCTGTTCCTGGTTAAGATGCTTGTTTTATAAGCACCTGCACCTCTAATCAGTTAACTGTTTGTTTACTGCTGTTAAAAATAACACTTATCCACTTAAAGAGATACATACGCACACACATATATACATACATAATACATACACACACACACGCACTACGATCTTAGGGCCTCCAACATTTTTGTTGTCCATTTTCGATTCACACGTTTCCGTTGCTTGGGCACGCGATGGGCGGCTGTCGTTGCCGGCCGGTAAACGCTCGATTCGAATTGTGTGTAAATGATAACGGCAGCAAAGCATGCAAGAAAATAAATAAATAGTAAAACAGAAAGCAAAACAGCGGGGGCAAGCAAACGCGCCGATCGACGAATTACATGCAGACAATAATAAGCAATAGGCAGATGACGGGACAATGACAACAGCAGAAATCTAATCAGACTTTTTCTTTCGTGCACGCCGAAAGCCCAAGCTTAAATGGTGAGCGAGCGAGCGAGCGAGATGGGGATAGAAAGTGCGCTAACGAGAGTTTTGAAGTTTCTATAAATACGTACATACATACACGTACATATATGTATATGCACATGCATATAACTATGCGTGTGTTTATGTACGTATGTCTGCTCATCGATGAGTATTTCTTCAATTAACTGAATCGATGCGTAAAAATAACTTAAAAAACCGTTTGCCATGCCCCCGCACGACTCGAGAGCTTTCGTACAAATACATTCATACAGACATACATATATGTGACGTATGATAACGCATACAGTAGTGTGACCTGCTCGAGGGAAGTTTGATCGGTATTGGTAGCTGTTGTTAGATTTTGCTGCACTAGAAAATTGATTAATATTTTAATTATTTTGTTTATTTAGTATATTTTTTTCTATATTAACAATTGTTTTACATACTTCTGCAGAGTTTCAGAAAAGTATATTTGGCTAGTTAGAGTTTTCTCTAGAGAAGGGGGTATATAAATCCTTTGTTTTCTCCAACAGTCTCATAACTAATTTTCTTGAACTCTTTAAGTAACTCAGACCCAGACCCGAACCCCAACATTCAGCATTTCTTAGCAAACTATATTCAATTAGATATTATCTTAGATAAATTTAGATGTATGTAAATTGGATAAATATCGATATATTTTATGTATCAAAAAGTTATTCTCACATTAGTCTTATATGTATATATAGAGTTTATAACAGTTGGATCGGCCCTCGCATATAACTAGGCGTTCGACCGACAATTTCTCGCAATGATTTCAAACAATTTCCCCCAGTGCGCGGCCAGCTCATCGTCCATCGCTCATTGCCCACTATCCGTTGTCTGCTGTCCACTGCCCGCTCCTCCCCCTCCCCCTCTCCCCGTTGCCTAGTGCATAGGTGAGAAAGTGGCGCGCTCTTTGCAGTTAACTCTGCTGCTCTGCTGCTATGCTCTGCTCAGTCTCAGTCGGTTTCGCTGTCTCTGCTCTGCTCTGCTCGGCGGCCTCTGCTGGCGTCGCCACAAGCATTGTGTGTAAAGAGTCGGCACAGCGCACATTCATTAAGCTGGCAACCGTGTGGCGAAGCACACGTCGTAAGGAAAAGCTTTCTGTTCAATCGACGCGAAGTGAGATGAACCGATAACTCGAGGCTGATATCTTGTGATTAATTTATTTACGTAGACGTCAGAAGCAGCGGCAAAACAAAAGCAAAGCGCGCGCGTGTTTTTTTCCCTCTTTGCTTTGCTGCACTTTCCGATGAAGTACGCAGTGCGCGTTTAAGTAAAAACGAAATAAAATAAAAAAGAAGAAAAAAATTATAAGACAAAGCTAAAAGAATTATTAAGTAAACTTCATAAACAGCGGGCCTTAATAAACGACGCAAAAAGAAGCTGGCAGTTGCGGCGTCACGTCTGACGAATGTTCAACCAGACACAACTGTCGGAGGCTTAGACAACAATATACATACATATATACATAGATACAAACATTTAAATATATTGAATGTAAGAAACGTGCTAGCATTATAACAAACGGTCTATTATATATCTGGTTATAAAATATCTCCTGACAGATCGCGTTGCAGAATACTCAGACGAGGACGAGGAAGGCGAATTCAGTTCAGGCGAATTCAACGACGAGTCCAACGAGCTGGCCATCACCGGCTACGACCAGAAGCGTGACTATAATCCGGCCAAGCATGATATGCGCAAGTATCGCAATAAGTTGCAAAGATCGGGCATTGAGGATATCGCAATAGTTGGCCATCATCCGCATCAGCACCATCCCGTGGACAGTGACAGCGAGTTCGAAATGAAGGACAAGAGCTCATCCCGTGCCAAGTTCAGTCGGGTGAGTCACAACATATCCAATATAAATAGAGTACATAGATACATACATATATGACACATACATATATATGTATGTGTGCGTATATCGTGTAAGCCTTAACAGGTGTGCCCTAATTTGTCCACCCACCTATTTAAAATAATTGTTTTGCCCGTTTGACATGGCCACAGTCAAGGGCACTTTCTCTAAAGCAACCAATTTCTGTTCATTATGCAGTAAACAAAAAACAACTTTACTTATCTTTAATAAACAAAAATCAAATCGAAGAAAAAAACACAATTTTAGATTACACACCTTTGCTATAAGGTCTTTAATTAGATTAAAATCATTTGATAAGTTTTTTCCTTGAGTAACGTGCTTAAAAGTTTATATTAAATATTAGAGACAGTTTTCCTTAGCAACAATATTAGATTCACGAATATATATTGCAGTCTGCCTAGTAAAATCAAACATGGGTAATTTATAACTAAATGTGTGATGAAATATATTGAATGTATTTTAGCAGGATAAAGGTCATGCTTATAATGCAAGAATAATATAATAATAAGATATTTAGTCTGTTTACCACAAGTACAAAAACTAAGATCAACTAAAGTGTTTTATCAGAATAAAAGTCTGGTTTATAATATAAAAAAAATAATATGATAATAGTAATAATAATAAATTATAGTTATAATTATATTATACCTATAATAATATCTGTAAAAAAACATTAGACATTGCCCAGTTTTATAGATAATTTATAAATATGTAGCGAGATATATTAACTATAGTATATCATGAAAATAAAAGTCAGGATATAAAAAAAATTAATAAATAATAATAATAATAATAACAATAATAAAAGCAGATTTGGTCTGCTTTTCCATATGTACAAAAATTAGACTTTGCCTACTTTTATCAAATTAAGCATGGGTCATTTATAACTAATGTGTGGCGAATATATATATTTATATATTATATATATATATTGTTATAAAGTTAATTTGTATGTTTTGGTGCAAAGCTTTTCTTCTTTTATACGTTTTTTTTTATTATTATGATCGCTCATTTCGCATGGCTGCAATTATCAAAGGCTTTGGTCTGTGACAAGTTGCCAGCCGTAGCACTTGCTCTGTATTAGCCACAATATAGATATATATACATACATACATAAATAGATATTATTTTATTCATTTGCAGCTATTGTTGTTGTGGCTGTCTCGATGTTGTTTTCGAAATTTTAAACAGATGACGCAATAATCGGGGCAACAGCATGCAATTATTTCCGTAAAGCAAACACATTTTCGGCATTCTCTTGCCCAGAGTCCCCTCACTCTCGCAGCACTTGTGGCTAAGGCATTGCATAGCTCTAGATAGGTACTATGTTTAGGTGCAACTAAGGCATGGCTAGGAATTTGCTATCGAATCTGTTGACAATTGTTGTGTCTGGCCTTGAATTCATTCGCACAAGCCACCAGACTATTTCAGTGCCAGCAACTGAATCGGCGGCCCAAGAATCGTAATATGTTGTTATGCCATTTGGGGTCGCTTAATGCGATTGCCAAACCACGCTGCTACTGCTGCCGATGATGTCTCCCCATCAGCTGGGGGCCCGACAAGTTTTCACAGACGTCTCCAACGCCTTGATTTATGCAATGCATTTTCAATCGCTGCTGCTTCAAATGACATTAACCAGAAATAGCTGCAAGTGCAGACGTAGCTTATTGACTGACTGACTGCATGTAAATTGGATGGCATGAATCAATCTGTGAATGCACTGCGTCACGCAAGTCGAAAGTCAATGTACAAATAAGAACACTCGACTCAGATATATCCTAGAAAGTTATTAAATATTACTAATAATATTATATAAATTCATAAAGTTCTTAGCTGAGTTGTCTAAGTTACTTTGTCAATTAACAACTAATTTAAAAGTCTTTGTCTTTTCCTCTCTTATTCGTAAACTTCAACTAAGTAATTAACGAATCAACCATAAAATATCCTACATCTGCGTTTAAGTTCTGTCCGATATCTGATTAGAAATTTTAAGCTAAACAATTAAACCGAAAAATATATTAACTATATTAAGGTTACATAAAGTATCCTATATATGTAACTATAAATTTTTTATATTATTAAAATTATTAACTAAGAAGTACATTTATATTTTAACTTGTGTACAATAGGTAGCCAACAAATTGTGGCTAGTCTCAGAGATAACTAAATGCAAATCTTCAGGGCTTCTGTCGCAGCTGGGGTTCCTGTTGCATGGGGATCAGTGGAGCATGCCAATAGCCCCGGCATTGTGGCTTAGGTATAATTAGAAAATCAATTTCATATTTTTAATGCCGAAGCAACCCCAGAGGCAGCAATATTTAGTGTAGGGGGACGAATTTCTTAAGAACTTAAGAGCTCTTATAAATATTTAAGAAACAAGCCAATATAGGGGCCAATTATAAGCTGTATACGAACGACTGCACAAAGTAGCCGACTTATATGGTAGGAGCGGAGAAGGAGGTGGAGGTGGAGCAGGAGAAGGGAGAGACATCGTAGGTGCTCCTCTGGGCAACTAATTGCCGGCACAAAATGCCATGTTCGACTGTTACGCCCCTTTTGTGAGCAGGCTACCTGAACAGGTGTAATATTAGACTGCGTCATTTGTTTTCATTGCTGTCAGTATAAATATGGTTGTTGTTGTTGTTATTGTTGTTGTTGTGGTGCGCGATATTAATGTGTTGGCTTTTATTGCCAGGATCATTTAAATGTATGTCGTAGATAAAAAGATGCTTAATGACAGAGGGGCAGAGAGAGGTAAAGATGGGGCGACTAAAGACACGATAGCAATTAAAAACTTTTTTTTGTTTTATTTAAGCAGCGCAGCTGCATAAAACTGCTTCACGCAACTTCCTTCAGATTTGATTTTTAACGATCTGTAAGAGCTTAAAGTTTTTATGGCATTAACCCCTAAAGCATTAATGTTTAAATTACGACAGGAAAAACTAGTTAACGACTGTCCAGTATAAATAGTCAGCAGCTAAAAATAAAAAGGTATTAATACATGCCTATAAATATGTATATATGTGTATATATTAATATATGTAAGCATTATGTACATGTTTCATATTTATTATATTATATATTCACATATATCTTTAGTTATAGCCCTCATTTGCAGTTTTACTTTAGGCTTCGTAGTTATATATCATCTATCAAGCTGATAAGAGGATTATTCAAGAAAATTGTGTTTTTAAACATTTTTAACTCATTTAAAATAGCTCAGACGGGTATCAGCGTATGTAACAGTCGTAAGAAAACGTGCTAGCCATGTAGTTCCTCCAGCAGGAATACCGCAGTAATGAGTGCGAGATGCGCAACTCTCTGCATTCACAGTTATTCAATCAAATATTTGCCATGATAGGAAGGCAGCAGGCAGATAGAGCGCAGCCGCTGCATAAAGTGCGCAGTTAGCAACATTATGTGTGTGTGTGTGTGTGTGTATGTGTGAGTGCAAGTATATTTAGTCAATGTATTAGTATCAGGATGTGTGTATGTTGTGTTTACGTGCTTAAGTTAGCTAAGCAATTAGTTTAATTGAATATTTGACTAACTTGAACTTGTATCTTTTTTTTTTCATTCAGACAATTTCACTGCAGCAGCGCAATTTTAAGCAGAAAATTGTCGCACTGTTGAAGCGCTTCAAAGCCAGCGGGGAGCTGGAGGATGAAGCACATAGTGGCACTGCTGCATTGCGTGGGGAGCGCGATTTGGACGCCCTGTTCCAGGAGCTGGAGTCGCTGTCCTGCTGCGAGGGCGATGATTCCGGGCCGGACATGGACAGCATATCGATTGGATCCACGCCGAAGCCATCGTTGCGTCCGTTCTTCACCAACTCCCGCATCATGCTGCACGACAGTCTCTCGGGCAATGGCAGCGGCGCCCCAGGCAGCGGCGGTCTAACGGGTAAGTTCTGATAAACATCTAATAGTAATTCATGTTGGTTGTGTTTGTTGTTGCTATCGTTGTTGCATTTTCACGGGAGCATTGCTCCAGTAATTCCAAAGTAATTGACGAGTTGTCTTATCTTGATATTTTTATTGCTCTCTAAGGTAACATTTTAAGAACTTACACTTGCGAAAAATGACGCTTATTTCCGTTTGAGATTGCGAGGCGAAAAAGTGTCTTCTGCCGAAAAGCAAGCAATACTTTTTTTGTACACTCACCAGTACATATATGTACATATATAATCGAAAGTTAATATAGTGGGTATATAACCTCAGATCAAGTGAAATAATAAAGCAAGTCCGATAGCTTCATTTCAGTATCAACAGCTGGTTCACTATAGAGTTGATAACTAAGAATATAGAATACATGGATAATAAGCATTACAAATTATACAAATCTTTCCCATTTCCCTCAAAAATTAAAATTGTAAGGTATCATCTCTTCGGGCATATCGAATAGCTCATTCTTGTTTATGTCCGTTTTCGGTCAAGGCAACGTTTGGTGCGAAAATAAACAGCAGCACGTTTTATACCCACACACACAGACACACAATCACGCAGACACTAATACTCACACAATTGCAAGGTCACATAGAAACATAAAGAGAGAGCGAGAGAGAGATTGAACTTCGTCAGATGGACTCTTACTTTGCAGTCAATGCAGTGGACCATTTGTCCAACTGTGACAGCTATAGCATATTGTACATAAATATGTAAATACAAACACATAAATAAACACTAATACACAGAAAGCAGAGAGGTCCGAAAATGAAAAGGGAGCGTGATTGGAGGCAGTGCAATACAATTACAATTACAGTTACAATTAATTTTGATTTGTTGTTATATTTTTGCCTTATTTCCAATTGTATTTTTAATTAACAATTTAAGTACTGACACTTATTCGATTGGAAAGCTTAATTGTTTCCCATATTTATATTTAATACACAGACAAAGAAAAACCAAAACATTTTGCATGGCTTGTACAAATTTCTTTTGCAGGAAACTCTGAGCGCCGATCATCGGATAAGAGCGACCAATTGACCAATTCATCTTACAATATTGAATATAACAAAAACCAAAAAAGCATTCATTTAACAAACAATAATAATTCGGCTACAACACCAGGTCTGTGTAAACTGCAGCAAAACAAAAGAAAAAATAAAATTACAAAATAATTATGCAAATCTACACTACCTCTAACCGTATAACACGAATAATTTTAACCCCTATCCACACTCCACGCTCCCGACTCCTGACCCTCCACCCGCAGCTACAAAAATATACAAAATATACACACATTTCCTGCACACACACAACAACCCAACCCAATCCAATCAGAATCAAGTACAAGGCACGTTTGATATATGAGTTGACTGATTGACTGACAGACTGACTAGGCCTTTGCGAGCTCAACTATAGATATGTATGTGTGCCGGTAACCATATCCAATGTGCACTGTACTTGCGCAAGCAAACGAACACATTAATAACTTCTGATTTGTTATGTTTATTTTTAAAATTGAAATCCTTGGCCTGCCGCCCCATTACGCACGCCCTTACTCACTCACACACCCACACCCACACAAGCACACGCACACAAAACTTAACTCACACGCGAGCACACAGCCACGCACACACACAGAGGCAGGCTTACGAATGCAATAGCACTTGAAATTGCAGCGCTTACATTGACAGTGTGACCGTGCATCGGCTGCTGTTATTTGCATGAATGGGAAGTGCTGTAAATGTTGTGACGTCACAAAAATGCAAATGGGCCGTGGTAATGTTCAAGAAATGAAATTAGAATTCATGCTGTCCTATCAAAATTATAACACGAAAGAAATACATACATACATAAGCTATGCATGCTCGAGCGCTTTTAGTCCAACAAAAAGAAACGGAACATCAATTAATTCACGAGTTTATTTTTAGCAAAAAAGTTTTTTTTTTGTTTTTTGTTTTTTTGTTAGTTTTCAATTAATAAACGCACTAAAAATACATTAAACGCACCCTTAATCACAGCGTCTATGCTACTGGCCATTTGCCACCTCTCCTTTAGCCTTTGCATTGCATGTCGAGTATTGTCCCCCAATTGAGATTAATTGCGACATTGCTAAGAAAACTCAAGTGGAACACGCTATACAAGTAAAAATAAATATACAATCCAAAGGTGTTTAACAAGCATACACCTTATGTATGCACATATGTACATACATACATACGTACACAGTTATGTACATATGATAGCACAAATACGTACGCCTTGGGCTAGGGGTAGTAAAATGTTATACCTGTGTATATTTACGAACGTCGCATTTATTATTTATTTACCAATTTAACTTCGTCACATACGCACTAGAGCACCTTGGAATGAACTTCATATATATATCCCGATACTTCATCAAGAGCCAGTCAGTCCGCTGTGTGTGGGGTAGATCGGAGGGGAGGGCGTGGGAACGTCTGTTGACTTTCCCATTTACAGCCTGCATGCATAGTAATAGCTTTTCTTTTTTGATAAATCGAGTTTTAGTGCACCTCACCTAGCGCAATAAATCCTCAATTTCCCCTATCTTACCTGCGAATCGAATATCGATTTCTATCTAACCTAAAATATAATTTTTCTTTACTGACTCCACAGATCGCGCTGGCAACGATAGTTCCGGCAACGAGGGCAATGCCGGCTACACTGATGGCCAGAACTCTGATCCCCAGAACAGTCCACCCAGGGACAAGGATTATATGCGCCAGCAACAGTATCAGCAGCTGACACCAGTCAGCTCCGTAACGGGCAACATGAACAGCATCAGCCCGGCGCAGGCACAGACCGAGAAACGTTCGCGGCTCTTTCGCACGTCAAGCAATACGATGGCTCTGGGTAGTGCAAGTAACGCGAGCATTGGTAACAACAGCAATGCGGTGGTCAAGCGGAAGCACACTCTCAGCCTGAGCGCCGAGCCGCGCTCCGCACTGGAGGCTTGCCTGTCGCCCACTAATGTGGAGCCCCGTAAGCTGCTGCTGGATCAGCTGAGCCGTGTGTTTGCCGGCGATGATAATGTCATACCCGAGGTGGTGACCATCATTAGTCCGCCCGAAGCTCTGGGCGGCAGCACGCTGCTGGCTAAGCTCGTCACACTGTTTGCCAATTCCTTTAAGCCGGCATTTGTGCCCCAGAACACGGCCGAGGTCAAGGCTGTGCTACAGGCGCTTATGGCCAAGATCCAAAAGTAGTAAGTGAACATTCCTCAATAGCTTTGACCTGCAACCATTTAATATTTCTCTCCCTCTCTCTCTCCATCTCTCTCTATTTCCTAATCCAACCAGTTGCAATTCGAACGCCAAGCCTCCGCATACTGTAAAGGTGCTGCTGATTGGCGGCGACTGGCTGCAGGGCGCGACACTGCGGCATTACGTAGAACTGCTGGGCGTACGTCCACCCGACTGGCTGAATCACTTAAGGTTCTATCTGGTGCCCATTGGCGGCGGCAGCAGCAACGGCAGCGTGGCGCGTCATCTGAGTCAAATGGATCAGGCGTATGCCGCCATGTTTGGCTCCGAGAACTGGGCGCAGCTGTGCGAGCGTGCGGCAGCCACGGCGGCCGCAGTCAGTGCGGTGACCACAGTTAATGCCACAGCGCTGACGGCCAATCTGGCTGATGCGGGATCCGTTGCCAAGTCGGACATTGCGGAGCTGGTGCAACGTATACAACGCTATCTGCATGCGGCAGGGCCGTGCACACAGATTCCGATTGCGGAGGCCATGGTCAACTATAAGGACGAGGATTCGTGTCAAATTTTTGTGCCCTTTGTCAGTGTAAGTACAACGCAGATAGTTAAAGTGTTTCATCATCATCATTTAAGCATTTACCTTTTGGCTGCAGGACGTACGTATTGGCTACTTGGATACGCAGGCTTCGCTGGACTTGGAAGAGAACGTCACGTCCAATATGACTGGCAGCGCTGGTAGCGGCAACTCCACAAACGCATCTAGCAACCCCATACCCATTGGTAATCAAAGCAACACGAGTATGCACGGCGGTATATCCGGCTCGCCGCCGCAGTCGCAGCAGCCACAGCAAGGGGGCCAGGGCATGGGACGCATATCACCACCGTTGCAGACACCGCCAGCGTCGGGCATGACGCATCGCGAGCGGGGTGCCAATGAAGCGTTGATAACGCCCTCGCAATCACAGACTTTGAGTGGAGCGCTGTCCGCAGCGGAGGCCGTCGAGCTGCAAGTGGATTATTGGCCGCTGGTGCGGCATGGCGAGGTGCATGCCAAGGAGTCAAAGAGCGGCATGTCGCGGGGCAGTGATGCGGGCGGCGGCAAAAATAGCATTAAGAGTACGTTTAGGAATCTGCAGGTATGGCGCCTGCCGCAGAATACACAGCAAATGGGTGATATGTCCAATGGACTGACTGTTAGCTTCGCCACCAAGGAGAAGAAGCAGAAGCAAAGTGAGTGGCTCAAGAGATAAACCATATTAATTACTAATACACTAAACATTCCTTCAATCTACAGTTATGCGATTGGGCAAGAAGAAGGACAAGGAGCGTGATCTCGAGAAGGAGCAGTGCGTCGAGGGTGTCGCACGTCTAATATGCTCACCGAAGCAGTCACATCCCGTGCCGCTGCGTGGTAAGTGTTGTCCTTCGCTAATGATATTTATAATGTTAATAATGATTTTTGTTGCTCACAGTTTACATTGACGGCACCGAGTGGACTGGCGTCAAATTCTTCCAGTTATCGTCACAGTGGCAGACTCATGTAAAGAACTTTCCCATTGCCCTTATCGGCTGTACGCCCATGTCGTGTGCAGAATAAACCTAGTCAAACAAATACCCAATGCCCATTCTCATGCAGACTCGCTCGAACGCGAACAGACACATGCAATCATACAGAGAGCAAGGGAGCCGTACGGATAGACGGCAATTAATATTATTTACTAAGAAGAATGATAATTTATTTTATAGTTAATATTTGTAAATTTTTAGTTAATAAACTACGTATAGCTTCTAATGTTCTTTTAAGTCTACAAAACGCAAACTTTGTGAATTTATCAAAAACCTTTCGATTTTTGACACAAGCATCACACATCAATATTCAATATCTAAAGAATTATAATACATAGAGAAATTATAGAATCCAAACGTTTAACACTTGATCAAATTAACGCGTATCAAATATCCTGTACAACTAAACCTTATCTATGTAGTTGCAGTTGCAAGAAATCAATTTCTCAAATCAAGTTTGTTAACCAGGCCTATTGAACAGTTGGCCAAATGGTTTCGTTTGCAAACAGTTTTTAGATAAGCTTGTTCTTTAATCTAAACAGGTGCTAAACAAGAGTCAGGAGCATTGCCAGAAGAAGGGCTCTAGATTATGCCACATGATCTCAAGCGCTCTCTGCTCTTAACACGGCAACATCGGAATGTAGTATATATACTCTGGCATTATCTAAACTAAACTAAAGAAAACAAAACTATCGTAAATATATAAATGATATTCAGCATGCTCTAACTACAACTGCTTAGCAATGTGAATGCATATTTAACCTACCCGTCGTCTATATACTATCTAAATTCAGACATTATCTGTATGTGCAACTAAATATCTACTTATACAATACTTATATATATGTGTGTATATACCTATATATATATATATATATATATGCATATACCTATCTAATCAGCATATTCTAACATATGTACTACTCTTATTGTTGTGATTTTTCAAAAATTCATAGTGCGAACAGCCGATGCAAAGATTGTACAAGTTAATATACATATGTAAGCAATTATATGCGACAACTATATAGAAAAGATATGTAATGAATCTGTTTAAAAAACAATGTACTAATGGGGTGCGAACGTTGATCTACTTAAGATGAATGTCGAAAGCGTTGCGAATGAGTGCGAAATAACATAAAATTAATTCAAGTTTAAGATGCGTAATTTATAATTGTATTATTAAATATATATATATACATATATATAACATTTAAAGACAGAACGAAAACAGTTTTATTTGTCAAAGAGATGGGGTCATTGTCATTGAAGCATCAACGTACTTGAACCACTTGATATGGCAGATTTGTGACCACAATGGAGCGCTTCCTAAGACCATAGTCACCGTCAATGCCGCCAGGTGGCAGGAGAAATGTGAGATCTTCGTGGCCCTTGGGCTGCGCAAATTCCACAAGATTGGCATTGCTTTCGCTTAAGGCCGCCAATGACCAAACAGCCAAGTTTCGTGTCTTGCCATGGCGTGCCACCACGTAGAACTGCAAAAGGTAAAATTTTTCAATTTGCAAATTTAATGTGATTCAATAAGAACTCACCTTATCCTGGGCATCAATTAGGTAGCCCACAATAAGTGCCCAGTGAGCGCGATGACCAGATCTCTGGCAAGGTGCATGATTAACATCGGCATCATACCTGAATATTCAAGATTTACATATGTCTAGATTTAAGGTTAACCAAAGTTTGGAACAAATTGTCTTAATTGGTACACACATTCGGTAGCACTTTATTTCAAGTAATATTAATACAATTTCAAAAATGCAGCGTTCTTAATTAACACAATGGGACACCTTATCTAACCCTTCCACTCTCACTCATCATCTAGCCCACTCGCATAGGAGGCGAGACCAGTATAACGCCATCCCCTCGCACAAACAGCATGGGAATGGTGCGTTTCGTGGTCTTGTATACCTCTTCATACGTTTCTTCGTCGATTTCAACTGTGGTTACTGTTTCCTCAGCATCGCCTAGTACCATATTCAAGTGCTGGTCGAATGCGTGTAATCGTCCTCTCAATTCCCGCTCATTACGCATTTTTACATACACCTTCTCATCCAAGCTGAGGCGAATTAGGTCTAGCGGCTCTTTGACCGGCAAAATTACCTGGCTGAGCTGCAAGTATACAAGTTAGCTCGCTAATTCATTAGTGGCTGTACTTACGTACCTGCTCCTCTTCAGTTGCCATTTAAAAACTTAAAATCAACAGGCTCACAATAAATTAGCAAATTATAAATTATATCGTGGAAAACGTATTTCGTTTTCTTGATTCTCTTTTATGTACTAAATAATACCGAAAGTTAGTATATTCTGTGTAGCACCACTGCTACAGTGACCACTGCTAACGCGAGTGCTGCCCATATCATAATTCAAAATATACTGGACCAATTACTGGAGAAAATATTTTTTGAAAAGGATACGGAACCAATAGACAAGCTCCAGCGCACAGTTGCTCCTTAATCTGGTCACAATCTAAGAAGCCTTCATGTAAATGACATGTCAATGGACCGTTCACATGCTTCTGCATCAACTCGTATAAATATTGCGCACTGAACATTTCGCCATTTATTGTGTACTTTTGTGCACTGGCATCCGCAAGCAGTTCCGCAGACGTTGGCTGTCCATTAAGCAACATACTTAGCGCTGTCAATCCACAGGTGGGTCCTATCTGCCAATTGTACAGTTAAGAAAAAAGTCTACATACATATTGTGTATATCGGGATTGCTAACTTGTAGAATGCTGTCGATGGGAGTATATTGACATCTCTTGGGCTGTGCATACTGACAGACTCGACTAAGAAAACAGCCCTTCTGCAGTTCAGGGTAGTTCACTGCCCAGGTGCACTCTTCGTTGGTTAATCGCGTTGCAGGGACTTTATCTTTTTCTAAAACTGTACGGAAGCTACTCGTGGTAGCTAGTGAAGGTGGTGGGGGCGGCGGCAGAGGTGGACCAGACGCGGATTCAGACATTTTGAGAAAAAATTCAGCAAAGAGATTATTGTGCGAAGTTAAGAAACGTACTATAACAAATTAACAGCTGATTTCAGGCGATTGGCAGCACTGTTCTTAAAATATGTTCTGCCAACTTGTCCAATAACCAAAAGTAAGGCGCTTTGGGTTTAAATATACAGATCTGTCAATAACTGTTCACTGCTCCTCGATATCTGCAAATAATTAATTGTCTTTTACTGAAAGCTGTGAAAAGAGCGTGGGACGAATAAGACAAGTCAGCCTGCACAGCAGAAAAAACGAAAGTATCCGAAGGCTCTTTCTCAACGCCAGATAGTTTCTCAGTTGTTTTCCTAAACAGAGCTTACAAATAAAACATTAATTAGTTATCTGCGTTATCTGCGAAACTGAAACTATTTAATATATTACCCCGTTGATCATTTTAATTTATGTATATGCCATTGGGTCATGTTTTGGTTTTCTCGGTTGATTTTTTTTACAAATAATAAACGAATTCTTTGTAAATTCCTCGGTCGATACAAAGCGATAATTTTGCTTTTTAACTGGTGTTCAATTTATTAGACGGCAAGTCAGGGCTCGTGGAAGGGTGAAATTGGACTGGATATAAAGCTATATATATAAAGTCTGTTTTTTATTTTATTTTTTTAAATTGCGTACTGCTCTTTTCTTTCAGCGATTAGAAAAAAGTAAATATATTTTTAAAATATGTTTAAGCTTCGAAATATGAATAATTTAAATGCAAGAGCATTTCTTTTTGGGACTTGGTCCATCCATGTCTAGAGTTATAGGAAAATCTGCTTCGCTTAGCCCTTTTTCCTGCGCATAATCCATAGCCAATTTTGCAGCTATCCTGAAAGCGTCTTCCACGTGTCGGCCATCTTTTGCTGAGATCTTGAAATGCGTTATATTGTTGTTCACTTTGCACCATCGCCGGACTTCCTCAGCTGAAACCTTGAGATAATATAATATACAACTTATAATTGTTTCAATTATTAATTATTTATCTCTGAGACGCACATTATATTCATTAAGATCAGTTTTATTTCCAATCACGACAAAGGGAAATCGCGCAGTATCTATTGGATTGATATTTTTTAGGAATTCAGTATGCCACATTTCTAAATTTGTAAATGAGTCTGACGAAGTCACATCGTAGACGAGCACGCAGCAATCCGAGTCGTGATACATGTTTGCGGTGATTGACAGAAACCGTTCCATGCCAGCCGTGTCCCAAATCTTGAAGCAAACTGTGAAACTTATGGAAAGAATACAACTTCAAAATGTCACTTACCTTTACTGAAATTATACGACCATTCAAATTAATATTTTTCATATAAGAATCCACTCCGATCGTCGCTTGGCAACAGCTTGTATATCGCTCGTTTGAATAACTCTGAATCAAAGTTGATTTTCCAACGCCGCTATCTCCCAGAACGATGATTTTATGAATACGATTTGTCATAATTTTCTACTTACTTTAGCTTGATTGTCAACTAAAATTGTGGATTATTATGTATAACACGGGATATTATAAGAATCGTAAATGGAATACATTACACATTATACACTGGATCTATTAACAATGGATATCTACAAATTCTGATTGTTGTTCCTCCAAACATATATGTTTTTAATTGATTCCTGTAGATTTATCGTCTACCATCACACTATTCCAAACATGAAATGGATATTGTATTATATGTTCAAATGATTGTTCGTTATCATCGTTATCATCATCGTCAAGTAGCGCCATTCTTACATTATCGAACATTATTTATATTTTTCATAAACAAATATGCCTCATCTGACCAATAAAACCACGACCCAAATTTCATTATATAGCATATGTATTTTATATATAAATACGTAAAATATGTAGCTATAGAATGCATTTCTCATATCATATTCTAATGCATATTTTTCTAAAACTTACATTGATATTTTTGCTATTGAAGTCTAATCATTCTTCCCATTCCATGGCAGCCGTAATGGGGTAAAAAGCACAGATAATTTGTTAAAAATTAACTCTATTAGCTATCTACATTATCATTACTCACTCAATACTAGCTGAAACTTGCTGAATAAATAGATTACAATAAATAGATTTTGAAGTGTACAAGAAACCCACTTAAAAGCTAAATAAACATTTATATAACTGAAATGCTACTGATGATGGCTGACCAAAGTGTTGAATATAAATATTTGCAACTGCAGCATAAATATGAACCATTTTATGATGTCACTTTTCATTTGAAATGTAATAAATACTCACACGATGTTTTTATTCGACCAGTAGCTTTGCTTCAATGTACTTACAATAACTGCTCAGCGATCACTATTCGATACAGATTTTGCCTCAAAGGTAAGCTACGAGCTTTCCCACTTCAGATGTACATATGTATATTATTATTTATCAGGAAACGGAAGCTTTGTGACCGAGCGTACTTGAACGTGCACACACTTTGGTCTTACTAAATTTAACACTGCTGAGTATAGTACCTAATATTAAATTGCATTTCCAGAACTCATAGAAATGAATGTGCATATTCAATTCTCAAGTTATTCACTTCAGAATCTGAAGGCGAAGTCTTAGAGCTCTTCGCCTGTGAACGAGCTTACTGCTATAAGAAAATGTTTACACCTATAAAATATTCATACATTCATTCACTCTCCAACCAACAATGAGTTTAGAGCAATTCTATGTTTAGTTAACGCATTGCATGTTTGTAGATTTTAGCATTGTTTATTATACAATTAAACCAAAGGCATGGAGATGTTAAATAAAAAGTATACGATAATTACATAATATATAGTATACACGAAAGTTGTGTATGTATTACCAAACAGAAGCAATTTATAATACTCTAGGCCTTACGAAATGAATTTCTTGAATTTTTTGCTCAAACTTATTAATTTTGAGAGCGGAGCTGAACTGAGCCAATTAAGTGCCGATCGCATCGAATGTTCTGAATAGTTTATAAAATTAATTACAATAAAAATGTATATTTTTGTTTTATTAAATTTACCATCACAAGAATTTTTGTTTTGTTTTTTTGTGTTCGAAGATAATTTGTTATTGGTGATTCTGATGTTTGTTTCCTGCAACGGCTGCATCTGTTGCGTGCTATAATTTTACTAATGACAAAATAGTACTAGGAGGGCATGCACAATATGTAAAAGTTATTTAAATGATTGGTAAACACACATTTTAGCTTTCTATCATATTATTATTATACCTATGCTGTTGCTCAAATTGTTTTACTTAAACTTATAACCTTGCTGTTGCTCATCCATATTAGCTTTTCATACTCATATTCTGTTATGTATTTTATTTATAATGTAGATTGTGTAATTATGCACGTTGCGTTGTATTCTTTTGCTGCAGCTCATCATAATATATAGTAATATTAGCATTGACAATTGTCGGTGTTGCTTGGACGATTGTTTTCAGAGTTCAAGCGTAGTTGATCGGGGAAATCGTTTATAAGTTCAGCCTGAAAATAACGAGAGATATAACTAGGCTATTTATTGAAGCGCGGAACAAAACATACCTCCGCCTCTTGTTCCAGAGCATTCTTAGCTATGGTTTGAAACGCCATCTCAACATTAATTCCCTCCTTTGCTGACGTCTCATAATAGGGTATGTCGTTTTTCGATTGGCACCACTGCTGCGCACGGCGCGTAGATACCTGAAACAATCAAAAAAACATTTGCATAAATAAACAAATAGATTCTGACCTACATAAACCTCGAAAAAAGAGTCTTTTATTATAAACAAAATAGCAATTAAGCAAACCTAAACACAAGAACCCTAAAATATGAAAAAGAAAAAAAAAACATATTTGCTTATGTTTCTGTTTAAGTGATTGAATTGAATAAAGCAATTGTTGGTATACAAATTAAAATTAGTTGTATACGTGTGCAATATATAACAATTAGCTTTTGCAAATCTAATGTATAAATATACTGAACAACAAATCAAGCGACTTGGAACGTGCAACGCCCATTAGCTATACATATGTATATACATACAGTTTTGCTAAATGAATTTCATAGGTCTTACGATCTTTATCAAATTGTTTGTATACTCACTTGGCGATTATCTAAATCCACTTTATTACCCAGCACGACAAAGGGAAAATGCTCTGGATCCCGTGGACTGGCCTGTATTAAGAATTCATCTCGCCACGAGTCCAGATTCTTGAATGAGTTGGGCGCCGTCACATCATAGACAAGGACACAGCAATCCGCACCGCGGTAGAAGGCCACGCCAAGTGATTGGAAGCGTTCCTGGCCGGCCGTATCCCAAATCTAGAAAGTAGACCAAGCGTTCAGCATACCATTTACAAAATGATAATTGTGGCTATTCGCTTACCTGCATTGTAACTACTCGGTCGTTTACAACAACCTCTTTCGTACAAAAGTCCGCTCCGATCGTTGCCTTATACTGATTAGAGAATCGTTTGTTTACATATTGATTCATGAGCGACGTCTTTCCAACGCTGCTGTCGCCCAGTATGATAACTTTCAACAAAGATTTCTTTCTGGTGGCCATGTTAATGTTTTTTCCTATTAGCTTTTAAATATTCTCGCTGCTGCTGTTGCCTGAAATAGACAATAAATATCGATCTGTTAGTTAAAAATATACTTTTTCGCCAAGTTATTTGACTTAATCTAATTACACGCTTATCTCGAACGCCTCGGATTACCAACACGACAACACAAGCCAAAACTGAGCTCTACTGGGAGCATTGGCATGACATGAGCATGGACATGAGTATGTCGATGATTAAATGATAAATTCTGATTTTACACTACACAAATGACTCATAAACACTGAACAATGACTGACCGTTGAACGGAGTACACGGAAGTAGACAAGGGGTGTGCGGAAGCCCGCATGGAAGCGATAATAAAATAAAATACAAATGATAGGAAGTATGCGCGCAGAGAAAGTGATGATGACAACAAAGAAGATGTGTATTTAAGTCAACCAAAATTCACAATGCCCAATCGCAAAAGCAAATTATGCAGGCTGTAAAAAACATAATAAACAATAAATAGTTGAAGGAAAACGCCCATATTTATCAATGCAAGGATGCTGAATAACATTGAAAGCAATTACAATAAGCACAACTACAAACAAAATGGTGCAAAAACTGAAAAAAATTGCCATCATATCTTTCCACCCGTCCCGTGTTGGACCCACAAATGACTTGTTTTTGCGCACTACTACAATAACATGAGTATTTATATGTACGTATGTATGTATGTATGTATGTTTTTCTCTGTTTGAGCTCCACTGGCATTTTCCATACCGTTGCTGCTGCGTAACACAATTTTTCAATGAGTTTTTGTCTCAAGTAGCGTTGGATTTCTTACTTTACAATATATGACGAGCACATTTAAGTCGACTTACTTTATTAGAATGTATTGTTATTGTTTAAACGAAATTTATTTCTACTCAACTACGCAGTTAATTTTTTTTTGTTTTCTACAAATTTTGGTCAATATGAACTAATTAATCGATATCGCGACTATCCGATATCCGATGAGCATTTGCAATTATGTTAACAGAGCACTCCACACTTAACATTTTAAGAAAGTGCTTTTCGATTGCAGAGGCATTCTAATTCCGATTACAAATCTTTGTAATTTGTCAAGGGAACATTTTTCATTTTTAACATGCGAATAACCAATTTTTTATTATTATTTTAAATTAATTAAATCAAATCCATTTCGTTTTAAAAATTATTATCAATATCATATCAGATGATTAAAAAAACTATTGCAGGCTAATGAATAACAACAATACTACCAACTCTAAATTTACACATATTAAAATTATACTTGCCATTGGTCACACTGCCATAACGAAAAACAAAATAAATTGTAACAATTTTACCTAGAGCAGTAAATAGAACACAAAGTGTTATTCTCAACAAGTTGAGTGTGTGGAGTGGGCATTCTAAGGTATCGCAAGAAAAGTAAACATGGCAACATTACCGCCACGCAAGAACCAAACACCAACTCGTATCTGCCAAGCCATGAAACCACATTTGACTCCGCTCCAGACGTTGTTGCAAATGGGATTTCCAAAGCATAGAGCGTAGGTATCAATGGTATAATGACATACCCTGTATTTGTTTAAATGAAGACGTTAAAAAACTGAAATCGTCGCACCGATATTTATTGATTATTTTTTTAACCTTACCCCAACTACCCAACAGTGAGAAGGCCCTAGCGTCGACCGGTAATAGAGGCGTACAGATAGCATCTGATTGGCTTCTGGCCCATGTCAATGATGCGACATTGGATGAATGCTCACCACGCGAATACATCATATATGCGTGCCCAACTGGACCATTTTTGCAGCAGCTGGAGGAGTTCTGGGCAAAATCACGTCAAATGTGTGGCTGGAATGGGGCGCACAACTATGTGCCGCACATAACGCTAGTATCATTCTTTAAGGTGAGAATCAGATAAATAAATATATAAATTCATTAAATCAAACTCTATTTTTCATTACCAGGCTCCCGACGAATGCTCGCTTCAGCTGTCGAAAGCGCTTAAGCAGGTCGTAGATATGACGGGTGCTTTGCTGGATCGCCCAATTAAATTGGAGCCATATATGAGCCAAAATTTTATGGGTTTCTTTGTGGCCGAGGATGATGCCAACTACTTGAAACGTCTTGCTTTACAATATGTTAAGGAGGTGTCCAACTCAAGTATGCCTGGGCCCCATTGCACATCTTCTTTGGTTGCAGTTGCATTGTTTCTTTCATTATGGTTTTGCACTATTTAACTGGTTATCTGTTTGTTGCCGATGCCTTCGGTTCGGTTAAATTCTGTTTTGGCGTGGCTTACGGTTTCGTTCTCTTCCTATCTCTTTGCCTGCACACACTAACCGTTTGCGATGGACAACAATATTGGTAACGGAGCACAGTTATAAGCGATACTTATGAACAGCTGGACGCCATTGTCGCCTGCTTCCCTTGGTGCGGAGCAGTTTCCTCGGGCACCCGCTGCATTCCGCGCAGCAGTCGATGTAAGCGTCATTAATATAGCTAGAGTAAACCCTCTCCAATTAGTTCCTTGTTCATTTTTACACTCGCATGCTTACTATTTGAAATTACGTTCTTCACTCTTAACTTGCTCACCAAATGGCTAGTTTTACGCGCAGATTATCTTGGGGAAAATTTGCACATAAATACACATACTGATTACGCCCTTATCAATATATAGCTGTAGAGCCTATTACGTAGCATTTGGACTTAGAACTTGGTCTAACACACTTTGTTACCCGTAGCCATTTCACTCGAGCCACACGTAAAGAGCCTGCACCTGACGCTCGCCTATCAGTTTCCGCAGTCACAATTCAATGCACTGAAATCACTTGTGGAAACCCTCGATGCCAGCTGTGCATCCAATTGGGAGCTGCGTTTGTATTCCCGCGATCCACGACTGGCCACCAAACAAGTTAGCACTACGCACTGTTCGCATCTGCTGGACGATGGAAATTTAATTGATTCTTACAATTTGTAGGTAATGAAAGTAGTTTATCCCCATAATCCGCATGAAACGGACGAGCTGGAGCTGCGCATTGGCGACTATATCTACTTAAACAGCGAAGGCATTGATAGTTCGAGCGACGGCTGGGCAGAGGGAATATCTTGGCTAACAGGCAGCACTGGTCATTTGCCAGTTAATTACACAGAGCGCACCGCTGAGTCGGATGCCTGGACACTGCATCGAGTGGTTCAGCTTTCGAAGAGCGTTGCATCGTCGCTTAACTCTGCCGAAGATATAGACATTGTTGACGGACGGAGCATATCCACAGAGCCCGAGGAGCGGCAACGAGACTTACAACTAAGTACGTTGAAACAAAACTCTCTCATTTTCATTCTGCTATTAACATTTTGCTTTTGCAGGCGCACAGCACCCGGAGATTATAGAGGGTTCTTCTTTTGAGGAGTCAGAGCAGAGCGTTGAAAAATACTTGCGTCAGACATTGCAGCCCTGCCTGGAATTGCCGTCGGTGCAGCTCCTAAACAGTCACAATCTCTCTATTCAGCATAATCAACATACGCCTACTATTGAGATTACAGCGAATCTGTCTTCCAACTCAATATCTAAAAACATTGATGAGATCATGGTGGAGCCACTAGCGGAGCAGTCACCCCGACCGGACGATACACTCAGCGTGCACTCGGACCATTCACACCCGCACTTGCAGCCAAATGCATTGGATGTTGGGCCCAGCAAGAACCGGAAGGTATATATTATGAGGCATGGTGAACGAGTGGATTTCACCTTTGGTACCTGGATACCATATTGTTTTGATGAATTCGGCAATTATATGCGCAAAGATCTCAATATGCCGAAGGTTTTGCCGCATCGTCGCAACAGCCCCGAAGGCTGGCAAAACGACTCACCATTGACGAATGTAGGCGTCTACCAAGCGCGCCTGACCGGTGAGGCTCTACTGGATGCAAACGTGCAAATAGATCATGTGTACTGCTCGCCCTCATATCGATGCGTGCAAACATGTACGAGTGCTTTGGAGGGCCTGGAATTGAGTGGTAAACAGAAAATTAAGCTGGAGCCTGGACTGTTTGAGTGGATGGCGTGGTATCCTAATGGTGTGCCCGATTGGCTAAGCAGCAAAGAGCTCATTGATTCCAAGTATGATATTGATTTGAATTACGAGCCTGTGCAGCAGGCCACAGATTTGGCAGCTCAATTAAAGGAATCAACGGAACAATTTTATATGCGCAATCATGAAGTGCTGCTACAGCTGCTCGAGCGGACCAGTGAGTATCTATGAAGTTCCTTATACGCAGGAAAATTAAATAGAATTATTGTTATTTTTTTTTTTCACAGCTGGCAATATTCTTATTGTCGCACATGCCACCACGCTGGATACTTGCTCGCGCCAACTGACGGGCGGTGCAGCTCGCAACACTAATGAGTTGCGCCAGGTTATCCACAAAATACCCTACTGCAGCCTGGTCACAGTTGAACAGGTGGATGGTGTTTGGAAATTGGTTGAGCCCGATTGCCTGCCTGTAACCCACTCGAAAAACCCACGATTTGAGTGGAGTGCTTTATCGGCCACCTAGTGCCCGTGCTTGGAGCAGTTTCTATGCATGCATTGAGACTGAGCAGTAAATCACATCACATCACACCACACATCACAACATACGCAATTTGTTAAGTTTATTAATTGGCATCCACAACGCTTGCAACATTATTTACATGTATGCGATATAACCACTGATGACTATAATACTACTGCCACACGTTTATACGCGAATCAATTTGAAACACCCATGCTTACAATATATAGCTAAATATTTATGCTTGTGCATACACATATATGCAGTACAGAAACTTAGCTGCAAGTGCTGAAATTCAGCCAAATAACTTAGTTATTTCATACTTTTTATAAAATGCTGAAAAGTAATACTACCTACAATAATTGTTAACAATATATATATATTTATAACGGGCACATTTAGCCTTACATTTAGCAATTCCTTCGCTGCTTAACACTTACTTTAGCTTGACCAGATTCCCTTAGCTTTACCGTTGATATAGCCAATGCGAAACCTATATCTGAAAATAGATCAAACCCCAGAGGCAAGATCTTATACGTACATACATATGTAGGCATAGTCATATAGATGATAATTACTCATAGATATCAAATATGCTTTAGAAATAACAAGAAAAAATATGTAACACACCAATAAAGAAGACAAAAAGTATATTTCTCACTACTTTGAATCATTCGTAGTCTTCGTTTTACAACCAATCTGGAAATGACACTTAATTAGTTCGCTTTAACTTGTGCGGCTCTGCAGAAAAAAGCCGACATTTTATTTATTGCGCATAGAGTTAGTACAGTAATTTGTTGTAATTGTTAAAACTATGAAATATATTATTGTTGAACTATTAAATTGAATTATTATTTGTATTGGTATTTTTCAATATACATACATATATTTCTTGATGTATATCATTTTTTTTTTTTTTTTTTATGTTTTTTACTTATTTATTTATTTATTTTTTATTTTTTTTTTGTATTTTTGAGTTTGTAATAAAAACTGTCCAGTAATTGGACGAAAATAACGAACTTATAAGAACTAATTATAGAATGAACTGTTTTTATTTACTACCAAATATTGCTTTGAATTTTGGTTAGCAGATTAAGCATTTCTTGTTTTAATGAAAAGTAAGTTAAAATTCATGTCACTTAATGCGACGACACGTCCGTCCTGATAGGGACTAAGAAAATATTTAAAAAATGAATATGAGCGAATTTAGTTGACGCGACTGGACAACTTCGATTGAAATAGTTTCTCAAGAGTAGGGAAAGCCGTTCGTAAATAATCCCATGCTTTGGGTCAACTCAATGGCCAATAATAGCAGGAGCAAGACGAAAACCACGCCTGCCCTTAGCCAGGATCATTGTCCCGACGGTTGGTTTTCTAATTGTTAGCATTGCACTTTGCCAAACTGGACACCGCGACGCTCCAAGTGCTCGCGATATTCCTTATAGTGCATCTGTATCTCCTGTGACCGATAGCGCGTCAGCTTGATGGACTTGCGCAGGTCCTGAGTAATAACTGCCCGATAGCCACCCTTGCGCAATAGCGAGTCAATCGTTTGTATATGATCCCAGCCTTGCTCTGTGGCCACTTGCGGTAGGTAGGTGGCTGTGCGCTTTAGGCCGCGCTCGGTGAAAAACTCAATCCGAATACCATGGACACCCAATTGCCAATCAAGATGACCCTGAGCCTCCTCAAAGTTTTGCAAGATGGAAACAGACACCGTCAGCCGGGGTAGCTCATCTCGCGAAATGGGTGCGAAGCGTGAATCCTTAAATGCACTGGTCAGTGCATATTCACGAAGTCCATTGTGCAGCTCCATGGCGCTAAAAGTACCAATGCAGCCACGCAATCGCTTGTCACGTCCAATTTTCCATGTCACAAACAACGGGTAGGCATCATTGCTAAACATCGGAACAGCTGGGCCCTCAATATTATTGAGCTCACAGTCAAGTACCTCGAAGCAGTAGAGGCACATGTCCGGTACAGCGACGTTGTCCAGTGGCTTTATCCGCGTGCCATGACCATTCATATAGTGCTGCGAGTAGTGTACCGGCTGCTGCTGCTGATACTCTTCATGCCTATCGTCCCCATTGCTATTGGAGTGTTGCGGCTGTTGCTGCTGGTAGTTGTTGTGGTGTTGCTGGTGGTTGTTGTAGTGGGAGTTGGACATTTTAGCTGCTGCTGCTGCTGCTACGTTTAAGTTTAAATCTACCAATTATGTTATTTTTCTATATATATATTTTTTTATAGTTAATGGCAGTGCACGTTGATGATCAAGGTTCAATTAACACAAGAGAACAACGAAAAGAAGTCTAAAGGATCTTTTGTCTAGCATGTAAATCAAACGCCAGCCAAGCGTATCACATCCAGCTAATGCTGAAAGATATTATGGCATGGGTATAGGTTACCTACATTAGATTCCATCATACTTACCTTGGCAATAAAGTCACTGGCCACCCTAGTTTTGTAGCTCTTATCCGTTAGCTATTGGCACCCGCACGCTGACACAGCTCGTTCTTTTTTCTGCTACAGGATGATGCTCGCATTTAATAGCCCGCACCTTTGTCGTTGTTGTCCTTGTAGTGTCTGCTGATGTTGCTGTTCCTTTTCCTGTTCCCACTGCAGTTTGCTTCCAGACATTTGCTCTTGCCCCCCTGCTGCTGCTCGGCTGCCGATTTGAATGCTACAAAGCCATAGTTCATAAACAAAACATTGAATTGTAGCTGCTTGTGCTTCTCCTCCCTATTTCAATTGAAAGTGCGTCAGTGAGCGCCGTCGTTTTCTTTTTTAGCTGTGGGTGTAAAATTATTTTCAATATATATTTTTAACGCGCGAATGCAATCTTCACCTTCGCGCAATTGCTTAATGCAATCTCATTGCGTTATCTGTGTGAAAGACAGAAGAGAGAGAAAGTAGTGAAACCCTTGTTTTTCAATTTGTTTCATTTTTACTATCTTTTTAATTGCTCTTTGTTCCCACTTCATTTGCATTTTGCCACACACTCGCATCACTTTCAGACGACCAGATAGTTACACAAGACCCGTAGCCTTTTATTTAAACCATTTACACCAATTTTTAACATTTATACCAAAATCTTAACTGCATTTACCTTGTGCTGAGATCCAATTTAATGTAAACAAATTTAACAATTTTTTACGATTTTAGGAACAGTGTTGCCCAATGCCCGAAGCTGACCCAAAAAGGAATAAAAAAAAATAAAATACTAGCACTATGCAAAGTTTTCAATAAGCCGTGTGTCTAAAACCAAATAAATTAAAATGGATTTTGTAGCAACTGTAATAAACATTTTAATATTGATCGTTCAAATTTGTTTCCTATCTTTATATTCGTATATTTATTGTGTACATTAAATAACTTACTTCCAGCAAGTAAAATCACATTGGTACTAAAAATGCCAGTAAATTGTAGTATATTAACGCATTTCCATACTTGCAGAACCAGTGCCAGTAGTCAGCTACAGCTGATTGTGATTAATTTTAATTTAAAAATATAATAAATTGTATAATTATGAATTAGGGTCAGTATTTAACTAATAGCATAGCTTAACAATTACTTTTAATTTCGTAAATTATTGAAGTTGAAAAAAAAAACTTTACAAACGTTAATTTTTATTTCATGAATTTTGTTTAAGAAAAACTCATTCAGCATTATTCGTAATTGACCTCTTCAAAAAGGAATTAACAATTTACCCTAGTTGTCTGGTCTATGTGCTGTCTGGTTAGTGATTGTATTGATAGTGGTATTTTCAGTATTTAATTTTTTGATATTTTTGAGCTAACAAAGGCCGTTTTAATATTTAGTGTGTATTCCCAGCCCTGTTGTAAGCCAAACAATAATACATATATAAACACTGACAAGTATTTGCAAATTTTATGCATAGGAATGGCGTTAGCAAATGTACTTTTGCTTAGTCAAATAGCTGGACACGTTCTGCTATTTATATTATCCTTATGCATTGTTCTGCCGCTATCAATAAATCTCAATCAGTTTTGGTATGTATTCAACGACGCAGTTTTTCAATAAGAATAAATAATGAGAACACGCAACCATTTGCCAATCCAGTGGACATTGCTTACTCTTTACAACGGGTAAATGGCGAGAGGAGGATGGTATGTTCGATGTTCATTGGGCCTCCGACGGATTCTGCAATTTTCCACTAATCACTGGAGTCTTTCTCTTCATCATCTCTGTCGTACAAATCTACCGGTGAGCATAACAATAAAGCATTGTGTCTGATTGTGTAAATTAAAATTCTGTGGCCTATTTCAGATATGTTCGAATGAAGGAAGAGGAGTCTTTCATTGCTCTTTTTATTGACGTTGTGCTCGGAATTTGGATGCTGGCTATGTCCATATTGTCCGCAATTTGTATAACGTTGGGTTTCATTGTCTGGTGCGATGGAATGACCCAACGTTTTCCATCGTGCGAAACATCGGCTGGACAAAACATTATCAGAGGGGACACCGAAAAGATTAACACTTCAGGATTCTACATTGAAATGGGAACTACTCAGGTGAGTTTTACTTACTGTGGATCTGTTAGGCTATTATAATAAATTTTAATATTCCTTTAAAGTTTGGCGCTTGGGGAGCATTTGCCATTTCAGTGGGTATTGGAGTCATCGCGTTGCTAAAACTTATACATAATCATCAGGTCCGAAATATAAAGGTGTCCATGTATCTAGAACGTCAGCGCTTGGTTAATCAACAGAATTTCGATGGACGTTCAACGCCCCCTCTTCATTCGGGTGCTTCATCTGATACTGACAACAATAAATAGTTGATATTTTCGTCGAGTCAACAATTTGTTATTCTTTATGTTTTTCTCATGATATGTACGATAATTATTCTATGTCATTTGATTGTTGTACTCATTATTACGATTGAGATGCGACAGCAGGCATTCATAATGTAGTACAGTTTATATATGTAAGTGTATATTGTTATTATATTAAAATATGTATGTATGTATTGATCATTACCTTATAATCGGTAATTAAAAATTATAGTTTTTAAGTAATATATATACCAACCACAATTTGCTTTAATAAACAAAAGATTATTTCTGATTGGAAATTTAAGTAATCCGGAAATTTATTGAATTGCTTTACTCCCAAAAGAATCCTTAGAAAACTTATTTGGGACATTCTTTGGCAAGTGCATATTGTCAAACAAGTTGAATGAATATTATTTAAAAATACTTGCTCATAAGTTCGCCAAATATGTTACATTAATTAACTAGCTCACCATAACAATCGATAAAAGTAGCAAGTAAGTAAGCTAAGTACGTGTTCGCCTAAGAATTTCCTGTTATTATATTTCCTCTAACGATTTCTTCTAAGTATTTCCTCTAAATATTTCCTTTAAGTATTTCCTCTAAGTGTTTCTCCCAAATATTTCCTGTATGAATTTCTTCCAAGTATTTCCTTTAAAAATTTCGTATTTTATATAAATACTTCTTCCAAGAATTGCCTCCGAGTCTTAAACGCTTACCTGAATGATTATTGAATATTTGCACGCACTTCACTCTACTATACTGCACTGCACGATTGATTGGGACTGGGCGACTGAAAGAATGCTGCAGCTGCTGCCCTTTATATAGGCTGACTATCACTCACACACTGACTCTCGCTCAAATTCCGAGGCAGCGACAGTGGTCGTAGCAGACGAGCCTTAAGTGACCAATGGGAGCGCTCTCTGCTGCTGCCAGCAGTCGAACTTCGTTTTACTTAAATATAAAGTGCTCCCATTCTTATGAGCGCAGTGTCCACGAAGTAGACAGAGAGCATATTGCTTTCTTTACATTCTCATAGATTTGGCTTTGCCAGAGCTTTGGTATGCTTGACAAAGAGACTCTCTCCTTACAGCTATAAGACAATTGAGTTACTGCAGACTCTTGATTATCAACGTATAATGCAGCCGATGGCGGCAGAATGTAATATTTTTACTAGTTATAGTCTCTTAAGAGCTTGTCAACTATTATCATACTTACGTGTACCCCAATTAAATGAAAACAAAATGTTGAAATTCTGTTATGTCAATTACATTTATTTTGCAGTTATTTCCTTTTCATATCTGTTTTTTTTTATTTATTTTTATTTTTGTGCTTCACGAATTTTTCGTTCTGTCAAACGGATTTTGGATTTGGATATTCGCTATTTTTTTTTTTTTTTTTTTTTTTTTTTGCATTACAACAAAATGATCATTCTAGACTTTAAAGCGATTCCCATTGTACATTATAAATTCCGTATTTGCATGCGTAGTCTGTTTAACAATTTCCGCAACGATTTCCATTTTGAATTTGGGTTGACAAATTTTGCTTTTATCTTTTGTTTTGGTTTTCATTTTTTTGTTTTATGTTTTTGTTTCTTTTTTTTAATATACATAACATACTTATTTCATTCAATTATATCCTCTGCCTGCAAAAAGATTAATTTAATATGGAGCAAAAAGTGTTGCAGTTTACTTTGGTTTTTAGAGAAAAATAGTTACTTGTACATTTATGTATGGATTTTGTTCTGTTTTGTTATCTTGAGTTCATGAAACAATTTTATAGTTGGCTCTCAAATGTTGTTTTGTGTTTGTTTTATTTATTTATTTCTTTTGCTTGTTTGGTTTTTTTTTTTTTTGCTTTTTGGTTTTTGCTTAAAAATAACACTACATCAATGTATGTACTATAATTAGTATTTTTAGTTGTTGTATGTTTTTGTTGGCTTTTTTTTAATTTTTTAATTTTTTTTTTTGGTTTTTTTGTGTGTATTTTTTTGTTGTTGGTAATTATGTTTTGGATTTCTTTGAATAGCATATTATATTAATTCTTTTTTGTTTTTTTGTTTTGTTTTTTTACTTACACTAAGTTTTCAATACATAATAAAAGAAACATAACTAAAATGTTGGAAAAAAAACTTTGTGTTGTTTTGTTTCAGTATATTTGTGTTTTAAATTAGACAAGAAACCAAATCACCTGCGAGTTGCAATTTTTGTGCCAGTGGCTAATCGATTCGAGCTCGAATCAAATGGTTTGTTTCGAACTCGAATAAGTTTGGCGAAAGGCCGCACGTCGCGCTTCGCAGTGGTCTATGCAATATGGGAGAGGTTAAGTCGAATCTTCCACCATAGCCAAATAATAGTAATTTAATTTTAAACAAAATTACTCCTTCCATTTTTGTAATATTATATGTAAGTTTTATTTTCTTTTTTTTGACGCGCATTCATTTTTTTTTTTGTTCGGTTCCATTGCATAGACGACTGTCCTGGCGCTCAACGTGTGCGATCGCTAGGAAATTCACGGAAATCAGGTGTGGTCTGATTAACCCCAAGCACTGAGCCCCTTAACTGCAACAGGTCGAGGTGGTTTGCTGAACGCAAAAGTCGTGTAAATGTCTCTTTAGAAGTCGGCATGAACAAAAAGTTTGGGTGTGGTTGTGTTTGTATTTGGATTTTGGAGGGCGACTGTTATGCGATTTCCGTGATAGCATAACAGTAAATGAGTTAAAAACGGTCTGTTTTTGTGTTTGCTGTCCGTAGGTGTGGGTGTGCGTGTATGCTTGTGTGTGCTGGAAAAGGCGACTGGAAATACTCTGCAAGGAGTTCCTTCTCATTGGAACCGGTTATTCCCACTTCCAGTCGCCTTCACGTGTATCATGTCTGGGGATGGGACGCTTGTGCATGCGAATAACCGCGAGTGCAGACCATGCACATGCGCCCCATCCCCAGCAGGGATAACGGTATTACAGCAAGTTTTCTCAGTGTGCCTTGTGTTTAACAAAAACATTTAATGTAAAAATAGTTAAAAAGTTTTCAAAAATTGTTTTTTATAAGCGTTTTGAAGTTGAAATTGTAGTGTCTCCGGTTCTTTTCTTCATCTATCTTTCTTTTCATTTCTATATCTTGTTTTTGTTTTTCCATTTTCTGTAAGTGGGTTCAACATCCAAAAATGTTCAAATGCATGTGAAATACTTACGTGCCCCAAAAACTGACTGACTGACCGACTGGCCGACCAAGAAAGGCGGACAATCGGACAGAAATACTTTGTAATCAGGCACATTGTTTTTTTTCTTTTGTTCGTTTTGTTTTTGTTTTTTCTGTAAGAAAATGCATTCGTTTACTTTGAATAATATTTGCACAACAGTGGAGAAAATTCATACCAATTGCACAATCCAAGTTTTTGTTTAGCTCATTCATAATTTTCATGCATCTAATCGTACGTACATCAGTATGCACATACATATGTACATATGCACCTGTTAGATACATATGTATGCATGTATGTGTCATATGGTCTGTGTGTGTGTACGGCACTCGAATTTGTAGTACAAATTTCTATCGCTAGTTCGGTTTGGCCTAACGATCTTTTGATTCAAATATGCGAATTGTTGCGTCCCTAATGGTTTTTATGTCTATACATACTATGCAATTTGCAGCGATTTGTTGAAAACAAAAGCTTCGTAAGAATTTTCTCGCATCTGCTGTAACATTTATGTTTAAGCTTTTTATGTGTTCTTTTTCTTTTTTTGTTTTGTTACTTTTCCGTGTAGTTTGCGCTAGAGCGTTGGGCAGCACTGTTCCGCCATGTGGCAGCCAGTGCTGCCGTTGCCAAATTCGTTACATTTTGTTCTTTTGTTTTGTCACGATTCAGTATTTTCATTTCATCAGTTGATTCCAACAAACAATTATTTAACAATTCAATTTTGTACTATTTTATATGTTGTCTTGCTCTTTGCGCTGGTTTTGTTTTTGGTTTTGTTTAGCTTTTTCTTCTCCTTGCTTATTAATGGTATCACTAATCTGTCGTTGATTTCTTTTATACATACATACATAGGAACGAAACGGTAAGGAACATAATTGAACTTTAATTTCTTTTCTTACAACATTTGCCAGACTATTGCTGTGTGTGAGTGAGTGTTTGTGTGTGTGAGTGTCTGTGTGTGTGTGTGTATGTGTGTATGGAAGGAAGATTTGAATATATCATCATATCGACAGCACGCATGCACACATACTTCCATTACACACTTTGCATGTCCTGTGCGTACACACACATACATACATACATACATACGATGCTGAGTAGTTGATGCGTAAATTTGATGCTTGCAGTTGCGCCCAGCTGCTGTTATAGTATTAGTAATAGTTGTTGTTCTTGTTCTTGTTGTTGTTGTATTTATAGCATTAAATAGTATTTAATAGTTGTAGTTGTTTGTTTGTTTCTTTTTCTATCTTTTTTTTTTTATAAATATATTTTTTATATTTAGCTACAGTGTTGGCCGCGCCGCTCGTCAGTTACTTTCGCGAGCCACTGTTTGAGTTTCGAGCTGTTTGAGTTTAACGTACTTATTGCAGACGATAGATGATATAGTATGACTATGACATAGACACCATCTCTATACACATATACATATATAGGAATAGAAATACACATACATATACATATAGTAAAAGAGTTAATTTTGATTAAAGTTGTTTGGCTTTTCTTTTGATTTGTTTCATTCTCTTTCTCTTTAGCTCAATCTGTTTCTATGGCATTCGACAATGAGATTGTGGCTGCTGTGTGGTTGTGTAGTGGTGTAGTGTGTGGTTGTGTGATCGTGTGGTTGTGTGGATGTGGTAAACACTGCAATGAGCACGTTAAATCAGACGCTCGCTATACCATATTCAGAAGTCCGTATTATTTGGGCCCGCATCTGCCTCGGCGGCATCGCCCACCTCACCCACGCTCGGTGGCAGCGCCAGCGACAGGTGTGGAGTTGCTGAGCCGGCGACGAGCATGGTTGGCTCCGTGTTGCGTCGCTTCATTTTAAGTTTATTCTTTTTTAACATGGTAGCCTAAGTAGGTGAGGCATGATTCATTAATCAAGTTAATCAAGTTGAAGTGGTTAAATTGAAATATTGAAGTATTTTGGCGTCCGGTGCATAAATTGATTAAATTGATTAAGAGCGGATTAAATGTATATTGTTGTTGTAGTAGTAGTAGGTTGGTGTCATAGATGTTATACATTCAATTGTTGTTGTTTATAAAAGATCATATCAATTTATGTTCAGTAATATATAGAGAGATAGAGAAAAAAGAGAGAAAGAGTATAAAAAGGAGAGTTAACATAAATGAAATTATGTTATTATTATTATTAATATTATTTTTGAATTATTTAGTTAGTTAGCTTGTAAACTTTTACATATTGAAAATCAAAGTATTAATGGGCAGTAATTAATTTCAAATCAGAATTCAATTTAAAATAAATCATGTTTAGCAAATCAAGCAAAATGCACGAAATTGGAATGAACTAAATTCCAGATGGTAAATTATTGTATTTGCATCTCTAGCAATTTATAATCAACAAAATTGAAAACAAATAATATACATTTTTTGCTCAGTGTATATATAGTATGTGTGTGTCTTTGTGTGTGTGTGGTGTGTGTGTGTGTGCGGATTAGTTGTAATCAGGCCCTGCACACTCTACGCGCATTTCAAAAGAAGGGTAAAAGCTTCAAAAAAGAATTTTCAAAATCAACTAAAGAAACTCTTCAGACGAGTGTGCGATTCGGTGTGTGTGAATGTGTGTGTGCGTGTGTGTGTTAACGTTTTACAACTAGTTCAAGTTTTTAAAAGCGGTGGTCTTTATATTATTGTTGCTCTTGGTCAGAGGATGGTGGCTTATTATTTAGGTGGTTCGATTTGAAGTATTCTATAAAAAGAGTTTTTTTTTTCGAGTTTGCATCAAAGTTTGTCTAATTGCTGCACCAGTTTATTGACAATGCTTTTAATAACCTCAGCTTGCACAAGTTTATAGTATATTTCGATTTGGTATATATGTTTGGATTCTCTTGTTTTTGTTTTTTCTCTTGTTTGTTGATTATATCTCTTATACTATATGTAGTCGTATGTTAGGTTTCCTATAGATCTGCGCTTTCATGCATGCTGTGGCTGGCATTTAGTTCAGTTGCTTCTCCTGCCGTTACTGTCTCTATGTATGCTGTGTGGTTAATGGGTCGGCCTATGGAAAGAAACAGGAGAACCAATACCGTACACCGGACACGTATGCTGAGGCTATGCTCTATGTGCTGCCAAAGGGTGCCGAAGGCGGCACGGAAATATCCTTGTCACCATTTTCGGCCGCATGCTGCGGCTGTTGTTGTATGGGCTGTTGCAGCTGCTGCTGCTGTTGTTGCTGCTGCTGTTGTTGCTGTTGTTGTTGCTGCTGCTGTTGTTGCTGTTGTTGTTGCTGCTGCTGCTGCTGCTGTTGCAGCTGTGATTGTTGCGGTATGTTCTGTATGGCCGTGGTGCTGCCAGCCGCCGAGAGGCTTAGCACCGCCGGCGAGATATGCGGCTCCGTAAGTCGTCGTTTACTCTTCGTTTTCTTCAGCATGGTAGCCTGAATGTAGCATAAAACACACACAAGGGTCAAAGGCGACATATCTCAACAGCTCAACACATCAACAACGTATACACCCAAAGAACAAAAAAACACATGTACAGTAACAAATCGGGTTGCTGCCCTCAATGGCATTTCCTACACTCTCTCATACTCCATTTTCTCAAATATTTCAATAGTCTTTCTTCAAATATTTCACAATTCATAGATCTATCGACATTGAGTCGAAGTAAACTAAAGAAAAAAGTATGTTCCGAAATTAATTAAATTTTTAATTTATTCCAAACTGAACAAGATTTGAGAAAAATCTATAAAAGTAGGACGATTCCATTTCACTTCCTTTTCTTCTTCTTCCACTTTCTTCTTCTTTTCATATTGTTAAAGGGCATGATATATGATCAAATTATTTTGCAGAATGCACACAAAAAATAGATTTGAAGAAATACTGCATTATCATTGTATATACATGGGTTCTGGTGGGGCAGGTGCTCGAATACATAAATATTTATATATATATGTAGAATGTAAATACAATTAATATCGAATATAGACACGCACTAATAGTGACAACGTTTGGTTTCTATTGCAATTGCCTTGCTATCAACAACAATTAGCTGGATTAACTTGATGAACAAATCAAATTACAAAATACGTGTAACACAATTATTCAGTTGGACCGTAATATTTGCATTTTGGGACGTAGGACGTGGCTGTTGGTTGATTGGTTTGGTTTGGTTTGGTTTGGTTTGGTTGGTTGCATGCAAACAGTTTTCGTTATTATTATTTTTCTTTTCGTTACATAAAAACAAACACACACAGTTTCAATTCAATTATCAAATCATTTCTTACCAAGATCGATCTACTTTTAACATACAAATGTGGAAAACAAACAAATTCTTAAGCTATTTTCCTCAGTTTGAAGCTGTTTAACATGTAGATAACAGGGGGATAATGTGCTTGTCAAATGTTAGCAAGACTAATCGAAAGAATCGCGTTCGCATTAGTATTACAAATTAACTGCGAGCTGTTAAGATAACACGCTGAACTTGAATCGTCAATCATCATCAATCAATCGTCGTTCAAATCCGAGTCGTATAATATAGAGCGAAGTTATTTTTCTTATTTTTTTTTCCACTAAACTTTTTAAATATATAATAATGTTGTTTTTCTTATCCGGCTTAACATAATTTTTTTAGGTGGTTTGTCAAGTATGATCTGTGGTTGCTGACTCATTTGGTGTACAATCAGTAAGTAACGTACGCAGAAATTGTAGAGAAACCATAAAAAGGAAAAAGAATTGGAAAAACGCGCAGTAACTAAGAGTTTTTGTGCACATGTTTTGAATTCATCGGGTCCATATGATATTGCTTGTATGTATATACAAAAGAAATGATAACGGAAAGCTGTCATGCAATAATAACTGAATATTTAAAACATGCAATCCTAACTTATATACAAATTCGTTTAATGCTTGGCTCCAACATACCTTGAGCGCTGACTTGAGGACCACAACTTCGCCGGGGCTTTGAATCCATGGCTCGCCATCCACCTGTACTGGCATATCGGTTTTCAAGTGTATCTTGATGTGACCACCCTGAAAAGACGGCACACAGTTAAATATATAATGCTCGGGCCCACTGGGCGTATGCTCAACCCACCTGTGCAATGCGCATGGCCGTGCGTATGCCCGACTGGATCTGTCCCAAGTGCACGACGCCTGTCACGCCCACGACCTCCAGCATGCCATCGTAGTGATTGGGCGTGCTGAACTGATCATCCTTATCCGGACCCCAGGGATTTGCGCCGCTGCCCCAGCTGCGAGAAGAAAGAAGAAGATTGATTAGCAACAGGTCATAAGATATCTTTATGATCTAAGCCTTCGTCTTACCTCAATATATTTAATATGATGATGCCATCGACCGGTGGCAGATCTACAACCTTGCCATCGACCTCCAGGCGAAGCTCCTTTTGCAAATCCTTGACCGTTTTGCGTCCCACTATCTTGCGCAGTCCCATCTTCACGTAGTAGCCCTTGTTGCGCAGCCGTGAGTTGAACTGATTGGGATTCTCCTCGCGAGCATTGTGAAAGTCCAGGCAGAGATCAGCATCGATGCCAATGCCAAAATAGTTGTTCATTACAAAAATCTGGGAGTTGTCCTCGTTTTGGGCACCGCCTGGCAATTGAGAGCAATTATTTAGTTCAAAGTTGTTCGAATCGTCAGGCGGGGGGACAAAACGCTAAACGCACACATTGACACATCACAGCAAAAATTGAATTTACAAAACATCGAGTTGGATATATGAATCGGTTTTACCGATGTATTAAGAGATCGAATTCCAGACGGCAGCCGAACTTGATATTTATATACTTTACCTGTGCTCCAGGAGCGGCTTGCTCGCTCGTCGGCAGAACTAACTACAACTAAAATGGGTGCATGCAGAGCTCTACTAAGAGCACAAATATATCGTATATATGTACATTCAAACTACAGCATTTATCATCAGCTAACAAACTTGACGGCGCAGTCTGCACGGACTTTGCTTTTATGTGGTTAGATCGGGAGTCTTGGAATTTATTATTTTAACTACTTTATGGCAGCTAAAGCTCAAATCGGGTAGCTCGACATGACATGAGATATTTCTGCAACTTATTGAAAGGATGCGAAAGGGGTATTTTAATGGCAGTAAAAACTTGTTTTCATTTCACTTGTTTTAAAAGTCAGTTGCAAAAATATTCACAGATAAGTAAATCATATATACCCACTAGATATCTGGATATTTGTATTATTTGTTAAGCAATATTTAAAAGCACATTTCAAATTACAACATGAAGTGAAGAGCTATTGCTGTTTTTTGTTTTTTGTTTTTACAAGGATATTGGCCTTGGGATTGTGGATGGGGGGCATTAGTTAAATTAGACAGTGAAACGCATAATAAACAATAAGAAAATTTTGAAACATCAAATGACCTGATATATCACTCGATGTCAGAGCCGGTAATTGATGATGCTGATTTGTTTGTTGCGATAAATGTGCTTGGTGCGCCTTCTTCTTCTTACCAGTGGTTTGTGAGGGCGCCTTCATAGCCGGCTCTTCGGGCTTATCTTCGGGATGGAAGACGACGGTCCAACGATCCAATCTAATCTCCTCGGCCTCGATGACATCACGCAGCATATTTAGGGGATCCTCGCCACCGGTGTAGCCGGAGCCCCAACATAAAACGCGTGCCAGATCGTTGCCTGGCAAGAGTTTGGCTTAGGCAACAGGAATCAGGTGGGGAAAGCGAATGCTTGCTACTTACCTGTACCCAACGGCACAATGGCGCACGGCGGACTAGAGCATTCAGAGTCCTGGCCCACGTTATCCAAGCACTGCAGCACCCAGCCAATAGTGCCATCGCCGCCGCATACCAGGATCTTGTAGTTGGTGATTTGCCGGAAAACGTAGAGCCTGTTGATGGAAGGATAGCAGATAGAGATGAGCACCTGGCAAATTCTTGGGCATTCCATATAGACTGTCGCTTACCCGGGTAACGGACCACCGTTGTCCAAGTCAAAGACCTGATACGGGTTAAGTAGTTTTCGAAAGCTCGATATTAGTTCCAGGCCCTGACAGCCACCGGATTTCACATTTACAAAGACCAACAGTGGCCTGACATCGGAGGGTACCATGCTGGGTTCAATATTTGGCAATAGCAAGACCAGTAGCTTCTTGTCCTCAATGATCGTTTCACGTAGGTTGTAGAAAGCGCGAACCTGATCCGAAAAGTGCAAAATTAATATGGGTCCAGAGCAATCAGTTGTAAGATGTCATGTCTTACCGCCTTTTGAGCGTCCTCGAATGTTAACACTACTGAGCCGTACTCATAGTAAATGGGTCCAATGCTGATGAACTTGTTTTCATCAGTCACATATTTGTTTAAAATTTGCTCGTAGTTGCGCTGCGAGAGTCCTGTGGGTAGGTTGCCCACAAAGAGTGCAATGTTTGGTCCATGGGGATCCTGTTTGTGCTGCATGTAGAAGCGCATCAGCTCCATTTGACGTATGGAATCCTTGCCCAGGTGCTTCATTATATCCCAGGGACGTTCGTTCCACGAGAGTATGCGCTCGGTAACGCCGCGGTCGAGCAATACTTCCGAGCATCTGAGAGACGATTGGGAGTTAGACAACTGAGATGATCATGACTATGTGTCGCCTTACCTGTAGTCCTGTATTTGGTTATCATGTAGACCGAATTTATCGAGAGCGTCGCGTATCAAGTCCTTAATGACAGTTGTATTATCCACAGGAACATTGACATAGGGATCCTCCAGTGAGCACTGCAATTTGCCAGGATAGACGCGCACATGTCCCCTGTCCCTGTCGTGAAACCTCAAATAGATGGCCGGTCGCTTGCCCTCCAAGTGTGTCAGATTCAACACGGGCGTCGGATCCTGCAGTGGTGTGTCTTCCATGCCAGCGGGCGCATACATATCGGTCAGATAGAAGGCCTGCGGATCGCGTGTGATGTGAAAAGCTCGCAAGGCGGTGGTCAATAATTGCTCCAGCGTGTATGTGCGCTGAACGATGATCGCACGGTACTGCTGGCGTCGGAATGAGTTGTTGCCATCAAACACCTTGATCATCTCTGCAAAGGTTGGAACGATGGAACTGGTTAGTCTTGGCCAGGGGAGCAGGATGCCCTTTGTTATACTCACCGATATCCTTCTCTTCACGTTCCTTTTCCTTTTTCTCTCGGTCCTTTTCCGACTTGTCGGACTTGTGGCCCGACGAATCGGCTCGATACTGTGTGGAAGAGCCACCTGGGCCAGGGCCAGTGCCGCTAGCGCTGGCAGCAGCTGCGCCTCCGCCTCCGCCACCGCTGCTGCTACCGGCACCGCCTTGGGCGTTCATGCCATGCGAGGACTCGCCCTTGCCCAGGGATTCCTCGTCCTTGAAGCGGGGCGCATCTCCGCTGCTAAACTCCTCCGATATACTGCGTGCTAAATGAGCGCAGAGTTACAAAAAACAGTTAGTCTCTGTCTGCCTCAATCACTGAGCCGGATCGAGTGTTAGCTTGAGGTGATCATGCAGTGTTGGGGTTAGTTGACTGTGGATCGATTGTGACTGTGACGATTGTGGCGAAATGTGTAATGCGGTGCGATGCGAAATGGTGCGATCTTGTGATGATTAGTCGAGTTAGTAGTTGATTAAAGTAGGTTAAAAACAATCGAAAACTAAAACAGATTGTTAGCTCAATAACTAGAAACAAGAACCAAGAACCGAAATCAAACTTAAGCCAATCGAGCACTGAGTACTGACAGTATACGGCAGTCGGTGGCAGTTGCTGTTAGAGAGAGATTACAAAACGAGTACAAAGATAGCGGTACGCTAATCACCTCTGCGCTTCTGGTAGCGTGGCTTGCGCCAGCCGGCGGACAGGCCGCGCACGCGCCGCAGCAGGCGTCCGAGCACGTGACCCGGTGCCTGGCCATCGGCATCACTGGCACGGGACCGACTGCTGACGGCGCCATCGCTGATATCACCAGCGATGTCCTCGCCACTCAGGCCGCCAACGCCGCCGACGCTATGCGGCCGATCGTCCAGATACAAATCCTCGTAATCCACATCGTCATACCCATCGGCATCCGTATCGTGGGGCAGACGCGCCGCGGACAGCATGTGATAGTTGTCATCGTATGGCTGATAGTTGCCATCCTCATCCTGTATGGTTATCTCGATGTTTTGCGATAGTCTGTCCAGGCTGTAGTTACTCTTGGCGCCGCCCTTGGGCGAGCGCTTGGAGCGGCGACGCTGGAACAGACCGCGTCCGTATTTCTTGTTGCGGGCGATGCCCGGCTCCTGGAACGACTTGCTGCGGCCCACAGGGGACAGCTGCAGGACCGCCGCGGTCGGTGCGGGGGATGCCGAGGAGCAGTCGCTGGAATTGGGGGAGCTCACCGATCCGCCCTTGTGCTTGGGCGCATTGAGTATGGGCTTGGGCTTGGGCTTGGGCTTCGCTTTCAAGAGAGCTGCAGTCTTTGTGTTGCGGCCAGCGAGCACGCTTAAGGCATGTGCAGCATCAGCCGTGGGCGGACCAGGGGCGGGGCCCTTGCCCTTGGCTGCGCCTGGGGCTGTGCCTGTGCCTGTGGCTGTGGCTGTGGCAGTGGAGCGCGCTTGATTCTTGCGCTGCTCGGAGGTGTTAGAGGTGTTACTATTACTACTATTATAGCTAAGGTTGCTAATCAGATTCATGCTGGAGTCGAGATCGTCGGTATTGGTGAGCTCGCCACCCGTATCGGACGTCTCGTAGCAGCTTTCCCGCGGCGCCGTCTCCAGCTCCACGTCGCCATGGTAATCCGTCTCGCTGACGTCGCGCGGCGATCGACGCGAGCAGCGCTTGCGCAGCGAGACATCGCAATGATCGTAATCGTCGCTCAGGTCGCCGCCGCTAATATCACAGACTCCGCCATCCAAATCATCGTCGTCGTCGTCGTCCTGCTCGCTGTTCGAGGCGCCGCGCCGTCGGCGTCGCCGCGCGTGGTTCAGCTTGCGGAACAGACTCGTGTAGAGCAGATGCAACGAGGAGTTGGCCGACGGAGACTTTTGCAGCGGCCCTGGGCCCACATTGCTGGAGGCGGTGGTCAGCTGAAAGGCGCTATCGTGCTCTGTCGTATTGCACTGCTGTTCGTAGTCGTCCTCCTCGGCATCTGGCTCGTCCGGGTCCTGATCGCCGCCGGCTAGCGAGTTGCTCGTGTCACCCACTGTCAGCGAGGGCGTGGGTGAGACACAGAGGGAGATGGAGCCACAGGATGTGGGCGTGGGCGGCGTTGAAAGTAAAAAATGTTGTTTCGATTGCTCAAGACGCTGTCTGTGGAGCTCGAGGAGCTCCTTGAGACACAAACCCGATGCACCAACTTCACCAGCCGCGGCCTCTGCACCGAGCTCCGGGCTGGCTGCCAAACCAAACCAAAAAAGAAACGTTTAAAATAACACAAGAATAACTTAATAAATGAATAAATCGAAATGAAAGGAAGCAATCGACAAATAGACAAAGTGAACGAAATGAGGAAATAAACCGCAGCTGTAGACTGAACAATTTTCAATTTGAAATCAAAATAAAATATGAAGAAGAAAAAGGAGAAGAAGAAGACATAACAAGACGAAAACTGTTTGCGATAGTGTAACAAGGTGAGAAGAGTAGGATGAGGCTTGAATAGTTGAGATGAGAGTCCATGGATCTGAGAATACATTCAAATGTGCACAACATCGAGAGCTGATGCAGCTTATTGGGTGAGTTTGGGTGAGTGAGCTGTTGTGAGCCCATTGGCTGGCTGGCTGCCGCAATTAGGCCATGGCAAATGGATCGCGCAATCGGTGCGATCGAATTTGGGATACGTTTGCTAGAAATGAGGCCAGTGTGGTACTTACGACAAGAATAGTCGCGCACGAGCGACGTCTTTGATTTGACCTGGACGCCTATGATCGCCTCGATGGGCACCTCTGTACGTGGTATCGACACTGAATGCGGAGGTAAGTAGATAGGTTGTAGAATACCAAAGTTACATTCGGTTGACAGGTACATGCGACATCCAGCGTGTGTGGTCATGCCACACCACTCGCAGCGATAGCCTGAGCGGATAATGGGAATCAATTGATTAGTATCAGGAAGATCCTATCGAATAATCGTTCACTCACCTGTGAGGCATTCCGAAGACCAACAGGTTTTCTTGCAGTAGGCGCACTTGGATGTTGATGGAAGATTGCCCTCCCGCCAATGATGCTGTGAATCATATCAGATTTCTCAAATCTACCATCTGTATCATCCGTCTATTATTTGTTACTCACTTGATGCCTCACATTAAGCAATTCCTTGCCTGGCACGTATGTTGCATTCTCTGTGCAATCGGGCACTGCAAAATCTTGGCACTCAATATGCGCGAAATATTCGCAAACTGTGAAGGGGGTTACATTATTTTATTATATACATATATATATTATACTTAGGCAATAAATAATATAAATATGTTAGTGTAAATACAAATTATAAATTCATTATTGAGGACAAAATTTCCTTGAGATTTCTATAAACATAAATATTCAATTTTCAATATGATCTCACGATTCATGATGAAACTATAATATATGCATATAAAAGTTAATTTTAAAAGATATTTCTTGGAATATTTCGAATCAAGTTCTGGCGCAAAAGTGAAAATATACATATAATTTTTTATCGCTCAATCTCACGATTCCAAATTGATTTGAGCATTTTATAATAAATATATAAAAGCAAATTCTAATATTTGTATGTAGATCATGAAATATTACGAATTATGCTTTGGGGAAAATGATACGAAAAGTGCATAAAGTTATAAATAAATTGAATACATGTTTGACATGAACAGGAATTGGTTATGAAATGCATTTTAAATTAACAGACAGCCCTCAAACCGGGACAGGAGCGAGCTTCGAGCCATTCTACTCGTCGGTCGATGGGGCGCACTGGCTTACCTAAACAATGCACCGCTGGTGTTTCATCCAATCTCTTACGGCATACGGTGCAGAATTTTCTCTTGTGATGGGTTGGTTCCGACCAACAATGGGCGACGGGATTCTGTCCAACGAGATGACAGTTGTCAACTTATTCAATGAAAAGCAGATATGCGGCATGCATGCATGTATGTAATGCATCTAGACATACGTACATGCATGCCTGCATATACATGCACATATATGTATATGCGATAGTGTACGCACCTTTATAATGCATGGCGCAATGCCGGAACAGGGCGTTACAACGCTGGTGACACATCGTTCGTGTATAATAAAGTTGCAAACTGCAAAAGAGAGAAGCAAAACGGGGAAGTCATGAAAGTATCATTCAATAGCAAATAAAGGCATCGTTCTCTCTAACTATGTAATGTCAGTGCTTATCTAAATGAAACAGACATGTACATACATATATAGAAAATAGATATGTATGTATATGTTAGCCCCATAATTTTATGCCCTGATGTGAGTCGCTATGCATTTGTAGAACATACAGTCAAAGCTGATTATATAAACTGACTTTTAAATTCTTATTAATTAATTAATTTAAATAATGCATGTTACTACATGTACGTTTTAAGTTTATATAGTATTCATACTTCATAAGAAATAATATTAAAATGTATTATTTCTATAGCTTATAGTTTTGCCTCTATTTTACTTATGCATATCTAGCTAATTATAATTTAATTCCATAAGGACTTTAGCCAATTAGGCTAGCCAACTAGGCGTTATCCTCTGCTTGTTCATCGTGATTTCACTGTACATGTGTGCAGGTATGTGCCCTGAAATGCACATTATATGCTTGGGTTTGTGGACAATGCTACGTCATCGTCAGCCAACCATTACTCGCCATTCATAGCGATGGCCCATGCTGGCTCTTGAGTTCATGGGCGCCATTTTCATTGAAGGCTTATGCACACACACACACACACATACACGCATGCATGGACAAAAGCACTTGCATGCAGATGCACACAAACAGACACACATATGTATATATACCAGCACACACACACACACACACTTGCAAGTGAGCTGAATCAAAATGGAAGCGAACGCTAAGTGGCTAACCAAAGGAAGAGAAGCAAAAGCTGCACACAGAGCACGAGAGCGAGAGAGGTAGAGGGAGAGGGAGAGGGAGAGAGGCACGGACAAAAGCGAAAACAATACTGTAGGGCAAACAAAGAGCTCTCTCCCGCTCGCTCCTACTTCCTCTACTCTACGTGCGCTTGTGTTGGTGTCTGAATGGAAGTAGCAACAGCTCGCAGCCTGTGACCGAAGCTGCGCTGCCAGCGTCTTGAGCAGCAAAACTACACGAATACATGCGCTGAGTGCAGCGTAGCTACATATACGAATATGTGTGTGTGTGTGTGACTATGTGTGCATGCTAGTGAGTGTGTATGTATTATGTATTTTTGGTAGATCTCTCTGTGTGTAGCCCAACATAGAAATAAGAATTTTATTTTTAGCATTGCGCGAACATTTTACACACATTTTATGTACACACATACATATATATGTATCTAATTATACGCATACATAGGTAATTATGTATGTGCATAAGAGTACGTTATGTGCAGCTAAATAAATTCATAATTGAATACATGCCAGCATGTACGTCTGTATGTATGCAAGCATGTATGCAGTGGGGGCCACATTTATTTGTAGATATGCATTTGAGTTCATGTGCTTGTATGTATTTGGCTCAGAGTCGAATTAGGCCGCTGACCTGACGCTGACGCCCTGACGTCATGAATGAACTCATGAGTTGTTGCTGTTGCTGTTGCTGTAGCTGTAGCTGTTGTTGTTGCTGTTATCGTTTAGCTATGTATATAAATAAACGAGTACTCGAAGCGTTTACGGCGCATGTTGCATGTTCCAAGTGGATTATAAATTTTTTGGCCAAACGTGAGGCTGGTACGAAATCAACTGCAGCCTCTCAATCAACGAGAGAGTGAGCGAGCGGGTGAGTGTCTGTGTATGTGTGTAGGCTCATGAAACATAATATTATACATACATATTTGAAGCAAGCAGCAGGAATACATTTCTCATATCTATATCGCTTGAGTCGAGTGGAGCACGTGGCCCGCACTACTTTCATGATTTGGAGCATTACGAGTGGACGTTAACTATTTATGCATACATACATATGTATTTATGCATACATATGTATATAATAAATATATGCATTTATAGTTATATTCATTTTGGTTTGCATTTTCTTTGGCATTATGTATACCAAAATGTTAACGTACGCATGTATGTATATACGTGTATTTGTGTGTGTGTGTATCAACAGAGAAGATAAGCGCGACGAGGACGCATGGGAAATTTTCTAATGTTATTCTTTAGTCTGGTTGGGAAATTCACGAAACTCAACACACTTTTACTTTTTCATCTTTTGCGTTTGCTTAGCAAGGGCGCGTTATCGTCATTGTTTGTGAGTATGTATGTATGTATGCTTGTGTGTGTGTGTGTGTGCTTACATTTAGAACAACAATAACAAAGGAAACCTAAAGCCAAATCGTCTAAAAGTACTCCAAGAAGTTGGCAGCAAGTAAAGCTCGAAGACGATGCCCAAAAAGAAAAATATATATGTATATACGTATGTGTGTGTGTGTGTGGGTGAGGTTTGCGAAGCCAAAAGAGCACACACTCTATGTGTGTATCCATACTGATTGTGTGTGTGTGCTCGTGTTAGCTGTGGCAATTGAATGGGCACAATTTGACATGCGTAGTACAATAGCAACAATTAAAACTGATATTTGCATAGAACATAGACATGAGTTATAGAAATTTGCTTTCGACGGGAAATTCATTTAGAATCTAACTTCCTGACAGCTAAACTCTCCCGAAAATAGATAAAACCATAATTAAATATAGAAATGATTGGATCAATGTGACGCATGAATAACATATATACATACATTCATATGTATATAATGCGTATTCGATTCTAAATTTGGGGCCACTTGGCCCTGACCACGACCAACATGACGTATGCGCAACATTCGAACTCGAGGGCTTTTCAATGGAAATGTCAACCAAGGCTTAGACGAACACACATATGTACATGTATGTATGTGTGCATATACAGTTACAGTTACGGCAAGCGAGTGCAACCAATTCATAATTCAATAGTTCGTCAAATTGCATTTGCGTTCTATTTATAGTTCATCATTCGAAATAGCATAACGCTTTAGTTTACCATAAATGTAATTGGTTGAGCTCCAAATGAAATAAACTCAATTCGATTCAGAGGCAAATTCGCGCAGCTACAGAATTTTCTGTGCGAGCGTGTCGCACGCACACACACACATAGCACTTTGGAGCAAGTACGTAAGCACACACAAGGCAACAGTCAAGGATATATAGCGCGAATGGCTATCAACGCGCGATGTTGACGTCGACATTGCCGCCAGCTGCGCCACTTGATAGAGATTGGATTTGCTTACCCTAACTAATTTATATTTATAGGCTGCATTATGCTTATCTCAGATCATAGAAAACGAGTAACTCTAGACAGCTCAGAAGTTGCTTTCGACTATGCTAAACTATCTTAATTGCCTGTTTAGTAATAACATACATCCATAATATTAAGTATACGCATTGGTATATTATTGCAGGTATTTAATATAGTAATCAATATTAAATTCAAATTTATGTTTGAAATCATTTTTATTTATCTAAAATTCGAAATAAACTACTATGTATTAAAATAAAATTAATTAGCGATAATTTTATATTCTAAATTAATTAAATTTAAAATTATTGCCAATTTAATAAATACTTCCTAATTATTAAACACATTTACTAAAATTTATAATAATTTAAATTTATTTGTTGATAATACGATATTAATAAAAATCAAAGAGCTATTTATTTAATTTAAATAAATAATATATTCTTTTATGTTATATACATATTTAATTGAAATTCAAAACTATAGTTATTAAAATTAAATTCATTAGTCAAAATATTGAACTTTATATTCATCTTCACTTAATTAATTAAAATTTAAAATTACTGAACAATAAATAATTTTTTATTCAACTCAATGAGAAAAACTTATAATGCAAGTTTTTAATGTATTACAATACTTATTTCATAAATTTCAAATTTAGTGATTATCTATTTCCTGCTTTTAAATTGAGATTCAGATCCCGTTATTGTATATATAATTTAATTTCAAATTGAATGTGTATAAATTAAAATTTAATATTTCATATTTTTTAAATGATCCTATCCCATAATCACATGATAATGATCTAGGGGATACATTTTTGGTTTTAAAAACGTCAAATTTGACTATATAGAGTATCTGCAGTCAGCCTGTGTGGTCCATGGTAAATTCAAAAGCCAAATGTATTGGATCAAAGCTATTGTTGCCTGTCGTGCAGCGTCAGCAGTGCCACTTGAGGACTGCCCGCTCTCGCAGCCAGCAATCGGTTGGTTGTGCCAGCCAAACTGACGACCCACTAGTTTACGAAAAGAAAACAAAAAACCAAACAAAACACACAAATACAAAATCTGTTTTCATTTGTTTGTTATTTTCTATTGTTGTAATTGCTGCTGCTGTTGTTGGGTGGTGTAGTGTTGCTGTTGTTGCTGCTGCCTCTTTGGCTTTTTATATAGCGTTATGAATGAACAGCACCGACGATGTTGTGGAGAAGGTAATTAAACGGCAGCAGGTCCGCACCTCTGTTTGCGCATATGGCACTCGGTTTTTTGGTTCCGCCACATTCATGGCGGCCATTGATGACGCACTTTTAGCCCTTCATTGCTATCGGCTAGTAACGGAAGCAGGGGTAACAGCTGTCTGTATATGTGTGCGCCTATGTGTTTCTGTCTGTCTGTGTGTGTGTGTGTGTGTGTGAGTGTAGGTGTGTTAACAGACCCACACACACACGGACACACACAAGGGCACAGCAGAGCAGAGCAGACCAGCCGGCTTGTAACGAGCCCACACACTTTTTCACATTCAATTTGGTCCTTATGCTCACCTGCTGCTGCTGCGTCTGTTGCTGCAATTGCCAGTTGCTATCGGCCCCCGCAACCCTTGAAAACCAATTGAAACGTTGCCTGCAGCTGTGCGCATCCTGTACGCGCGCGCCTCTGTGTGTATGTGTGTATTTCTGTATGTATGCAATTGTGAGTGCATCTCGACCTAGTTTTAGGCGAGTAACAGAGCGCAACCGCTGCTGTTTGGCAACTGTGTGTGGGCGAGTTACTTCTCGTTCTTTCTGTCTCTCATTCTCTTACTCGCTCTATCGCTGTCCAATTTCTAAGTCTCCATCTCTTTCTAGCCGCTATAGAAACAGTGCAGCGCGCACACCTGCCTGCCTACCAGTCTGCCTGTCTGCCTGTCCGCCTGCTGCAATTGAATTCTGAATTCAAATGCCAATCCGATCTTTCGTTTACTCTCTCCCACTCACAATTTAATGCTCAAACTCAATTAGTGCAGCGTGCAACGCCTTCGCACGCTTTCTAATGAGAGCAACGCCTGGGGCTATGCTACACAAAGCGAAAGTTTGCTCTAAAAATACATTTGAGGCGAAAAGATATGGAATATTCACTTGCATTTGTTTTGTTTGTTTGCTTATATATAATTTTTTTTTTTTGTCATAGATACATATGTACCATGTGTATTATATGCACTAAAATTGGGATAGTTCGTTCTGCATTTCAATGCAATATTATAAGTATGTTTCAATAAATTATTTTTGTAATAAAGCATCTGAATCTCCATGTAAAAGCTAAGAAATAGCGATCCAATATATTTGAAATATATATAATAATATAATCCGAATCGAAATTCAATATGTTATTTATAATATAGATATCCAATATATTATTTGTATATTTGTAATTTATAAAATAAATATTACATATATCAAATTATTCCTATATTGTATAATTATACTATGTATTTTATATTGTCTAAATTTGGATTTATCAAATATAGTGAGTTTTGGTTGAGCTAGTTAGATATTACACTGCTTTCAAGCAGCCAATTGCAGGGTATTTGATCACATTATGACCTTTTAAGCACTCTTGACTCTAGTTGTTGTCTAAATGCATATTGACATGCTGAAGCTGTCATAGCTACAATTAAATATATAATAGCATTTAAAATATGCCAGTGAGCGATTATTTTTAGCGTACACTGTCAAAAATCAAAGCTTCAACTATGTGTAGCACCGTCTGTTGGTATATTAAAATCTCGAACTGGTGGCGATTGTATTTATATGTAATATTTATATGTAATATATGAACAAATTTACAGCTGGCTATTCGAATTGGTTGTGAAATCTTTAGATATACGAAAAGTAGGAAGAAAACGCTCTATGCAATAATTATAATAATAGCCGAAACAGCACAAATAAACAAATTAACGCACGCGGCGAGGCGCCTAACGCGCTTCCAATTGGGACAGGCAGCAGCAGCAGCAGCAGCGATATGGCGATTGGCTTGTCCGGCCTGGCCCCAGTTTGATAGATTCTCGTGGCCAGCCGCAGCCCCAATAGACCCCAACAGCAATTGCCAGTGGCCCCACGGTCGTTGCTGTGTCTGTGACGTCGTTGGCCGGGCTCACGTCATGATGCTGCCAGCTGCTGGTTGAACAATCTTTTGTTTTTGGGAAAGTTCAAATGCGCACACTTTTCGCCACAAATAGAATGACGACGATAATGATGATGATGATGAGGATGACGCTGATGATCATTGGCGTGCATCTCGGTCATGTGGAGAGCGTGCGGATGCAGCTTGTAAAAATCACACGATTTCGGTCCACATTATGATGGCAATTCGAAAATGTATTAACAAAACTAGACAAATGTATTTTTATAGAATTTTGGGGCCACTTTTCTCTGATTTGCGCTTTCGATTTGCTCGTTTAGTGCTCATTAAATTGAACTTGGCAGCTCGCAACTGACTAAAGGCCAGAAGTGATCTACGATCAACAAACAGCAACAAAAACTAAACAATTCCGTCAAATTTGTATAATTAAGATCTATCTATAATATAATATATGTAGCATATACGTATATTACATTTTCACATATGAATAGTTTACTGCGTTCTATATATAGAGCATACATTATAAAATATATTCATTTCAATTTAATATATTTGTGATATTAAAAACAAGACAACATATCCTATTTCTGACGGGTAATAGGAGTAAATATCTAAAAAACCAGAGGCAGATCTCTTAATTACTTAAAAATCAATTTACAGGAATGCAAGGACTGTGCTTGTCATGCAGTTCTATTTGTAATAATTCAAGTACATATCATTTACAATTTTCAAATGTTGCCAGCTACAATTTCTATTAAATCGATTTTGATAGACAACTACATGTACATATATACATATATAGCATCATAGGGCTGTCATTTGTTATTTATATTATATATGGGTTCAATATCTATTTAATCAAATAAATACTGTCTAAAATCGTATAATATGCACTGAGCTGTTGCTTCAAAATTTGTGTGATTTAATTCGATTTCCATAAACCTAAGGCAGCATATTTAAATTCAGTACATTTAAGATGCTCTAATTCAGCCCCTGACTATGGTAATATTTAAATTTAATTGGTTTTATTTAGGGCGAAATCAGATGCTTGTTAATTATAATGTTTTTGTTGGATAATAATTTAAAAGGTAAAAGATGTGGAAGTATGGGCAGTATAGATCGCAGCAGCACACTGAACGGAGAGCATTATTAAATACAAAATGTCGTATACGTAATTAAAAAACCGTTCAGATCTGATTATTGTGGTCTTTCAAAGTTTGTGCAAAACGCGATAAAGTGATAGCCAATTTCTGCAGTAATCATAGGATAATGGGTTGCTGAAGTGATACAACATGATTAGCGTGGCTGAAGAGAGTAAGAGGAGCGAAACAATTTCTGGCAAAGCTAATAATATTGAGCCAACTGCCGCCTCCTAAACAATGTTAGAAGTAATCTCAGTTTCTGGACTGAACAATGTGTTGCCTGTTAAGCTTTTTAACAGGTTTTATAGTTTTATTAATGTCATACCAGTATATTAACAAGATACAATTGGTGCAGCATAATAAACCAAACTTCTTCTATACGCAAAAGGACTTGAGACATGTGTAAAGTAATTTATATGATGTTTGTGATATTTAAAATGATAAAATCAATGTCTACTCTCAAGATATTTGCAGAGATTACCAATACTTTCATACATAGCATACATATTATATAGTAAGCAACTCTTAAAGTCGAACTTTATTAGATGGTTCCTTAATGATCTACTGGTTCTCACTTACCTTCGCAAATGTATCCCTGCTGTATGAGGCCCCACAGTAAATCCGAGCAGTGGTGACAGTAAGTTGGCTTATGAAATGTCTTCTTCACAAATGAATGCCCATCCGCCATTTTGTGTTTGTCAGCTACTGCTAAAGTTTACAGTTAGCAGGCGGCTCGCACTGGCGCCTGTTGAAAAATCGCGTGGGACCGTTTAAAGTTGTTGGGCGTTGTTGCTGTTGATGTTGTTACTGTTGTTGTTGTAAATGTTTGCTATGGTTGTTTAAGAATGGCACGAGACTTTGTGCTTGATTGATGACTATTGTTGTTGCTGTTGTTGTTGTTGACGTTGAGAGGCGTTTGTGCTTTGTTAATTTGGTGTTTGTTGTTTCTTTGTTTCCTTGTTGGTTTGTAGCTTGTTGCTTTTGTTTAGATGGGCTCTGCAGGCTGCATGTGCATCTGCGCACCTTTAGAATAGTTTGGCTAGCCAATTAACTGTAGTAACTGGCGCGTACTAAGCCGCAGCCAGCTGAGGCAGTGGCAGAGTGCTTGGGCTTAATTCGAGCAGCGGCAGCGTCACTTGTGAATGCGCCTCCAGCAATACGGGCGTACAAAAATAGGCGTGACTTGAGAGCTGTATCGCCAACTGCTGCTGCTGCTGCTGCTGCTGCCCTTTGGTGTTTTAGTTGCTGTTGAGGTTGTTGTTGCTGTTCCTGTTGTTCGTGTGGCAGCGGCTCCGACTCTGGCACCGCCTTCTGCTGCTGCTGCTGAGGCTGACAAAAGCGATGACAAATGGACAACGACGACGACGACAAAAATGACGACGACGGCTGCATTTTCATCCATTGATCAACTGGTTGTTGCTTTTATCCAGACATTTGTTTGCCGGAATTTGGCGCCTCTGCGCTCGCACCTTCGCAATATGGTAATAAGCAGCAAATTCTTGATATTCCTTTAGTTTGGTATTTATAATCAGATTGAAGGCTACGTTGTCATTTATGTTTAATAATAGAGCTATTTGCTTTTAATTGTAAATCATTGTAGTTTTGTATTCTTTTGTTTAGTTGTATATTTATAAATATTTTGTTTCGAGTTTGGTGGAGTGTTTGTTGTTATATTTCTTTGTTACTTATTTACAATTAACTGTTACTGTTGCTTCAAGCTCTGCTTTAAAGAAAAAAATCACAAATTACACTCAATGCTCACTTGCTCGAAAGCTCATTATTTTATTTGATTGCATTTTTCAGAACTGGCATTTATTTATTTATTTAATTGATTCGTTTGTCGCGTTTATTATGATTATTTGCAGCGTCGTTCAACGTTCAGCGTTCACAACAGCAGCGAAAATGTTGGAATGGTCTTTAGATTGCGCTGGCCCGCAGTTGGAGCGTGTTTTTCCTCCTTGGCGCTGCCTCCTTTTCACTACGTGGGCGCCGCACCCCCAAACGACAGGCAATAAAAGTTTCGAGATAACATAATATGCATGAGCGGGAGTTGTCGGCAGCCCACCACAGCCAGAGCGTGAGAGCGAGCGTGCGCGAGAGAGTGTCTAGACTCTAGAGTCCAGCGTGTTTGCTTGTGCGTGGTGAGTTTGCTGCGATGAGCAGCAATACCCGTTATTTGAGTGTACGCTATTTCCCCACACACTTATCGCACATATAGAAAGTAGTAGACATCATATAATATTAAAAGTGGCAAAAATATGATATCAACAGCGTGTCAAGAGAGAGACCCAACACGAACGCAACGACAGCGAGCAGGAGAGAGCGAGAGAGCAACAGAGCGACAGAGTTGAGCTGCCGATTGAAATTGCATTGAAAGTTTTAGATTCTAGAATTGAATGAAAATGCATTATGCTTTCCCTGTGCATTACTTAGCAAATGCCCCGATAAGTATGCACCATTGCCAAGCGGAATGACAGCGGCAATAATGTTGCTGCTGCTGCTGATGATGATGATGATGATGATGATGACGGCATAGTCGCAGAAACGTATGTGTATGTACATATGTACATGTATATCGTTATATATGTATGAGCGCCCCATCAACACCCACGCACAAAGCGTCTATTCACTCAAGGACAATCGCCAGAGCTTGACCATTAACTCATACAAATTCTAATAATAGACGCCACACTTGAAATTTTCAGCATTATGACAATATGAAAAGGACCAGCAAGACCAGCGGCAGTCTTTATAAATATATCAAATCTATTCGACATACACACTTACATACATATGTACATGTGTACATAAGTATAACTATATGAGCCAAGCATGACACAGAGGCCTGTCGCCACCGTCGCCACGACGTGGGAGGTTCATGTTCATGTCCTGGTCACCCAGCGGCATGCGCAGTCCACAATTCACCACACAAAAGCCGAAGCGAAACTGTGTGCAAAAAGTGGCCAAGTTTAAGGATAAATCATTACGAACAGCAGCTGAAAAGGGAACAAAGAACAATGGAATTTGGCAACAAATGCTGCTGTTGCTGTTGCTATTGCTGCTACTGGCATTAGTGGGGTTAATGCCGCATCAATTTAGTGAGTGCGAAATATTATGGAAATGAATAAAAATTATTGACGTTGAGGCAGTTCGGACAATACACATATAAATGTTTATGCGCCTCTGTGTATGTGTGCGTGTATAGCTACGCATGTACATATACATATGTATGTACATATGTGTGTCTGTATGCATACATATGCGTAGAGCAAGCAGCAACCGTAACACTTTTCACCCACAGCCCGTGCTTGTAGCGCCCATTGCCCACTCCCACTTCCAATCTCACTCTCCTTTTCTTTCACTCTCTCTCTCTCTTTGTCTCTCTCGTTCTCTCCCTCTCTCTCTGTCGCTCCCGAACGTTGCGTGCTTCGCTCTTTTCGAGCCGCATGAACAAATCGCAATAGATAGAGAATTTTTTTCTTTCTGCCACGGCTGCTCCTGTTCTGCGGCTGCCAACATCGTTCATTCCTTGCCACACATACACATGCATACTCACACACACACACCTACACAAACAGATAAACGGCGAACACATATACACCCACACATTCACATACACATTAAATGCAAAGTCCTTGACTGCGTGGCTTTTATTGTACATATATTTTGGAATTGTCCAAAACTTGGAAACAAAGCAAACTTTTAATAATCGCATTTCGGAAAGTTTGAATTGTATTAGCTGCATTAAATGTTTAATGAGCGCTTATGAACTTTGCACATATGACAACGTAATTTTCACGTTAACACACACACATACACATATATATACACGCACGCACACTCATACGCACACACACACACAAGCAGACACTCGCGCAGATACAAATTTTATGTACCATATATTTTTACTGGACAACGTTGACGACGGCAATTTGCAAAATTGAAACTGCTGCTGCAGCTGCCAGTGCAAATTTGCACAATAATTTTCGATTTTCATTTTCGTTTACACATCTCCGCTGCGGGAGCTAAGAATTTTCACTGCTGCTGCGATTGCGGTTAACAAGAATTATTCTTCATTTTACTTGTGCCCTTTTGAACAGGCTTTCGGAATTTTTCGCACTTGATTTTCTATTTTTCTGGGTTACGTTTACGTTTCGCGATTTATTTGGTTTTATTGTTGGCACTGCGATTGTTTGCCGTTTTTTATTGAATGGAAAATTTTCACAATTCGAATGTGCAAGTTTTCAAGTTTTTCTTCTTTTCTTGTACATTTTTTCCCACTTTGTTGTGTGGTATGTGAAAATGAAAATTCTTCTCTGTGTGTGGCAGTGCCCCCGTAACGTACAAAGAGCACACACCTAGTGGGTTGTGTGTGCTTGTGCTTCGCTGAAGACGATGGTGCGCTCTGACTGGTGCCGAAAATTGTTCAACGCTCGCCAGTTCTGCCACTCGGCTGCTGCCCGCAAATTCGGCGTGTTGAAATTTTTGGCGGCCGCAGCGGAAAGTCCCACCAGCAACACTGGGAAAATAGCGAGAGCGCGCTGCCCAATTTGCTCGAATTTCTCTCAAATGAGCTCGCTCTCGCGCTCGCATTCGTTTCATACTCCCTCAGACAATCTCTCAGTCAGTCAGGCACTTGTTCTTCTCGTGATGTTTTTGTATTTTTTCTTCTTTTTTTTTTTTTTTTTTTTGGCAAACGGTGATGACCGTTTGAATCGGTAATCGATAAGAAATATCGAGACACTCGTTTTAGACAGAAGAGAGACATTTCATTGAATGCATTGATGGAAAATGAGAATTTATATTGCGTCTTATTAAAAAACATCAATCGATTAATATAGAAAGCATAATTTTAACTCAATATATTTATTAGCTGGCGATTCTTTTAAATTAGTTCATTACTACATTAACAATTGCCTCAGCTGTTTCGTCCAATGTGAGTAGAGACTTCAACACTTTCTAGCCGAGACACACATCACTTGTACTAACATCGATTGCTCGATATTGTCAAGTGTGGCCACAGATTAAAATAAAAAACCGTTTTCTACATATGGATATTTTGTATTAGCATTTATTTATTAATAATGTGTAACAAATGTGTGTCAGCAGTTAAAGATGATGTATGAAGGTAATTTATGTTGTGCGTAACTATGAAATGTACAAGTTAATATTTATATAGATCAAAATATACGTATATATATTTGAGCACGCAGGTTTTTTATTTGTAAATAAATATATGTAGCAGTTTTACCTATAGCTTTAAAAGAATTGATTCTTGATTTAAGCTTTTATGTAGGTATTTGACAACTTTTGTTTTCCAGCTAGTCATATTATTATTATTTATTTTTTTTATGGGAGAAGGTATACTTTTTATTTCAGTAATTTTTTTTTAAATGTGGGACAAATTAAATTTGCCTAGCATTGTGAAGGGATTAGGTTGCGATTTAATTTGAATAAATATATATATAATATATGGGTAACAGCGATTTGTGTATAAAAATTTTGTTGCTGCTAAATTGTATAATCATTGATAAATTAATATAAGACAATAGACAATAGATATATACTTTTTCGGTTATGTTGAATACACGCATACATTAAGGCGACTTAAATGGTTAAAGGATTCGCTTTTGTTGCTATTTAGCCAAGGCCATGATCGTCAAAGAAACTTTGTGGTGTTTCGTCCTGTAAAATGGAAATGCGTTCTTCATTATGTATACTCGGTACTTCACTTGTGAATTTTCCAATTTAAGAAAATTAAAATAAAAAGTATCTAAAAAATGCTACAGTATAAAAATGTTTTATTTTGCAAAGAATAAATAGATTTAAACCAACATAACAAATAAGCTAAGGGACGATTTAGAAACAGGTTGAAATTTATCGATAGTATTTTATCTATATATTTTTTTTATTTTGTTTATAAAGCGGGATAGCGCAGAGAATGATCTTAGGGAGAGAGTGGAAGATCAACGGTTAAAGACAGCATAGTGACTCGAGCAAACAATCAAGATATTACCAAAAACATCAATCACGAGAAATAATAACCAAAGGAACTTAATATTTAAAAACAACGATCACCGCTCAAACCTTACCTCTAAGCATATTAAGTACAGATATATATATATTTTTTTACATACAAATACATACATACAATTTTGGTGTTTTTTTTTTTTTTTTGTAAAATATCTCGCTTTTTTTTATTGAAATACAAAACACAGGAATTTTGCTAAAATGTACAACACACATATGTATATATATAGATAGAGAGTTAAATATATTTTGTATATAAACTATTGATTTTGTTTTAAATATATTTTATATATATATATTATTTATTATTTACTACTTAAGGTTTTACATTTCATATTTCATTTCAGTTTCTGCATGATCATTTTTTGTTGTTGATTTTAAAGCTTAAATTTTCTATATATTGCATTATTTTCCCTAGTTTTAACTGTTATTGCCCATTTAGGAGTGGAGAATAAATAAAACAAAACAATATTGCTTCTTATTGATGGTCTCGGAATGATAGTTTTGTCAATTATTACACTATTAAACGCTTATGAGAAGTTAAGTAAATGTTGCATGAACTTTATTCAATACTAAGGATGAGAGGACGACACCGCCGCACGACTGCTGGATGCGCTACATGTTTGAATAGTTTTTTTTTTTTTTCAATTTTAGCCTCGCTATGTGAAAATACTAATTGCACTTTTTTGTTTTACGAAATCAAATTAATGTAGAATTTAACTTTAATGCGCACTAACAAAAATTTGTGTTTTTCCTTTATTATTAACATACACTGTGAAGTTGTGCGTGTGTGTTTGTATCTGTGTGTGTGTGTGTTGTGCATCAAATTGCTGTAGCTAAGTACTTATGTATGTATGCGTGTATAACGTGTTTGTGTTCTATAAAAGGCGTGCGTGCTTGTTTGCGTATGTGTTATATCAACTACATTCTAAGTATTTTTTGGCTTTCTTTTAGAGTAGTCCAATGTCTCTTAAAGTGCCCTCAACAGCTTCGTCCTGGAGTACAGAGAATAAGAACAATAAGAACGAGAAGAGTAGATACAATAGATAAAAGAGTAGTGTCTGTATGTGCGTGTGTTTGTGTTAATTTAATTTTGTTTTGCTTTATGTATTGCAATATGTTGTTAAAAGAATAAAACAGCACAGCTCAGTTGTAACAGTGTGTATGTGAGTGGTGGATATGTCTGTGTGAACAATCACTTGACATGTACACAGTATGCATGTGTGTTTGTGTGTGTGAAGTAGGCAGCACAGCTCAGTTGTTGCAGTGTGTGTGTGAATTTTTGTTTGCCCATGTACACAGTCTGTATGTGTACATGCATGTTGGTATGCGTGTGTGTGTTGTAAGCGCACGGGGCGTGTCGAGCGGGGCGGGACAGTTCACAAGCTACGCATTGCAGCGAACAAAATCCTATGTAAGTGTAAGTGCAGCCGACGGAAGGTAGAAAAAGCTTAGCAATATTTACAGCCTTCAGTTTGTTAATCAAGAGACTTTCACGCTAATCCTTCACAAAACAAATCTGGAATCCTGTCTAAATTGTGTTCCTCTAAGGATCAGTAGACCCACTAACTATTAATTATTAAAGGTTTTAATTTTTTTGGTTTGTTTATATATATATATGTATTTTCTTTTTACACAATGTTTTTTTTTTTTCGTGTTTTGTTCTCTTTTCTTGTCAACTGTGATTAGTTTAAATACTCATTGAAGTCCTGTAACATCGATATATGCAGTGGCGGGTAGGGTAAGCGTTAATAATAGTAATACAAGAGAGAGGGTATTATGGTTACACATTTAGATATGCAGTTAAATAAGTTGCTTTTTAGGTATATGTAAGTGTAAACAGTTAGTTAGTTGTTGTTGATTAAGTTCGATTGGGTAATGTAATTACAACACTACAAAGATCATGCAATACAAATAACTTGATACCTTCTCGATAATGTTTAGTTTTAGGAAACAATACACAAATTTGACTACCACAAATTGTACTACATTTTAATGGCAATATATATATATACTTTAAATGGACGGAACTACATTGAATGTTTACAATTATGGCAAGCTCTCAACATTGTGATCAAAACGATTAAAACATTCAATTCATTCTCACAATTAGTTGCGTGGGCTTCTCTTATATTTCGTTTGACTCTTATGTTTCATTTTTTTTTTCTTTGTTTATCTTGTTGGCAAGTTTGTAATTTGTCGGAACATTAAAAAATTGAAAAGCGCATGAAACATGCAATGACAAGTAAAGGCAAATAAAATAAAAATATGTGTATCTGTTTACAAATCATTTAAACTTAAGCTTAAGAACAGTTTCACTGAATATATAAATTGCATAAATTGTAAATTGAATAAATAAATGTCTATTGCAGTGAGTAAAAGAACTCTTCTTGCTGTTTGGTTTTGGTGTTCAATATCAATAAATTCAATCAAATGTATATAGAGTTTCGATTAGTTTCGTTTGCACAAATTAGAGAAAAAGTATAGAAAGTCAAAATAATAATTAAGTAGTAGAATTTGAAAGGTATATGTACCGAGTGATATGCATGAAATGGCATTAATATAATTGTATGATATAACAAAACATTAACGAGATAAAAATAATAAAAAAAACTTTAGTTTACGCCAGTAAAATTGATGGAACAATCAAAAGATCTCCGGCATAATTATAAATAGATACACTTATATACACACACAATGCTAGGCATTAGAGTTCATATATCTCTGGTGTACTGACCTCTTGTAGCAGATCCTGTGAGGCGATCGCCTTGAGGACATTCTTCTTCGATGTCTCCTGGATTTCGCCGCCAATCAACAATTCGTCCAATATGAAATACGCTTTCTCAAAATTGAATATGATGTCCAATTCACAAACCTGCCAATTATGCATATAATTATTATCACAATCGATATGGAATATGTATATAAATTGCTTACACTGCCAAAATACTTATCCAACAATTCCACATAGCGATGGATGATCTCCAGCGTCAGCAACTCGTTGTCGTTCTGCTCGATGGCACAGCAGAAATACAAGCTAGCATAACTGCAATAAAAAGAGTTGTTTATAATGTTAACCGTATATGTATACATATATATATTTATTCAAATACCGTTTGTAGACAATTTTGCAGTCTTTCCACTCCAGAAAGGAGCACATCTTGGGTTTGCGGGCTAATATTGTCGTCACCAGCTCACGTGTTATCTTCTTTTTGGTCTTGTCTGGATAAGCCATATACCATTTTTGCAGTCGAAGTTTTCCTTGCCGACTGAATAGCAACATAAAAAGCATCTGAAAAGAAACGGCACGCAACATAAAAACCAACGGAGCCCGACTTCATTAAAGGCGGCCATATGCACTTTTTGACACGAGAAGGTGACTCAGGTGTGTTGCGCTGGCCAGCGCAGCAGGTTTGTTCTCCAATCTAACTTTTCACATTAGCTAGAGCAAACATTGACTACAGTCTGGTTAACTTACCATTTTAACTGATTCAGCTTTGTGTTTCTACTATGTGTGTGGCTTAAATACCACAAAAATTAACAAAACTTAAATTTTTTCACTCAGTACATATAGGAAAATTCTTCTTCAACAGCTCTCTGCAGTCACTGCGACCGCATACAAACAGCTGTAACCCAATGTAGTGTGAATGGCAAAATAATTTCTTATCGATGATAAATAGTTCGTAATCGATTAATTAAATTTTGTTTGGCATATTCTGTCGCTTATAATTCTAAAATAAAAATACCTAATTACTTGTAATTATTTGTTTGCTCTTTTTTCAGCAAGGTACCAAACTGTATATTTTGCTTTTATATTAAACTATTAGTATAGTTGTCATGAGAATATATGAGGGGAATATCTCTGGAGCTATGTACTGGTTCATTTTCATTTGAAATCGTGGAAATCCAGTTCGATCACTTAGTTCCTCATTCATCAAAATAAAACCGAAGTGGTGGCAGCTTGCCGTGCACTTGTATATAAGGCGACCAATTTCATAATTTACGACCAGTTTGCAAACGAATTTATATATAGGCAGAATGTCTATTAAATTAAAAGCAAACGTTGATAATCCACCCATCAGTAAGTAGTGTCAATTAGCAATCAATCTAAACTATTTGCAATATTGTGAGGTTATGGTTAAATGTGCTGCGGCCTGCATTTACACATATGGATCTATTTGTGAACCAAATACATACATATATGCACATATTGCATCAGTTTTATCTTATGCATTTAATAATAGCTATCCCTTCCAATAATAAGGTGGTTTGGCAACGGCGCATTTGATCAACCCATCAGTGCCTGTGGAAATTGTTTGGAGCAAGGAGACTTCGCTTCAGTTCCCGGACAATCGTGTCCTGGTTTGTCACTCGAACAACGACGTGTTGCGGGCGCTGGCACGTGCTGCACCGGACTATAAGCTTTATGGCGAAACGGCCATTGAACGCACACAAATCGATCACTGGCTTTCGTTTTCGCTCACATGCGAGGATGACATCTCGTGGGCCATGTCCTTCCTGGATAAGTCCATTGCGCCAGTCACTTATCTGGTAGCCAATAAGTTGACTATAGCTGACTTCGCTCTGTTCAATGAGATGCACTCGCGCTATGAATTCCTCTCGGCGAAGGGTATTCCACAGCACGTGCAGCGCTGGTATGATCTGATCAACGCACAGCCGCTGATCCAGAAGGTGCTGAAATCCTTGCCGGAAGAGGCGCGTGTCAAGCGTAGCACCAACGAACCCGCGGCAAAGAGCGGCGAGCGCAAGCAGGAGGGCAAATTTGTCGAACTGCCTGGCGCCGAGATGGGCAAGGTTGTGGTACGTTTCCCTCCGGAGGCCTCTGGATATTTGCACATTGGACACGCCAAGGCGGCGCTGCTCAACCAGTACTACGCACTGGCCTTCCAGGGAAAGCTAATCATGCGCTTCGACGACACTAATCCTGCCAAAGAGACTGTAGAATTCGAAAATGTCATTCTTGGAGATCTGGAGCTGTTGCAGATCAAGCCGGATGTCTTCACGCACACTTCCAATTATTTTGATCTCATGCTTGACTACTGTGTTCAAATGCTGAAGGAGGGCACGGCCTATGTAGATGATACGCCGCCCGAGCAAATGAAGCTGGAGCGTGAGCAGCGCATCGAATCGGCGAACCGTTCGAACTGTAAGGTTTCGGTTGGTTTTATTGTTATTGCATTATAATCAAGATATCCTCTGTTTTAGCTGTTGAGAAGAATCTGGCCATGTGGCAGGAGATGGTACAGGGCACAGAGGCTGGCCAAAAGTGTTGCGTGCGTGCCAAGATTGACATGTCCTCGCCCAATGGCTGCATGCGTGATCCGACAATCTATCGCTGCAAGAACGAACCACATCCGCGCACAGGCACCAAATACAAGTGAGTGAGCTCTTTTATATAGAGGATCTACAAGTATTACGTATTTCTAATCAATTCAGGGTCTATCCCACTTACGACTTTGCCTGCCCCATTGTGGACGCCATTGAGAATGTGACGCACACGCTGCGTACCATGGAGTACCACGATCGTGACGATCAGTTCTATTGGTTTATTGATGCACTTAAGCTGCGCAAGCCGTACATTTGGGAATACAGTCGCCTCAATATGACGAATACGGTGCTCTCGAAGCGCAAGCTTACTTGGTTCGTGGAGTCGGGCCTGGTCGATGGCTGGGACGATCCGCGTTTCCCCACGGTGCGCGGCATCATTAGACGCGGCATGACAGTCGAAGGACTCAAGGAGTTCATCATTGCTCAAGGCAGCAGCAAATCTGTAGTGTTTATGAACTGGGACAAGATCTGGGCCTTTAACAAGAAGGTTATTGATCCCATTGCCCCGCGTTACACCGCGCTGGACTATGATAAGCGCGTCATTGTGAATGTGGCCGGTGCCAAGTTGGACAAGGTCCAAGTGCCAGTGCATCCCAAGGATGAGAAGCTGGGCACGAAGACCGTCACGTTGGGCCCGCGCATATACATCGACTATGTGGACGCTGAGGCTCTCAAAGAGGGCGAGAATGCCACATTCATCAACTGGGGCAATTTGCTCATAAAGAAAGTCCACAAAGATGCCAGTGGCGCAATCACCTCCGTGGATGCCGCGCTCAATTTGGACAACAAAGACTTCAAGAAGACGCTGAAACTCACTTGGCTGGCAGTAGAGGACGATGCCACGGCCTATCCACCCACGTTTTGTGTTTACTTTGACAATATTATTAGCAAAGCAGTTCTAGGCAAGGATGAGGACTTCAAGCAATACATTGGCCACAAGACACGTGAAGAGGTCCAGATGCTTGGCGATCCGGAGCTCAAGAAGTGCAAAAAGGGCGACATCATACAACTGCAGCGTCGTGGCTTCTTCAAGGTGGACAACGCCTATGCGCCGCCCAGTCCGTACACAAATGTCCCCTCACCCATCATACTCTTCTCCATTCCCGATGGCCATACTAAAGATATGCCCTCGTCTGGCCTGAAGATCAATGCAGGCCCAGCGCCAGTTGCGAAAACAAACGTAAGTGAGATTTGTAAATAAGCTAAATTCTAAATAATTCGTTTTGATAGTACTAGAGTAGTAGATTCCCACGTATGATCAGTGGGAGAACTAGTAACACTAATGTCTAATGTAATGAAAAAAAGCTCGTTTTGCAAGTAAGAGCAAAAGTGAAAGGAAGGAGTAGCTTATGAGCTGTATTTTATAGGAAACACATCCATATATATCTAGAGACTTCAATAATAATGACTTACGAATTTGCAAGTATTTATCGTAGTGAAAGCAAAAGAAAACTCAGCCATCTCACTAACATTTTCGTACTCAAATCACTACTAAATATTTAGTACTCAAGTCTTCTCTACATATTTGAAAAACATAGAATCTTTACATTTTGTCAGTAGCATTCTTACCACTAACACAAGTAGCCATTAAATATAGCTATAATTCCCGCTAACCTCTTCCATTTCACAATTCACACTTGTCAAATTGGCAGCACTGACTGTATGGCTCGTAATAAGTATGGACGAATGATTTATTAGTATTTATATATGTATATATTTAAAATACTGTATAATTTAACTAAAAAAAAATCATTTAATTCGCAATGCAAGAGTGGCTGTTAGCTGTGCCCCAATTCATTTTTGCTCAGCTCTTCACTTGGTTCACGGGCTTACTGGTTCATTGTTGCTCATCTCTAACGTGAAGCGGCAAGGGCAAAACCAGTTCCGTGCAGTCAGTGCTTGCGATCGGTTTGTGTTTGCTTCGTTGAACGTGGAGCAAGAAGAAGAAGACGAAATTGGTTTGTTGTTGCAAATTGAAACGTTACATGGCTGACACGTATTCAAAATTGAAACGAATAGCACTTTCGTCTGCACTATATGCAAATTATTTAACTGATTGTTTCGTTTGCAGGCGACCAGCAATAAAACTGCCAACGTTGCACCGGATAAAGCTGCCGATTTGGATAAACAAATTGTTCAGCAGGGCGATCTGGTGCGTGAGCTAAAGGCTAAAAAGGCAGCGAAAGACCAAATCGACGTTGCAGTCAAGCAGCTGCTTAGTCTGAAAGCCGACTTCAAGGCCGCCAGTGGCAAGGATTGGAAGCCTGGCCAGGCACCAGCAGCTATGGCACCGACAAGCGCGGCTCCGGCTGCTGCTGGCGATGCAGCCAGTGTCAATGCGAGCATTGTGAAGCAGGGCGATTTAGTGCGCGAGCTGAAGAGCAAGAAGGCAGCTAAGCCAGAGATTGATGCGGCTGTTAAGCAGCTGCTGGAGCTGAAAGCTCAATATAAAACTCTGACTGGGCAGGATTGGAAACCGGGAACCGTGGTTGCAGCAGCATCGCCAGCGCCAGCAGCGCCAGCAGCACCTGCAGCACCTGCAGCTCCAGCTCCCGCCTCCTCAGATATTTCTGCAGTGCTGGATCAAATCGCAGCTCAAGGCGATAAAGTGCGCGAGCTGAAGGCAGCCAAAGCTGATAAGGCCACCATCGATGCAGCCGTAAAGACGCTGCTCAGTTTGAAAGCGGACTACAAGCAGCTCAGCGGCAGCGATTGGAAACCAGGCACGACAGCGCCAGCCGCCATCAAAGTTAAGCAAGAGAAGTCGCCGGAACCGGCAGCTGCCAGTGCCGTAGCCAATTTGCTGAACAAGATCACGCAGCAGGGCGATAAGATTAGACAACTAAAGTCAGCCAAGTCAGAAAAATCGCTGGTCGATGCTGAAGTTAAGTTGCTGCTGGCACTAAAGACCGACTACAAGAGCCTTACGGGTCAGGAGTGGAAGCCAGGCACCGTAGCGCCCATAGCTACGCCAGTCACTACCGTAGATCTGACTGCTGATGACTCAGGCAGTGGCGGGGATGTTGGCAGCGTCTTGTCTAAAATCAAAGAGCAAGGCGATAAAATACGTCAGCTGAAGTCGGCTAAGGCATCCAAGGCAGCCATAGATCCGGAGGTGCAAAAGCTGCTCGCTCTGAAGGCAGAGTACAAAACTCTAACCGGCAAAGATTGGACACCCGATGCTAAGGTCGAGGTTAAGGTGGAGATTAAACCGGAGGTGGCGGCGTCTGCCAATGATCAGCTGACCTTGGACATCAATGCCCAGGGCGAAAAGGTGCGTGCCGCCAAAAGCAGCAATGCTGCCAAAGAGATTATTGACGAAGAGGTGCGTAAGCTGCTGGAACTGAAAGCCAAATACAAGGAGGTCACTGGCACCGATTTTCCCGTTGCTGGCCGCGGTGGTGGTGGCAGCTCTGCAAAGAAGGCCAAAGAACCGCAGCAAAAGGCGGCGAAGCCGGCCAAGAAACCTGCGCCAGCTGCACCTAAACCAGATTCTTCGAGTGGTGTAAAGAAACAAACTCGATTGGGTCTGGAAGCCACGAAAGAGGATAACCTGCCTGACTGGTACTCGCAGGTGATAACCAAGGGTGAACTGATAGAATACTATGATGTTTCCGGTTGCTATATATTGCGTCACTGGTCCTTTGCCATTTGGAAGGCGATCAAGAACTGGTTTGATGCGGAAATCACGAGCAGGGGCGTCAAGGAGTGCTATTTCCCAATCTTTGTCTCGAAAGCGGCGCTGGAGCGGGAGAAGGATCATATTGCTGACTTTGCACCGGAAGTGGCGTGGGTGACCAAGTCAGGTGATTCGGACTTGGCCGAACCAATTGCCGTGCGTCCCACCTCTGAAACGGTCATGTATCCCGCCTATGCTAAGTGGATACAATCCTATAGAGATTTGCCCATTCGCCTCAATCAGTGGAATAATGTTGTGGTAAGTAGTGTGACATTCAATTGGATACCCTAATCCTAACCACATTCCCTACTTATTTGTAGCGTTGGGAATTCAAGCATCCTCAGCCGTTCCTGCGCACTCGTGAGTTCCTCTGGCAGGAGGGTCACACTGCGTTTGCCACCAAGGAGGAGGCCGATAAGGAAGTCCTAGAAATCTTAGACCTTTACGCGCAGATCTATACAGATCTGCTGGCCATACCCGTGGTGAAGGGACGCAAGACCGAAAAGGAGAAGTTTGCTGGTGGCGACTACACTACAACGGTGGAGGCCTTCATTTCGGCTTCGGGCCGTGCCATACAGGGTGCGACCAGTCATCACTTGGGTCAAAACTTCTCCAAGATGTTTGAGATTGTCTACGAGGATCCGGAAACGCAGCAGAAAACATATGTGCACCAGAACTCGTGGGGCATCACCACGCGCACCATTGGCGTCATGATTATGGTGCATGCGGACAATCAGGGTCTCGTGCTGCCACCGCATGTGGCATGTGTGCAGGCTATTGTCGTTCCGTGCGGTATTACGGTTAACACTAAGGACGAGGAGCGCGCCGAACTGCTGGGCGCCTGCAAAGAGCTGGAACGCCGTCTAAGCGGCGTTGGCGTCCGCTGTGAAGGCGACTACCGAGACAATTACTCGCCTGGCTGGAAGTTTAACCACTGGGAGCTGAAAGGTGTGCCAATTCGCATCGAGCTGGGTCCCAAGGACATGCAGGCGAAGCAAATTGTCGCCGTGCGTCGTGATACCGGAGAGAAATTAACCATTGCCATGGCCGATATAGAGAAGAAGATTCCTGCCCTCCTGGAAACCATTCACGGTAGCATGCTCAACAAGGCACAGTTGGATCTGGTGTCGCACACAAAGCTCGTCAAGTCTTGGGCCGACTTCTGCGGCCAACTGGAGAAGAAGAACTTGCTGCTAGCCCCCTTCTGCGGAGACACGTCCTGCGAGGATAAGATCAAAGCGGACAGCGCACGCGGGGAAGAGAACGAGGCCGAGCCCGGTGCACCGTCCATGGGTGCCAAATCTCTATGCATACCCTTCGAACAGCCATCAAATATTACCGACAGTGACAAGTGCATCTATCCCAGCTGTAAAAACAAGCCCAAGTTCTACACGTTGTTTGGACGCAGCTACTAACGGATCACAACTTTGATTACCAATTTGTACTCAATAATTGGACCTCGCTTTTCTCCAGACGTTGTTCAACGATTTATTTAATTTCCTAATTATTAATTCAACAAAAAATGGTCTAATTTAATTCTTGTTTTATTAAAAAAAATATAACAACTTTGTCACATAAATAGTAAAGATTTTCTCTATATTTGTAAACCGAAAGATGTTGTCCCCTTTAAATGAGTGAGTTTTAAGAACTGCATGAAACGGGGTTTTTATCCATAAGGAAATAATCACATCGAATAACTGGCTCAAAAGTGGTTTCCAGTCATAGCTTGGCTTTTATGCGGCTCGAACATAGGCTGGCGGTATCAATTAGAGTTGCGCACGTGCCGTGTTTTTTTTCGTGACACGAACTTTAAACGCTCACAATTCACATTTAGCGCCTTGAGCGGTAATCGAAAGTGAAAGAAATACCAACAAAATACGTATAATAATAATTTCCTAATTATTCAATAATTTTCTACATTTTGAAAAGTCAAAGGTAAGAACCTAAATATTCTTCATATTTTATTTATTATATATATATATATATTATATATTATATATTATTATATATTATATATTATTATATATTATATATTTTCCAAATATCCCAATCATATTTTGCGAATATTACTCCTTTTACTCAAGTATTAATAATATTTTTGAGTTTAGCAACATATCTTTCCAGCAGTTTATTCAGGTAGACAAACCGTATCATATAGCTAATGCTGTCGACTCTCTAAATTCGCAAATAGCTTTTAAATGAATTCGCACACGTTTTTTATAACATTTTGTATATATTATCAATAGGAGGCCTGGTAATAAAATATATATAAATATAACAACCGGGCGTAACCGGCTGCATAATACGTGTTCACGATCAAAGAGCAGTTAAATTAATGCTGAATAAAAATGTACAGATATGAAAAAACTCTTTTAAAAAATTATAGATTCTAAATTAACAATTTTCTGTTTTTTTTTTTTTTTTTCAGTTGTTGTCTCCCTCATAGGGAGCTGATATATCAATCTCAAGAGAGCTCTGCTTTTGGACCTCAACCTCTAAAGCTCAAAAGTTTTATTACTCGACTTTCTATGCCTAATTCGTAGATTCAAAGAGGAGGTCAATAGTAATTCATTCGTTAAGTGTCGAGCTGTAAAACTGTCGATTATAAGGTTTTCCCCATTCGCCACGCCCTAATAAGCAAGTATATACATATGCATAAGTTTGGGTCAATCCTAAAAATATAAATTGCTTAGCTCCAAAGCTGACTTTATACAACAAAAAAGAAAAATAACAGTTGTTAAATCACACTTTGTCAGATTCTGAAAAAATGTCTAGCTTACTGTCTATAGATAAATACAGTTTTTGGTAAATAGCCCTAATAATCTCTCTGTCTCTTCGTTCCCCTTCTAATCAATTTTCTTTAGTAAATAGCCCTAAGAGGCTCTCTTTCTCCTCCTCCTTTTCCTAGGTCTCCTACTTTTCATTCTCTTCCTCCCCCGCCTCTGCCTTCACCCCTTCATCTTCTTCACCACCATCACTTACTCCTTCTCTCTCTTCCTCTTCTCCTACATAAAATCAATATGCACTTTTAACTTCGTGGACGAGCATAGAAAAAGCATAGTTATAGACATAGACATAGATCAGACGTCTAAAATTAACTAAAATCTGTTTTTCTTTTGTGCTCCGCATTTAATATCAATTCACCTAAACAATCGGTATCCAATTTCTCTACTCCTCTAGCCCATTTGAATGTTAGGTATGCATCTAGATTCTGGACAGATCGGTTTGCATTTAGCTAATTAATTGCTCGAATTTATAAATGTTCTCAATTTTTGCTAGAGTGCATTTGCTATGCTGTATAATTATTATTTTAATTATTATTATTACTATTGTGATTATTTTCATTAATAAATCCATTGCGAGTATCGTAACAATTAAATTAATGAAGTTTACGTATCTGAATTTCTTCGACTTGGCTTGTTTAAAGATCTTAAATTCCATTGCTCTGGCTTATTTGAAAGTAAATTGTGATACATATTCTAACATCAAATATTCCTACTGGACATACGAGCAGCAATACATTAAAAGAATTCTAGTTTCATTTCGAATTATTATATATCCGATATATCTTTCTGCTTCGCCCAGTTGTCACACACTATACGACATCGAAGCAATCTATAATATATGTAGTAATCTAAGTAGTATAACATATGCTAGCTATGCACTACCCGCCCAGGCATAGAAACTAACTTTGGCCTTCGATGTTCAACATTTAAGCACAACATAATTACGTAGTCAACACATTGCTGCATCTTTGTTAAATAGATAATAATTTTAAAAATAAATATAGTGCTTAGTTTTCCGTATTTATCTGCGTTCGCAGGCGACTCTCTGCTGTAAGGCTTAGTCACAGCTGCAATATCGACTATATTGCTGAATTGTTGTTTTCGAATTAACTGGTTTCACGCTGAGAGTAGAGCCGTGTTTATATCATTCGACGCGGGTGTGCAGCAAGCACTCAATGAATTTGTCTAAGTTTACGAATGGTCGATTTCCAATTGCAATGGCACTTTTCTTATTATAGTAATTTTCAACATAATGATAATATTAATTTAAATTAAAGTTTGTTTGTGTGCTTCAATAAATCAATAAATAACAAATGAAACAGACCGAATCAGCCTCGAATAGTTTTTGTATTTGAAAAAGTGCATAAATGAGTTCTTTGTAAATATCAAACTACTTATAGACGATTTCAAGTTCTTTCAAAATAAATCTCTACTCAAGCACATTATTTTATGTAATGTCAATTTAATTTGATGAGTATGGCATAGGCTAAGCTAGTGAATTAAATTGATTAGACTTAAAATTTGTATTTATAAATTACTATAATATTTAGTAAAATATTTCAATTTGATATATAATTGAATATCATTTCTTTTTAATACATTTTTTTTTTATTTTATAAATATAAATAAATTAAAATGATATGTATCTATAATGAAATTCACACACACACACATATATATATTATTATATATATTTGATAGTTAAATTAAATACATTTTTTGTATACAAATATCAGTTTTATTTTAACTTAATAATCATTTTAGACATCAGTGTTTATACATATATAATACATATATATATTCTAAATTAGACCAAGAGAATATCAATTTAAAAAGTTTAATTTGAAATTTCTCAAGTGAGATTTCCTGCATGACTATTCCTTTTCGATCAGCAGTTAATAGATCTGGATTGAATTGTGATAAATAGTAAGTGAAGTGTAAACTCGTTTTCCCACGTGATCCATATTAACTAAACACAAGTAGATTTAATTTTGAGTTGCTGTGAATGAAAAACAGTTGAGTTGAGGCGTTGCCTCGAGCCTCGAGCCCGCACCTAATTAAAAAGTTGTTAATGTCTGCGTAAGTGGGCAAATGTCAGTAGATACCAGGAAAGCAGTAATGCATTTATAGGCACATATTAGCTTAAGAGTCTTGAGTGTTAACTAACTACAGAATGCGCACGCCTCTATTTATCGTACTGCTATTTTTATGAACTATAATGCATTAAAAAGTCAAGTAAAAAATTACCAATTCCATTTGCTATGGATTTTCTTAATTAACAGATAATATATCGAAAAACTAGTACAAATTTTAAAAGCTTTCTGCATAGCCTGAGGTCAATCGCTTAATCTTTCTGATTTCTCGATTAAAACGACAATTAATTACAAATTGGCAGCTGCTCTGAGCTCTACTTAAACCAGATACTATAGATTTCACAATTTATTTCTTAAATATTAATCGAACTAATTGCTATAAAGATTGATTAGATTAGTATATATTTTATGATCAACTTTGATTCGAATTTATTTAGAAGTAAAACAGAATTATACACTGCTCAAAATTCATGACTATACTCTGTTATTTAGTTACATATTTAGCCAATTCAAACAAACAACAAGTCTTCCGCATCATTTGATTACAAAATTAAAACGAGTATGGTTAGTCCACATATAATTGACTGACTAGGAGATACCCTAAGCCTTTTAGTTCTTATAGCGTAACTATGATGCTAAAGATCTAAAATGTGAAATGAAAAAAATAAATATAAATAAATAAAAAAATAAATAAAATAAAATTGGTTATGTGAAAACTTCTATCAGATTGACAAAAAAAAAAAAGCAATTAAAATAAATCAGTATGTCAATAAAAATATTTACAACCGTAGAGCTATACTTTGCTACTAAACCTGATCAGGTATAAATATATATATTTATATAATTAATGACTTCTTCCCCTTTCAGCAGATTAAATATCTATACACTAACATTATACCCCTTTCTAATTTCTACAGGGTGTAGATAGAATTGAGAAAAACAAACGATTTTGAGGTCGCACAATTTGCAGTCTGGTGAGAAGTCTGTGGCAGCCAAGTTTACAGAACCACTTAGTACGACTGTTAGATGCCGCTTCTCCTCAATCTCTCTTTGACACCTGCTCTTCTCCAAAACATACGAAATTATGTCACGTCATGATCTAAGGAGATCTCTGCTATAATAAACCCAACGGCCAATAACAAATGAAAACGAAAACGTAACGGATCCAAGTTTATATAAGCATCCCAAGGTCGTCATTTTCGATTTCTGGTTTGTTTTTTGTCGAGCTATTGCGAAAGTCAAGAGGCCATCCTGAATTCGTTCAGGTGTGCGCAGGATGAGCAGGGCGCGGGGAGCGGGGCGTGGGGCTACATTTAAGCGACAGGCCAGTGCAGCAACCAGTCGCACAACTTTTTTCTTTGTATCCAATGCAGTTTTTTCTTATTTTATATTTTTATATTTTGCCATGGAGCTGGTTCCAAAATGAATATTTATCCCAAATGCAGTTGCACACACACGTCAGCATATGTGTTTATACATACATGCAGATCTGCTGCGAACTGAATGACGTGCACTTTTAGGGTCGCATCAAGCTCCACTCGATGCGATTCGACTCGACTCGACTTGACTCGCTGGCCTTGACTGCAGCTGAGGCCTGTCCTTTTTCTGGGATTTTTATTTTTTGGTTTTGGTTTTAGTTTTTGTTTTGTCTCAATCTGCTGCCCTTGCACTCATGTAGACATTCTCAATTGGCTCTTAATTGCATTTTATTGCAAAAAAAAAGTAAATGCACTGCAATTAATTGTAGAGATCTTCTCGCAGCCATAAAATGCTTTTGGGACTACCCGGAACGTTGGCGTCCACTGCAAGCAATACAAGCGCATTTCAATAGACAAAACGTACAGGTAAACAAACACACACACCTGCCGTTGCACACGTATGCGCGAACCGCAAATCATGTCTGCCCGTCGTGTGCGTGTGTGTGAGTGAGTGAGGTGACGACGCGACGTTGAATTTCCTTTACGACGAGTATAACTTCAAGCCAATTGCCCGTTTTGAATTCAGTCGCTGCTGAGTATTCAACTGATTCAATTCAAACAATTTTCTGACAAATAAAATAAAACACGACAAAATTTAAAAATAAAGTGAGTTTTAGTTTCAGTTTCGGTTTCGGTTTCGGTTTCGGCCTTAGATGTTGCGCATTCTATAGTAGTTTGTAAATTGTTAAAGAAAACATCAAGATCTTCTATATTTGTTAAGCGTGCGCTAATTAGGCGTTAATCGCTTACTTATTTGAGTCCTTAAGTCTGGCCTGCGTGTGCAGCTACTGTGAACTATGCCATTGTGAACCAGCCCACTTATGTTTAACTTAACAATTTACAAAACTTAAGCGAAAAAAACAAAATGAAAATAAAAATAGACTCAACAACAATTACAAGACAAAAAAAAAAAAAAATGTTCACAGTGAAAAAAAAACAACAAAAAAAATGAAAAATAAATAAAGAGAAAAAAAAACTGTGCAACTGTTTTAATATACGTGTCCGACTGTCGGCTGTTTGAATTTGTGAATATTACGTGAAAATCCATTTGTATTGTTGATCTAGCCAAAGCCAGTGGCGTGAGAAGCTTGTTGTGCGTGTGTGTGCTAGTGTGTGCATGTGTGTGTGTGTGCTCATTTGCTCAAAAATCTGCAAAATACCAGACAAGCAGCCACTAATATTAACGGCAAATATTGCAATAGTCGATGCATATCGCCCAATCAGGCTGCAGGCAATCAAGTTTGTGTTCGAAGTCTTTTGTTTGGCTAGGAAGCAACTGCAAGAGCTTGCAGCAGCATTTGCTATTGCATCAACCAATTTACGAATTGTTGGCCAGTGTGTAAGCGGCTATTGTAATAACGCTTAAACAAGCAGCTCAAATTCCACCGAGCGGGGGGCCTGGCCAACATGACGTATGAGTTACACAGATACTTAATCTTTGACTTTTAAGTGTGGCCATAAAATGGAGTAGAGAGAGAGAGAGAGAGAGAGTGGAAAAAGAGAGACATAAAATTATTATAGACATTACTTTAGTGTAGACTAAATATGCTTAGTTTCAGAGAACTTGATGAGCCTAGTTTAATTATCTTTCTTTCAAAGTAAACCCAAATACCTTAATTCACTGACTCACAAAATGTGGTGCAAAAAAATGAAAAATAATCATAATAAAAAAAAACAATAAAAATCATAAAATAAAATATTAAATGAAAAGCAAACAAATGAGCCGCTGTGTTAACCAGGTCTTTAAACCTAACGCCGCTTATTTTGTCTCATAATTTGGTGGCTTTAGCTGTGGCTGTGGCTGCGGCTGCGTCTGCGTCTGCGGCTGTTGCTGGGAAACAAAAGAGTAAACAGATTCCAAAATCCCTTCACGCCAATTACGCCCAGTTGCATGACTTGTTTTTGTTGTTGTTGCTGCTGTTGCTGCTGTGGCTGTGGCTGTGTGGCTTGGATATTTCGTAAAAGCTGACATTGAAATAGAATATTTACCGACTAACTGGGCTAAGCAAACAAACACTCAAACAAGTGAGCCTCATTTCAGATCTTAATTTGCAGCAGCAGCAACACCACCAACAACAACAACAACAACAACAGATAGTACAACTAGAACGAGAATCTAACTGAATATTTTACTCTTGCAGCACACAGAGCTCGGCAGCAGCATGGAGTTAATGAATAATGCCGCCGATTCTGGCGTCTCTGAAATAGCAAATTATTATGCCGGCAAAACGATATTGATAACAGGTGCCACTGGCTTCATGGGCAAAGTTCTGGTCGAGAAGCTGTTGCGTAGCTGCTCAGATCTGAGTGCCATCTATCTACTGATACGCCCCAAAAAGGGCGTCGAGCCGACTGTGCGCAAGGAACAATACTTCAAATGTGTCGTAAGTATAATTTCAGTTGATTCCATTCATTTATTCAGTTTCAATGACAGCCCACATCCACATAATGCAATGATTTCCATTTATATGCCATTGCCCTGCCCTCTGTCATTCTCACGAATGCGGTTTTAAGTTAAACGTAATCGAAAGTTAATATAGCCGTGGCTTGAATAATAGACACACATACAATGGCAAGCAGGCAGACGGAGAGAGTAAAATGTCGCTTTTAGAATTAATTCGATAATTAAATAAAGTTAAAATGCAGTTGAATGGCTATACAAACAAAAACATAATTCTATTTACTTTTATTCATTATTAGATGCTTGACTTGACTCTAGTTGCAAACGAAACTAAATCAAATAGTTATGGCATAAATATTTGTAATATAAGAATTTGTTATTAATTAATTTAATTTTTTTTTTAAATTTTAATAATTATTTTTTATTAATTATTTTCAAGAAAAGCTTAGTATTTATAAATTTTAAAAAGCATTAAAATTTACTGACTTACTGAATTTTCGTACTTAAAGCTTGATCCTTCCTTATACTCTCTGAAAAAAAAAAAATTAATAAATAAAACAAAATTTACCTCTAATTACTATTATATGTCTATATATTAATACATATTTATCCAAAACAATGTAGTTATTGAACCTATACTAGAATTTTTGGTTTGTTTAGTAGAAAGAGTCCAAAAATATAGATATATGCAAGTATGTAGATAAATTTCTTATTTTCTTTCTACAGTCATGGCATGACTAATAGGCTTGCCTCATAGCCAACTAGCATAGATTCGCAGACGATTGCCAGCTAAGAATTTATTATTTACTATGGATTTTTTATTAATACAAGACCTGAAATAGAAAACTTAAAAAAAACATTATAAAATTATACTTCATTCGAATTTTTTAATATTGTACAAATGGGGCTGAATTCTACAACTACAGATCGTTGACTTTATAAAGTCATGGCTTATATAATGGGCACACCTTATGCAATCGGCACTGAGTTAAAAAACAAATTATAAGAAATATTGTATTATTCAAACAACGAAATTTTGATAGAAGTATTAAATAAAATTAGTAATTTTATTTTTTATTTTTAAATTATGAGGTAAAATTATATAAATAAATTTTTAAATTTTAAAACTGTAATTAAATTTTATATGCTTGAATTTTTTATTTTTATTTTTTACAAAATTTATATGCATATGCATAAACATTAGCTCATCATACATATGTATTTAAAAGTTCATTTGTTTACTTTTAACTATAAGTACATAGAGAATTGATGAAGGATGCTGAGTATATATTGGCATATCGCTCTGTCTGTTTGTCCATCTGTCTTTTTAACTGTCTGTCCGTTTGTTTGCCCCTCCAGCTGCTGACTCTATGAATAGCTTTATATTTATTTAATGTAAATATTAACATTATTTAATTTATACATTAACATGCTGTGTATTTATTGAATTTATTTTTTTGTATTTGATGTATTAATTAATATTATTAATTCTTTTAGATATAATAATTAGATATTCTATTAAAAAAAACTAAAATCAATAAAAGTTTTCTAACCTTTTTGTGGTTTACTGCCCTCACATTACTTCCATGTGTGTCTAATATATCACGAATGAGTAATTTTAATTCTTATGTAATCGTTTTCCGCTTTAATACAATAGATGCCCTAACACGTAATTATAATTAGCACATTTAATTAGCTGTAATCGAGGTATTTAACGTTGGGTTATTCCTAAGAACCATGACGACTGACTGGCCGCCAGAAGAATGCGAGGCAAGACATGGCCCAAACATGCATATAGTAGTTTAAAGCAAGTCTGAGCAGCTAAGACATAAAGTCAAGGTCAGTTCATACATTTGTAGTTCTATTGCGATAGTTGGGCAATCACAAGTTGCCCTTCATTTGAAGAAATGGTAATACTTAAATTTCAAATTACCAGAATTATAGCAAAAGTCAAATAGGCAAGCGAATGCAAGACATTAAATTGTAAGCCAAGACTAACAGACACACACACACACACACCTAGGCATTTATAAGTCAAGGTAGTCAATATCGGTGTCGAAAAAATCCAAAATTACAATGACTATTCATTTCTGTCACTGCGCGCACACAGACATGGTCCATTAGGCGAATCTAAGCAGCTGCTCCACGTAACCCACCAGCTCTTAGCCAACTTCAGTTACACACAACAACAACAACTGCATACATACATAAATACATACATATACATACACACAGTAGCTTGGCGCATTTGAAGTAATTGTGTCTTTTAATTAATGACCCACCGTTGTTTAACTGTTTAACTGTTTAAATTTTTGCAGATTTTCAGCAAGCTGTTGGAGAAGAATCCCGACATCGTTAATAAAGTGCGCGTGGTAAAGGGCGATGTGCTGGAGCCGGACCTTGGCCTGGACGCCAATGACATCAACACACTCGCGTCCAATGTGGAAATTGTGTTCCACTGTGCGGCCAATGTGCGCTTCGATCAGCCGCTGCGCCCGATGGTCAACATGAATGTGCTGGGCGTGCTGAAGGTACTACAACTGGCCGAAAAGATGGCCAACCTGCAAGCACTGGTCCATGTCTCCACGTCGTATTGCCAGTGCAATGAGAGCGTGCTGGAGGAGCGTGCCTATCCGGCGCCACAGAATCCATTCGACATCATCCGCATGGTCGAGACAATGGACGATGCGGGCCTAGCGGAAATAACTCCCAAGTACATACATGATTCATTGCTCAGCATGCTGAGAGTCGACTCACGTTTCCATTTGCAGATTGCTCAACGGATTGCCCAACACGTATGCTTATAGCAAGGCACTGTCGGAAGATCTAATTTGCAGATATAACAAAAAGCTACCTGTAATCATCACAAGGCCTTCCATTGGTATGTAGGTCCCGCAAACTGGTTTCGGGCCCACTTACTGGTTACGGCTAACACCCCCATTTTCTTGCAGTAACGGCGTCCATACACGAGCCCTTGCCAGGATGGATTGAGGGCGTGAATGGGCCAACCGGTCTGATGATTGGCGCCGCACGCGGCGTCATTCGTTCTATGCACTGCAATCCAGATTTCGCATCGACGGTGATTCCCGTCGACAAGGCCATCAACGGCATGATACTCTGCGGCTATAAGCGCGGCAAGGCGACCGCCGACTCGAAGGCCAACAGCCAACCGAGCCAAGTGGAGTTCTGCAATCTGTGCATCTCCAGCAAGGCGCTGATGTCCTGGGGCGAGAGCATTGAGACCGGCCGCAAATTTTTCTACGAAACTCCGCTCAGCTTTGCGCTCTGGTATCCGGGCGGTTCCATCAAGCGAAACTATTATCATCATCTATTTTGCGTCATCTTCTTTCACTATCTGCCTGCCTATTTCATAGACTTTTGGCTGCTGCTCTTCGGCCAGAAGCCCTTGTAAGTGACGTCCGCTCCCCCGTTCTGCGCATTCAGCTAACGTGAACATCCTCTCGTTCCAGCTTGGTTAACGTTCAGCGTAAAATCTCCACCGGACTGAAGCTGCTGCAGTACTACACAACAAAAGACTGGGACTTTAGAAATGATAAATTTCAAGAGATGAGCCACACGCTAAACGCCACGGACCAGGAGCTATTCGACACGTCGGTTAGCCAGGTCAACTGGGAGACTTACATCAGCAATTATATACGGGGCATGCGTACCTACATTCTGGGCGAGAGTGACGCCACGTTGCCCTATGCCAAAATAGTTCTGCGCCGCCTTTATATACTCGACTGGGTGAGCAAGATTTTACTCTTCTCGCTCACATTTTGGTTCTTGTGGACTCATTTGGATGGATTTGTGGAGAAAAGCGATGCGTTCATACGAGCATCGCTCCACAGCATTTATAGCGAACGTAATGCCACAGTACTTACATAATTATATACTGTTATTATATTATTAAAAATATGGAATAAAAAACATTGACTTGCAAATACAATTGCTGATACTTTGAGTGAAGCTGAGAAAATTTACTTACCAAACGGTAGACCAAGGAGAAGCGGAACAGAGGATCACAAAAGACGATTGTTTGAAGTGCTTCAAGGATTGGAAGAAAAGTTGGCACAGCTATAATATTTTTTAAAGGGGGAAATTTAACTTTACTACCACTATTTACGTCCTTCCTATATTTATACATATATTGGTAAGCTTTAAAGTAGTGTTCTTGTTAGCCTTGGTTAATTTAATATCGGTCAAGTTGTCAATTTGCATAAGGATATTGTGGACACGCTTGGACGGACAGACGACAGATGAATATACATACATACGTATATAGAGTAGCAAGTCAAGGTGATCAACATCTGCTTTTACCATCAAAGATCCCTAACTGGTGGCCCTCACACTTATCTCCAATTTCATTATACTGGCAAAAAAAAAAATTGTTAAAACTATTGTTGTTAATTTAAAAATGTAAATTTTGTAATATAACAAAATGTGCTTAAACTATTAACGTTTTCTGCTATTTCAATTGTACAAAGTTTTGCATTCAGCCTTGCGTGTATCTGATCAGTCAGTCTATTATATCGAATTATCTCATAAAACTATGTCAAAATGTGACTCATACTCTTAATATACACTCTTTCTTTGAATACAAATATTAATGTGTATAGTCACACCATTTAATACATGAGTAAAAGCGAGAACGACGTCCAATCGTTTTATGCTTGCTCTTATGACTAAGAACGAGAGTAAAATACGCAATTGATGACATTAGTCAAGTTGAAGATTCAATTGCAATTGAAATGTATGAATCTGGTTCAGTATTTCAATATTTATTTATATAAAAATATAAAATAGTTTATAAAGCTTATATCCTAGACACTGTTTTATTTCAGTTTCTCTAAGTGTTACTTTAAAGAAAAGTTTAAGCTCAATATTAACATAAATGATTATAGGACAGTCTAGCCGTGAAGTTTAAATAAAATAAATTAAATGCGCCAAATTAAAAATACTAAAAATGTATCGATTGTGCTTAGTCGCTTGTTGCACATCTCGAAGAACTGGCGATAGTTTCCCATTTAAAACAAGGCACGTGTCACTGACCAGTGCGCGTGTGCAGTCAAAAATATATCGCTCAGACAATTATTCACCACTTGTCTATCGATGAATTTGATCGAGTGTAACTATGATATCGTTCGTCATATCGGAATATAATTTGAGCCGCGCTCATCAACAAGCTCAGTGCAAATGCTTAAGGCATTTAAGTAAGTCGTGTTTTTTGTGAGTGCGCATAAATTAAATAAAGCTTATCAACCAAAAAAAAGGTAAAAGTCAATCGTAGCTTATTTTTATCTCATATGCGACCGGTTTTTTTCTTTTTTAAATTGAGAGCCTCTTTACATATAAATATTGAACATTTTTCATAATTGGTATTAATAATTGTACAATTTCTGAAGAATAATGTGCATTCAATCTGGTTTGCTCAACTAATAAGTGATTTCGAAATGATTGTTATTGTCACATGCAAACACAATTCGCTATTGTTATAGAGAAATGAATGTGAAGTTGAACTACATTTTTCTTTTCTTGTGTTATAATAGCCGAATGAACGTTGCTGGCCTGCAAGTAAATATTTATACATATATGTATACTATATGTATCTATACACGTCAGTGTTTGGTTTTACCCTCGGGGTTCAAGATAATGAAATTCAAATAAATATTTAAATAGAATAACCTTATCAATGAAAATTCCATGTTATTGTATAAGCTGTTCTCAATAGTTTTCAGTTATTTCTTGAGAAAATCACTTAATATAAATTATATTTGTTACTGCTTCTCCATTGACAACTGTCAAGTAAACATTATGCATTGTCACGTTTAATACTTTGCGTCAACTCCAATTGGAAATTCCCTGCAAACTAGTTGGTATTGTTGTTGTTGTTATTTTTTCGCCAGTGTGTGCGCAGCGCAGGCGTAAGTGGAGGCTAAGCCTGTGTTGGTAAACTGCGCGCAAAAGCCAAACAGCAATGATGAGGGCGAGGGAGAGGGAGAGAGAAACCAAAACCAATTACAAAATCGCCAATACAGGGTCAAAGAAGAGCGCGTAAGCGTTGAAATGTTAACATTTTATGAATCACGTATACATATACATATTTTTAAGTGCACGCAACTGTGTGGACTTAAACTGGTTTTTGAAAATGTTAATTTTCTGTTTTTATTTGGTTTTTTTCTCTCTTTTTTTTGTTTTTTTTTTCATTGCGTCGGCAAATCACGCAACTATGACGTCGCGCAGTCAGCTGCGAAAGCACGACGAAAAGACAAAGTCGTTCTCTTTTTTATGCTCTGCCGAGTGCAATAACAACAACAGTTGTTGTTGCGAATTCGCTTGCAGACCAACTTTCACTTTCCGGCCGTCAGCTTGAGAGCGGGATGTTGCAATTGGCTGAAAGTGCGATTGAGATAAATTAGCTGTCGCTGCTTTGGGGAGCATCTCAGTGGATGAATCACCTAGCTTGTAGGGTTTTTTTAATAGCCTGAGATCTTACGAGCCATGAATTTGCCGGCATTTAGCTGTTTGCATAAATTAAGGCGCCTTTAAAGCCAAACGATCTTTGTACGTGACGAATGCTAAACGGCATTATCGAGGCACGTTTTTCCCATGATCATGTCACCTGCCACTGACTTGCCAGCCATTTGATCTGCTTTGTAAGCATTCGAAATGCCATTAAATTGCAGCAGTGCCATGAAATTAACAAGGGAAGCGATTTAATTTGTAGGCTTAACCTTGGCAAGGAACTACAAATAAATGAAAGAAAAAAAAAACCCAAAATGCAAAGTATTGACTGCATATGTCAGCATTTCAAGTGGAAATAGCCATTATATACAGAATAAAATTAGGTTTCTTTGATTGAAATTAAAACTGAATAGAGATAACAGAATAGATAGATTAAAAAAGTTAGTTTTCAAGGTTAAAATAAACTAAATATGGAAAGAATACACACATAGAAAGCTAAATTATAACGGAATATATATGTTGGTCATGCTCTAGGGATCAAGTTGATATTCAAATTTACGCAAATAAAAATATTATTCTCATTTATTCATTTCTTGAATTTAATTTAAATCCATATTAATTTGTTTGCTTTGAAAGTACATAAATATAAAATATTGAGGAATTAATATTTAAAAAAATCTATAAGTAATAAAAAAAAATATATATATATGTTTAAAAAAGAAAAAAAAAATGCTTCTAGTGTCGATGTACCTCCTTCACGGCATTCCATACACATACACATTCCAATTAATTAATAATGCTAATAAATAATATCCGGCAAGGCCATGGTATTGAATTCCACTCACGTAGTATTTGACAAGGCGAAGGTTGCTAATCCCAAACTCTCTCAAATTGTATATCGACAGAGAATGAAGGTGGTTTTATCGCTGATGATGCTGGTGCTGCCGGCGCTGCTTAACGCCGAATTCTGTGGCACACCCACCGATGCCAGCATGTCGTCATTGCGCTCCAATTTGTATCGGGGTCAGCAGGAGTTCTCGGTGGCCATGCTGGATGCCATACGGAAGGCGACGCCCAACGAGAATGTGTTCTTCTCACCCTACAGCACCTACCATGCCCTGTTATTGGCGTATTTCGGTGCCACCGGCGAGTCGGAGAAGGAGCTGGCCAATGTGCTGCGCCTGAACTGGGCGCCCAACAAGGAGGCGGTGCGCAGTGCCTATCGCATTGAGAAGAAGTTGCGTGAGGTGCGCACCAAGGAGATGCCACTGGAGTTCGCCTCCGCTGATCGTCTGTACTTTGACGAGCACATCAAGCTGGCCGATTGTCTGGATACGCGTTTGCACGATGAAATCGTGCAGCTGAACATCAAGGATAACGTGGAGCAGACGCGTCAGCAGATCAACTCTTGGATTGCCAATGTCACACACGATCAGATCAAGGACATGATTGCCTCTGGCGACATCGATTCCTCAACTCAACTGGTGCTGGCCAATGCTGCCTATTTCAAGGGCCAGTGGTCCAGCCGCTTCAATGCGGAAAACACCCAACAAATGCCCTTCTATACGTCCAGCGAGAAATTTTCGTTTGTGCCCATGATGAAGCAGAAGGGCAACTTCCTGCTGCATCCCGATGAGCGTCTAGGCGCCCACGTTCTCCAGCTGCCGTACAAGACTTCGATGAAGGAGGACGATGAGAACTCTGATATATCTATGGTCATCATATTGCCTGCCTTCAACAATGATGCACTCGAGCAAGTGCTGTCCAAGCTAAATGCCGACACGTTAGACGCGTCGCTTAGGGAAGCTTCGATGCGCGAAATCGAGGTGTCGCTGCCCAAATTTGAGTTCGAGCAGCGTCTGGAGCTCTTGCCGGTAAGCGGAGAGACCCAATGCCAAATCCCCTGTAACTATCTAAAGCTATTAACTCTCCTCAGATCCTGGGTCAGCTGGGCGTCAAGCAGATTTTCGGTTCTACCGCCAGTTTCAACGACTTCAGCACCGAGCAGCAGCTGTCGTTTGGCGACGCCAAGCACATGGCCAAAATCAAGATCGATGAGGAGGGCAGTACAGCGGCGGCGGCAACTGTCCTGGTCAGCTTCCGATCGGCCCGGCCAGTGGAGCCAACCAAATTCGAGTGTAATCATCCGTTCGTCTTCCTGATCTACGATCACAAGTCGAGCGCTGTTTTGTTCACGGGCATCTATCGTGATCCCAAGACGATGAAGTGAAATGCCACGCCCAACCATTTAAGGCTCGTGTCAACTATGCCAGTGCAAAAGTAAGCATGTGTGTGTATTCGACTCTTGTTATATTATAATCCCTAACCAAATTTCGTCTCGAATAAGCACAAGTACCTTAAAAGCGTTTAATTGTATTTGTAAAATAAATTATATGAACAAACCTAATATTCCGTTTATAATATTTTCTGTACGTATTTTGCTTTTGAGGTCTTCAAATCACTCTCATTAACAAATAACGTCAAAGACTGTTAACTGTAAGTAACAGGTCTGATTGCAGATCGTGTTAATAACAGTTCTTTCACATTCTAATCAAGAAAGCTCTGTTAAAAGGCTCTCCGTTACAACATTCAAATTAAAAGTCTTTTGTCAGTTTGCTCTTTTCTTTTTTCTTTATCAAGATTTCGTAGAATCTATAAACATTTAATTATTTCTTTTTTTCAACTTTTTTAAGTAAACATTGCTACATAAATTAGGAATTTAAATGAGCTAATTAAGAGGAGCTTAGGCAACATAGTTAACAAGCACGCGTATGTACAACAAGGAAAACTTTAATACTTAAATCAATGAAATTATTAATTGGTTAAAGATCTAGTACAAAAATGTATATACTTTTTTTTTCATTTTTTTTTTCTTTTTTTTTTTTTTGGCAACTAAGTTTGTTTGTCATGGCTAAAGCGAAAAAGCACTGAAGGCACTTTGGGTTAGCTAGCGGCGCTCTCTCGTTATAAAGTGCATCAATTTACAAAAACATGAACAGAAATACTAGTAGATAGTGCCTGTTGCTCCTCGAAAACTGCAGCTTAAATTCATATATCCTCTTGTTACGGGAATTGGGGGAGTCCTCAACAAACAACAGGCTAATATCGATGATTAGTTGGTAACTAGATCATCTGGCGGCATGAGCACCGCATAAACCGCAAAGCCAATGAATACAATGCCGCCCACAATGGTGACAGTGCGCACCGAGATTTTGGAGGCCACCAGGCGACCACCAATCACAGCCAAACCAGTGCAAATGCAATGGCCAAGAATGCCGCCAACAATCACGCCGTAGACGTCCTGCAAGAAGACAAGAAAGGTTGATTAGTGACATAATTGTAACGACTGGAAATGGAACGAGTTGGAAGTGGAGCAGGAACATTTGGAAATGAAGCAATGAGTCTTGACAATGAAATTTATGCATTTGAAATTCGATAATTGGAGCACTGGAAGTTGGAATAATGAGTAATGTAAGTGATAAATATGATATTGGATGAATCCAATAATTCTACGATATAAACTTGGGACGATTGAAGACCCACCTTGCTGGCAGCCAGAATGATAGTTGTCAATTGCGAACGATCGCCCCATTCGGCAAGAAAGGTCATCGTGAAGGCCTGGGCAAAGATGCGCATAGTAAAATAGGTGGCGCCTCGGCGCTGCACCTTGCTGCGGCGTCCGCTCTCCGCGTCATGCACCAGTGCAGTATTCACATCACGATCCAGCTGCAAGTCGAAAATTTAGAGCTCAATGTTAAAATGTTAATCCGGTAACTTTTTGGTGGATGAGACGTATGTGTGCAAAGGATAAACAAAGGAGGAAATAACGTCAAAACGAACTTGCACAATTAAGTATAGAAAAATTTGAATAGAAAAAGAAAAACAAATATTTATCTCAGAGAGAAAAAATATTACAAACGATCACTTCAAAACTAAACGGAACAAGGAACAACACATGCATTTATATATTTGTATCTGTGAGTGTGCGTGTGTGTGTGTGGGTCTGTGCTGGAACGTTTTGGCAATGGCATAACCTAGTTGCAACAAAGTATGAAATGAGATGAAAATGAAACAAAGCAAGTATCGAATGACAAATACCGTTAACCGCTAGCAACATGGCATGTGTTATTCAATTATAAATAATATGCAATTAAGTAAAACGCTCAATGAGTATGTGTGTAGGTGTGTATGGGCGTGTGTTGGTGTATAATTTTGTTTTGGGGGTTTTCGTTTGTTGCTGATTGTTTTGAAAAAGCAGGTGAAACGTAGATGAAACAACAGCTGTAAAACATTGTTGCTCGATCTCTAACCCGTGCTTTGAGCGCGCCCTCCTCGGTGTCAACGCTATACATGCTTTCGTGTCCAGCTAGTGGAGCACGTGGCTCAGCCGCCTCCAGTTCCGAATCGGGGTCAATGGCCGCATTGGGGTTGTTGTTGCTACGGGGATAATCACAATGGGTTTGTTCGGTCTGGTTCGATGAGGCAATGGATGCCGAGTGCGTGGGACTATTGTGGAACGTGGTCATCTTCAGCTGTTCGACAACGCGTCCTCCATCCTTGAGCAGCACCTCGGTGTTGTGATAGTCCACATCGTTGCCAGTCTTATCACAGCTCGTTTGCTTATCACTAGTTGAGTTATTGGTGGTATTGTTATTGTTGTTGTTGTTGTTGCTGCTGGTATTGGTGGGCTTGCGCTGACGATGCTGCATCTCAGAGCTGTTGACCGAACTCGATTTGGGCAACAGACTCGCCTTGCGTCCATGGATGAGTGGCTGTTCGCTGGCATCCTCCTTGTCCGAATTGCTATTCTTACGCTTTGTATCCGAATCCTCGTATTTGCGACTCGCCATGCGCATCAGCTAAGTTTTTTTTTTTTTTATTGTTGTTCGTTTCGAGATAAAAATTCGGGGTTTAACACAGGTAGGTTTATGGTTATATATATTTTTTTATGTGGAGTTTTGAAAGAAAGAATAATTAAATTTGACATTAGCTAAATTTTGTAGACAAATCACAAAATAAATTTGTTTCATTTTTCTTTGCTTTCTGGTAAACAGGTCTTTGCGGTTAAGCGGTTTATTTTGAAACTTGAAAATTGGTTAATTGTTTGTTCATTTCGTATTTTCAATCTTCTTTACACTGCGACGTGCAATTAGTCACTTAGGCGAATGTGTGTGTGCTTAGGAGCATATTTCATATTAAAATAATAAATTGATATATTTGGATATACTATATATATATATGTATATATAAGCTCAGCTTTAAAATCAACTGAAAATTGCATGTGAATGAGATTGATTAATGGCAAACAATCGTTTCATCCTGATGACACACCCAACATTGTATTGCAATGCCAGCCAGTGAGTGTTTCATTTGCGCCAACAGCTTGACACAACTTGATTTAAGGCTCGTTGTTAGATTGGGTTTTTTTCAAATTCGAAATGATTAGTAAATTATTATGATTGGGTCGCGCAATTAGCATGCAATTTAGCTATAATTACACAGTACGAAAGAGGAGAACTTTGCATTCAATTAGTTTTAATATCTTCGGAATGTTTCTTGTTTTTGTTTTGTGACATATAGAGGCAAAATGAGTTAAGACTGCAAACGTGTTCACTAATTAAACTGAAGCTATTTACATGGCAAACGAGCAAATGAAGTGATCGTCTCGTCCTCTTCTTATTGTTGTTGCTGTTGTTGTTATTGTTATGACTATTTATTCGAAAATAAATAGATATATTTAAAAAGATGTATTGCCAATCATTAGGTACAACCAATAAAGCGTAGCTATTTACAATAAGCACAATTACAACTAAAAATCAATTGTTAACAAAGCGTTTGTGTTTAAAGAGTAAATAAACAATTTGTGGGGTTGCGTTTACGAACTACAGTAACAGCTACAGTAATATTTAGTTAATTTAGCTATAAAATCAAATTATCTGTCTGGACTTACCTCATCCTCGCGCTTGCGCAAATCACTTTGCACCTCCTCGAGCTCCTCTTGGGCATCAGTCGGCTTCATTTTGTAACCATCATACAACATTTTTAGACCAAATATTAAAAATAGTGCAGTAGATATATAATACGTATAAATCTGTCGAAAGATAAGTAAGTTAACTAGATAAATGCACGTCATTTCAGATAAGGCCGCAGAGATATGTCTACCTTAGGAATAAAGTTTGCTGCCATGCCAAATACGCATGAGAGAACCGTCATGAGAGCCAATGCGGTTATAGCACCGAGGAAGACAATCAAACGGGGATGGCGCATTGCCATTATGGCAGCAATAAAGAAAGTCTTATCACCTAGCTCTGTTAATAATATAACAGAGATCGATGCGGTAAACGCATCGATAAAACTGCCCTTGATTTTCTTCTCTCTTTCCGGTTCAATATCCAATTGTTTTTCCAGTAGTCCATTTGATTCCGTAGCTAATTTAATTATCGATTGATCATCTTCTACATTCTGTGCGAAAATTAGAAATGTATTAGATACTACATATTTCGAAAGTTGTTCAAGTTCATTTACCTGTTGATTGTCGGCAATTATGGCATTATCATCGCCATCTGGATTGGATTCGGCCGCGCATATGGTCGAGAATGTAAGCACCACCATCAAGGCCATTGCCATGTGCCATTTGGCGGATCGCTTTAGATATACATTGTGCCTGGTCGTTTGCCAGAAATATGATTGATTTTGTGACATCTTTGGGCAAGTGTGTCAGCGTGTAGTCGACTGTGTCTTCTACTCCAGCTGCATGCAAAGCTATTTGGGTGTTCCACGTATCCGTTTCGTCCGGCTTGCTGCAAAGTAATGAATTGGATTTGCTTGAAACAAGAGTCAACCAAATAATTAATCAGTGAACAAATGTTCTCGCCGCACTATTTGTGTATGCCAAATATACATACAAACGATATCAGCGACAAGTCTGCGTTGTATTAACAAATCTGGCAGAGCACAAACTACCAAATCAGTCCGCACACAACTGAGCTGTCTAGATAAGCGCACACAGTCTGCGCCAAAAGTCGCTGATATGGTCAGCCCAAGGTAGTTCAGAAAAGCCAAATATAAAGGTAATACAACATTGTTTTCTTACGAAAAATGGTATACATATACTCGCACACCCGCCATAAATTTATTGTATAATGGCCACGACGACGTCAGTAGCGACTGACGAAACTATTGATTAGATAAAAATAAGTGCCAGAAATTGGCAAAAGTGTGTCCACACGAAACACGCTTACTCTTCGAAGAACAATCCAACACATATATCATGTACAACATACATATATAATGTTGTTTATGTTAAAAATCAACAGACAGCGAAACTTATTAGTTTACTTGTAACATAAATAACTGTATTAATTGGTTGACTAACGTTTCTAAAGTGTAATTTAGGTTTCTAAAGACTGTTAATAATTATTAAATAGATAGATTATAGCAATAACATAGTCTGTAAATGTTTATAGATAAGTAAGAACTATGTTTATTTGCTATACTGTTTCATTAACACAATACAAATAATAGTTAGCAAACATTTTTACTTATATTCTCAAGCCATCTCAGTGTTTCTTATTCTTATTATAAAGGGACTTCAAGCAAAATAACAAACTATGTATTATTTCATAAATAAATATAAAAAGAAGATGCAAACCATATTTCTTCACATTATATTACCCTACTTTCTTATAGAGTATAGCAAGCCACTTATGTAGATCCCATACGTGACCAACTGCTGACATGCGAAATCTGTAAGATTTCTATACTATATAGACACATGTATAGATAGATACACATGTACAACTGAGTGTGTATTCTATATTTAACATTCAGCGTTAATGAACAAGCATTTCCTTTGCATAGCGACTCAGGCGTAATGCCCTTTAATATGATAACCAGAGTTTGCTTAAAGTCGCGTATTTGCATAGTTGTATCAACAATTAGAAAGAGATTTGTATTAGTTTGTTTAAAGAGCTAAGTGCATTAATTTCGTTTTATTAATCTTTCTCTATGACTATCTCTTTATGCATTCATTTGTTTATATTATTCTCTCTAATATATATAATATTATCATACATTAATGTTTAAATATGCAAATATTTAAATATGCAAACAAAAATTATATTTTTTATTGCTTTCAATGCATTGCAAATTGATTCGTTTTAGTTATATATATTTTTCCATTAGAGTTTCAAGTTCTGAGATGGTTTTTTTTTTTATCACTTTTGTTTATGACAAACAGAACCCTCTGAAAACCCATTGCTCATACGATATCTCAAAGAACGTTGTTTTCTATAGTGTATTTTACTCTGAGTTCTTTACATTTGTTTAGAATAAATCATTTTGCTTGCTACAGTCATTCGCCCACGCTTTATCTCTGCTTTCAGACACAAATTCATAAATATTTGTTTTAGAAATGATAATAATAAATATGTGTGCACATATTTGCATAATATATAATTAATTTATACTCAAGAACGCAATTAAAGCTTTTGCAGCTAAAATTGCTTAACGCTGTGACTCTAACTACGTAAGCACGTTCGTAACGTGGGACACGTAAATGACCGCTACAGCGCGCTGTAGCTGGGACACAGATGCTGTTGTTGATGACGTTACGACACACGTAAAGTGCAAAACGTAGTAAAGTGATAAGCGAATTCGCCAAGTAAACAACATCAACGACATCTTGGAGCATTCTGACTCTCTTTTAATTAATTGTATATTTATATCGAATTACAGTACGCATACATGCAGACAAGAAGTCGTAATCTGTACGTACATACATATATGTATAATTGTTTTTGCAAAAGTGACAGGGAAACCAATAATAAATGAAAGGCAAGTGAAGCAGCTGACCGACCAAACGAACGACCGACAATCAATTGACCGTTTCATTGTGTTGAGTAGTCGTTAATACCCTGTAACCGTAATAATATGTAGTGTGCATATGAAGCACAAATCAATTATTCACTTTATGTATAACTTTGAGAAAGTAACAGATTAATTCTCACAGTTGACTATCATACAGGGTATTTCATAGTCACGATCACATTTTGTCCACTTATACCAATCGTTTATTTATACAATTTTTTAATGGGTATTAATTGCAGCACTAACAACATAAACAATGTTTCGAAATTATTTTAATTTATTTGTAAATATTTCCATTAGTTGGCATTGATTTTCATTTACATCTTTATTAACAATTTTAAAAAGTTATATATGTATATCTATACATATATCTATTTTCCAACTTGTCTAATTATTCCGCACAAACAACGGCATTAACTGTGGTGCGTTGTTAGCTATTATTCAGCTGAACATGGTTGTTTGCGTGGCAAAATATTAGCGCTAATAAACTCATTGTATTATATTAATAATCGGAATATATATTTTATCTTGTATTTAATAAATATTTATTTATATTTTATAATTCATATATTCCAAGTATTTAGGTATTTAGGTATTTAAACAGTTCTAACTTTTTCACACCACTTGTGGCATCACTAGCACTGAGGCGCTGACGATAGCAAAATTTTGTTGCGTGTTTTGCAATATATAACTACGTAAATTTTAAGTTACCACACAAGTTCAAATATTGCTTAAAATATACATATTAATTATTGTTTTCTATAATTAAATTTACACATTTTTGCACTAATCAATATAAAACACCTCCTTACATCGCCAGAACTCTTATTTTTAGTGATGATAGTAAGCCGATAATACAATTAATCGAAATTGTGTATCTTTTCGAGTGGCTAAAGTGCTGAAAAATCGCAAAATTGCGCGAAGTAAGCGCATAAGAAAAAAATATACGCGCGTCTTTTTAAAAAATAATAAGCTATAAATATTTCTTTCACAGCTGTTTGACATAAGAAATAGTAATTGAACATTTCGCCTTTTTATATGTATTTCGAATGTATTGCGTCACTGTGGAAGCAGCACTATCGAATGCTTAAATACATAAGTTACCAACTTACATATATGTATTTCTTATCTTATCCTAAGGTTCCCGCATTTTCATGTCAAATTAGCCTAATTTCTATATGGTTAGCAATACATAAAGTATGTTGATAATATAGTATGTATGTATGTATATTTCGAAAAATTAAAATGGAAATCAAACCAAGTAGTTGGTTTGTTTATTCTTAAGAAACCAACACAAATACGTTATTAAGTTATATAAAATAACAATAAAATGGAAATTGAATACAAAAAATATGAATTTGGTTTTAGGCTTTGGGAATTATAAGTTAAAGACAGAAGGCATTTGCATTTGTACTGCTTAGCATGGAAAATAAGACACAGCTAGTCAATAGGTTCTACCTCTGGTTGTCAATGAGCTTCGCCTTTCGCACTATCTGCGTCCTTGTTATCTGTTTTCCTAGCAGCATCTTCTCTGGCGCATTTGCGTATAATGCTGTTGAAGTACTTGTGCAGGCCATAGCCGAAAAGGCGCACTGGTCCAATGACCAAAGCGTGCAGCAGATTTGTGAAGAAACCATCCCAAGGCAGCAAGCCGCCGGCCAGCATGGTAATCAGCCAACTCTCAGCGCCCACCGTGGATATAAAGTTGCCTAGCTGTGGAAGATCCGACAATTAATTTTATATAACTTATGTGTATTAATTCTAATCTTACTAGTGCATCCTTGAGTATGGCCTTGGCCATAACTTCAGGCTCCAGAAGACCGCCACCACCGGAAATGATTTTTGTTTCGCGTGGCTTTGACTTCTCCTCTTCCTCAAATCCCGGCGTATTCGTGTCGCAGGGCAGAGCTAATGTAACTGAAACGCCATGGACGCGCGACTCCATTGCAATTGTTTCCGCCATGGCGCGCAGCGCGTATTTGCTGGCGGAGTAGGGTCCATAACCGTAGATGCCAAACATGGCTGCCTGAGAGGAAGTCAGCACAATGATACCCTCGCCAGCTTTCTTCATTTTGGGTAGCACATAGCGGGTGCAATTGTAGCTGCCAAAGAAGTTTACGTTCATCATTTTGTGCACATCCGCCACAGCCACCTCCTCGAACACCCCGCATATTGCCATCCCGGCACAATTGATTAGCGCATAGATGTTGCCCGTGCTCTCCTCCAGCTCGCTTAGTACGCTGGCCACTTTATCATAGTCGCCGCCAATGTCCAAGCTACGATATTGGAATTTTTGATCCGGTCGCTGGCGCACGACTTCCATTAAAGCCACAGCACCACCTGTGGAGACAGGCAGTAGGAGATACAGAGAGAGAGAGTCGTTAAACAGGGAAATTTTTGCAGCTTGTTTTTCTGGTTTCCCACTTACTCAACGTTTTCTCGTCGCGGGCGATGACTGTGACATTGGCTCCTTTCATAGCACACTCTACGGCCAGGCAGAGGCCGATGCCCTTGGAGCCGCCGGTGATTACCACGTGACGGCCCACAATGCTCTTTGGCCGTTTGCCCATGACAAATATTATTATCAGAATATGTATTAATACCGCTATGCCTACACAAAAAACAACTTCCCAGTTCAACTCCATAGTCTGTTGTGCCGCTGATATAAAAGTACCCGATATATTAGTAATAAGTAAGTATCGATAGTTTCTCTAATATGATAGTCAGCTGTTTCGGCTGCGAGTAAGCGCGAATGGATCAGCGTTGCCAGACGTTAAAAGGTAGGTTCGAATTATGGTTGCAGTTATTGCGTTCATAAAATTGGAATAAATTTGCCATAAACAAGGAAAATCAAATGTAATCATTTGATGTACTGTTTTTTTTTTTTTTTTTTTTTTGTAAAATGTGCATGGTACGCCTCTGGCTGTGTAACATATGTTTACTTTAATAGTGCTATGCAGCTTTCCAGTGAGCGGTACACAACAGCTGCCCGAAAGACAGTGCCCCCGGTCGCGTTGCTGCACAACTTCCAAGCGCTGCGTCAACTCCAACGCCGACGCTTTGGCTTCAATTGGGTGGCTTGGTGGCGTTCTTTTACTGTCATTCGTATACAGCCGACGGCAATTTGCAGCACACTTTCCGCTCAGTCGTGTACGTAACGTCGTCGAGTTACAAACGTTAGCGGTAAAACAAAGAAATTTTTATTTGGCCCACTAGAAGCAGCAGCAGCAGCAGAAGCGACAGCAACGTTGCATTGAAAGCAAAAAATGTGTGTTCAGTGTTAAGTAAATTTTTGCAGTGGCAACTGAAGTAAACGGCAAATGTTGCGCTTCACTGCCCACTAACGGCGAATTAGTGCAGCAAAAACAAATAATACAAAAAAAGAAAATAAGCGGCAAAAGAAGAGTATTGCATAGCACACGGCTGTCACGAAAAATAGATATCGATTTGTTGGTTGTCGGTTTGAGGAGGGGGAGAGGTCTTTATAGCTATTTCTGTGTGAAATACAAAATTTAATATCAAATAGCTAAAGTTGGCCGGAAAGGCAACTTATGCACACATGCGAACTTTGTAAATTATACATTAATTGGCTCAATTGTGTGACGTTTGTGTGTGTGTGTCTCAGTGTGAGCGCCTAGGCGTATAAAAATATGGTGTTTGTGTGCGTTTGTGTGAGTGCTTATGTGCGACTGTTTGCGTGTGTATGAGATCATCATTATAACGGCACTTGCTGTCGCCTGCTGGTATGCAATACTTCTTCTAACGCACTCTACGTTTACACTTTTCCCGTTTCTTCTCACTCCCACAGCTGCGGGCCATAAGACACTCAAAAAAGAAAGACAGCAAATAAAACCGAAAACTTGACAAACACAAACGCACTTTCTTCGCAACGCATTTAATAGGTGCGTGTGCGTATAGAGAGTGAGGAAGAGCGATAGAGAGAGAAAGAGAAAGAGAGAGAGAGAGAGAGAGTGAGTGAGTGTGTGACAGAGAAAGATTGCGAGCGAGGGAGCGAGTGTTACGCGTGTGTTACTCTGTGTATGTGTTAGTTGCGGTTGTTGCGCCTCTAAAAGTTGACAACGCGAACAATTCACATAAATATTAATATAAATTATTAAAACAAGTAAACGCGCGCGTGTTTATTTAATTTGTATTTTGATCATTGGGTTCGACAACAATAAAAGCATTTCCCTATGATTGGCTCATTCTGGAATCTGTGCAGAGCGTGCCCATCAATGCCGGTTGACAAGGTACATACATAAATATATACTTAAATATATACATAAATATATAGATAATATAGTTTAGTTTGTCCAGACTAGGTCATATGAACAAATTTCTGATATTGTATTATATTGGAACTCAAAAGTTATTTAGTTTTAATTAACTGGATGATTCAATAATTCAGACTGAATATACAGTATGGAGTATTACTTGTGCATTCTTTTCTGTGGTATAATTTATAATATAAAATATTTTAAAAATAATGTTCATATTTGAATAACATTTACGGTAATATATAAGTAATCAAAGAGTTCACAGTATAAAAAAGACAGTCATTATACTTGAAATCCTCTTCATTAAAATGAGCTGCTTAAAATACTAAGAATTAGATTTGTCACTCCTAAAATTCTTGTTATTTTAAGCCGTTGCAGTTGCTAAATATAAGTTAAGAAATAACTATCTGTCGGCTCATAAATTGCAGTTTCTTAACCCACTTATATAGAGCGCCTTCTTTTATTTATTTATGTATATTGCGGATTGCTGTGCAAGTCGCTTGATTTATGTGAGACAGATTTTTATTGCATACCCACAGGCGCGACGAAGGATGACGAAGGGTGCACTCGAAGATGAAGGGTGCAGACCAAATGGGGGTGACTGAATTGAATTTATAGCTGCTCGAGAGGGTGTTGCACTGCTGAGGGATTATATCATGGGATTATTTTTGATTTAATGAAATTGAGGTCAAGAAATGGATAGAGGATATTAAATATTATTATGCATTACATTAATATTCTGAATTACTGTCAAATTAATGCAGATAATAAAGAGTAATATATTTATATTAAAAATGAAATTAATCATTAATAAGACGATCATGACTGTATTTAGAAATGAAATTTCCGACAACTTTGTGATTTTAAAACCATAAAAGAAATTAAATTATATATATTTGACTTTTTCTAACTGCTAAAGCTGCAGTCGAGTGAGCACAAAGCGAAACAAATTTCCATTTTTATGTACCATATATAATTTTACCAGCTCTCAGTGACAATTCTTGGGAGTGTCGTCAAATGGAGTTGGCTGTAAGCAAACATGCAATGCAAAAGTGAAATATGGAATGAAAAAAATAATAAAAAATTCGGCTTGACATAGAATAAATTAATGTACATTACGCTCAACACCAGACGCGTCAGCATTGGGACAGACAGACGGGACGGAAAGCAACGAGAGAAAAAAATCAATAGCCATGTGGTGTAGTCTATGTGGCCTGAAGGAAGTGTACCACGACGAGGCACCGTTAGCTAGCGGACCGGCCGGGCAGAGCCAACCGGCGACAAGGCAGCGAACACAAGCACAAGAATACAAGAACGAAACACAAGAACGTCGCCTGGCTTTCCAGTTAAGGTTTCGCAAAGGGACAGGTAAGGGTTGAGTGGGGTGCGCTTTGCAGAACAGCTGATTCATCAAATTACGAGCACTGAAAAGTTAGCAATGCCTTCTTTTTGCTGACGCTTCCTGTTACAGCTGTTGGAAAGAGGAAGAGCGAGAGCGAGTGAGAGAGTGCGCGCGCATGCGCCTAAGTCAAAGGTGTAGAGCTCTCTCTCCTTCTCTCTCTCCCTCTCGCTGCAAAGAGCGCGACTGAGAGAACTTTGTGTTCTACCGGCTTTTAATATCTTCAGTTGTTGTTGCTGTTTCGCTATATGACGTGCAAAGGCAGATTGTCTTGCGGTATTACATCAGCGCAGCGCAGTCAAAACTTTTATTGCACCACCGTCCACCTCCAGCGGCACTTTAATGGTAACAACAACAAGGACTACGACAGCGTGCTTGGCTCTGCGTGGGGCGGCATAGCGGCTGATCCTATCGATTCGCTGGCCTCACAATTTTGTTATTGTACTTAGTCACACACTTGAGGCAAAGTCAGCTGGCGACGCCCAGTCCAAATGCATTGCTATTGTTGCACTTATCTAATGGCCCACACACACTTACACACAGCGTGCTTACACTTGTTGTTATTGTTGGCAGCACGTGTCCTTTGTCCTGCGGTGTGTGTGCCGTGTATGCTATCAGACCACCTCATCAATATGCAAGCTGACCATTGTCCTATGCAGGGTATCTTAAGCCGAGTTTTGATTTCCAGCGAAAATGTTTTACAAAATTTACCACACGTGTGGTACTTAGAAAAAAAAAACCCATTTGTATTCAAAACTCGCCCCAGTTGCTGAATACATGTTAAGCTGTCAGTTTGATAAAGTTGCTTAGCTTAGCTAACTGTGAAAATAAATGTTTGGGGCTCTTATTTTAAATAAGTTACTATTCTTTTATATATATGTACTTTAAGAACAAGCAGGAGGTTTAACTTAAAGCAAAATCAATTTAAGTCTTAATATTTAGGTTTTTCCCTCTGAAGATTTGTTCAGTTTAATGTAAAATTTATTCCACTTATGACCTAAATGTTATCCAATAAGTTTCTTTCCCTTGAGGCACTTGCTTTTCACGCTTCACTGATTAGTTACAAATAACGTTTTCGCACATTAATTGAAATCTTTGCATTTGAACAGACTATTCTATGCGCATTTCTATTGTGCATTCAATGCGCGTCAAATCAAGTAGTTTGCACTGCCATTGACCACAGAAATCTGCAAACGTCCCTTGCACTACCCTGCTCTCCCTTCTCTAATCTCCAACGAACTTGTGGCCATAGCCAGGAGAGAAGCCAACCCAACCCAAAGCCAATTCACAAGAGCCATAGACAATAACGAGTAAGTGAAACGCAGAAGTTTTTCTCGAATTCTATGGGGCCAATCTCCATGGCACAGGGCACAGCACTGCGTCGAGTGTGAAACTTTTCTAATTATATGTGGTCCAGTTGCTACTATTCCGAAAGGATCCAGAGGGTACTCAAACATGTCAGCTTACCGAGTCAGAATTTGCATATTATATGAGAAGGAGGATCTTTAATTATATACGAGTTGACAAAGCGTTATGTTTCAACTCAATTTTAAATCTTAAAAATAAACTTTAAACAAATTGCTCTATTTCTTTTATCTATCTTCCTATATGTTGTTCTATAGGTCCTTTTATTTTCATTTGCAAACAGCCGAATTTATGCCGTGTGCATTTTTTGGGTGATTCGGTAGAATTTTAACTGCGAAAATTTTTATATTTCTTGCTTGCACGGGTTGCATGCCAACTGACTTTTTACTATTGTGTAGACAATTTTATACGCTCACGAAGAGCATTACGAATTGGCTAGGAATGTGGGCTATACTACCTAAAAAAGTACGTAATTATGGCATAAAATGGTATGTGTACAAAAATGATACTCTATGCAAATGTTTCATGGTTAATAAACCAACCGTCATTGAGGCTTAAGCACATATTTAAATATAATGAAATTTTACTAAATGGGATTATTTATGATGCTATTCTTCGTAATTGATATTAGATAATGTAATATAGATATGATACTGTTGGGCAATAGGTTCTCGTAGGGTATTCACTCTTTCAAAAACTCAAGATAAAACCGTTTTTTGTTTTGAGCACAATAGTTTTTCGTTTCTGCCATTTAAATATTTGCATATTTTGCGCACAAATCTGGCAATCGCATGCAGACCGCATATAACATTTTTGCCATATTGAAGAGTTTTTTGTTTATTTTTTCGTTTATTTATTTTGTTTCTGCATTTGTCGCGTTTCAAACGGATTTTTACTTAGAATTTTCATATAGTTTTTCGTTGCCTTAACGAGTCTTTAATATTCAGTTAAATGTTTTGTTTTTACGAGCGGAATCAGTGATAAAATTGTTTGCGATGTAATAAAAGCGAAATTCAGTGAATAGAGAAAGAAGAGATGGAAATTATTTTTATACAATGGTCTTGAGGCTGTGTTAATGTTCATTCGTTGAACAATAAGGCAAAAGAATGTTATATTTTTTTTAGAAGTTAGAATTGATAGAACATTAAATTTAACTTATATAGTAAAGCATTGCTAAATTCTTTTGCTTGAAATAGAAAAAACAAAGAAGTTAGATTAAATATATACGCATTCTATTTTTATTTCCCATATCAGCACACGATTAATCATTGACTTTGAGTCATTTATAGAAAGGTTTTAAACTATTTAAATCAGAGATTAGCTATGGACAGCTGTTTAGCTTCATGACTAGCGATTGGCGTGCGAATCAAAGTCATTAGCTTTATTGATTTTTGTGCCAGTCATTAAAACCCACACGAATTGCCAGTGAGTCTTTGCACCAAGCACGAAAGGCCAGTCAAAACTTTAGCAACAACAACAACATACGTATACCTGAAAAACATACAGTAAAATCAGGTGCTTAGAACTACTCACAAACACACACACACACATACAACTTTTTCCATTAACATGACGTTATTTTTTGCTCAGCTAATGGAAATTATAAGCAATTGACTTTTGCAACAGAAAAAAAAAATGGAAGAATCAAATTTAATTACTTTTTAATTAAATTGGAATCTTTAAAGAGCAGAGCAGAGAACGACGCGTCGCCGTTAGTATGCCATATGCTGAGTTTCTGCATCTCCTGGTGCACGTAAAGTGAAGCTGACGGGCCGCATCCGTCAGCATCCTGTCGCGTCCTGCTTCGTGCTGGCTTGCGTCCTGGCTAACGTCTAACGTATTTCAATTTCAATTTTCTGCCTCTGAACTAATGCAATTATAATAATTTCCGCACGTAAGTGAATGGATTATAGGGCAGGTCTCCTAGCCCGCCCTCAACGTGGGCCCATTTTGCCAGTTGGCTGGAAACCAACTGGCTGCCTGCTGTCACCGTTGATAGCAATTCCATGAGATATTTTCCAGTGCTGCAAACTGCTGCAACGTGGCTAGCAAATGATTTGAGGTCTTTGAATGCGCTTGAAAGGGTTCAAATGCACAGCTTAAAGCAGAAATTATGATGGCTTAGCTAAAATCTAAAGTCAAGCAAACTATGATAACTAGCTAAGTGTGAATTAAATGCCGCTTGCCAGTGTTGTAAAGCGATGTGCGAAAATAATTGGGATCTTGTAAATGTGAAAAGTTGCAAAAATAACTTTGCTAACAGATGAAACTTGTTTTGTTAATACTGCGTAGCTATTGTCAATTGTAGATTTCGCATCCTAATTTAACGCTGTCAATATGCCAAATTTGGATTCATTTTAGAAAATGTTTGTTTATTGCATTCTAAATATTTGATAGCTTGGGAAGCATACTACAAATCCATTAAGTTCCCCCCTCGCCATTGCAACATGTTTTATTTGATGGCAGTTGCCAACAGTGGTTAGTGCATTTGCCAAGTAAAAAATCTGCGAATATTACGTATACGCAAATAAGGTCATATATGCGAGCTACTCGCGCACAATGCCAAGCTTCCCCAAGCTTCCCCCTTTCTCCTTTAGTTCCGCAGCTCCGTTTGCCACTTAAATATTTTACGCTTTTGTATTGTTAAGCAAAAGTTCTTCTTTGCGCATGAAAAATGCAAACGCAGCAGGAAAAAGGTTATATAATTTTTCAAAGTGTATAATACATGTTAGTATGTGTGTGTGTGTGGTAGAAAAAAAATACATAGGGTTACAATAGCTCGGCATGCACAGACACTTCAGAACGAAAAACGTTGAACATTTAACATTTCATTCGAGTTCTTTCCGTGTAAATGCCAGCGTCGAAAAATTGCTCTGGTTTTTTGTTTACCTAATACTTACAGCTTTTCTATGCTAATCCATATATATTTAAAGTATTAGCTTGACATATTTTAGTAAATCTTCAGATTTACTTATTTTTTATATTTGTACATTATTTTTTATTTATTTTTATTATTATTTAGTTGGTTAATTGCTCAAAACAAAATATGTAATTAAATTTATTATTGAGTTCTGCTTTCAGTTATTTTTTATTATTTTTATTATAATTTTTGTTTATTTTTTTATTTATTTTTATTATTATTTAGTTGGTTAATTGCTCAAAATAAAATTTATTACCGACTTCTGATTTCAGTTATTTTTTATTAATTTTAATATTTTTTTTATATATAATAAATATATTTATTAGAAAATGGATACAGTTAGTTTTTACTATGAAATAAAATAAATTTATTTATCGACAGCTTTAAGAAATATCAAATTATCAAATATCAAAGCAAATTAATTAGAAAAACAAAAACAAGAAAATTAAACAATATCTTAAAGTTTATAACGTTTGATTCAAACTAGATATAATATAATAAAAACAATGTTTTTTATTTTATTTTTTTTATATTAGATCCTTCAACTGCGCGAAACCTTTACAAAGTATCAGATAATATATACGTATGCTTAGCGTAAGCTACTATTATGCTGCATCATTAACAAAATAGTGCCCATTGTCTGAATTTCTTGTTTAGTTGTTGTAATTTGTCATTGCACTTTTGGCTATAATTTCATACGACTTTTGTTATTGTGGCGCACAATGCAGCATTGCGATTATTTGCAACAGTTGTGCTTGGCCAGCGGCATCCACAAACGACTAGATTGTGCTTATATTCCATACCAACTAAATAAACATGTATGTATATATGTATATATATAAGTTATATAGCTTAGTTCGTTGCCTGGCAATGGCAATTTGATACAAAGCAAGAAAATAGACATAGAAATAGATATAAAAGACGAAATAAGCGCACACAATAGACAATTATTTTGCTCAAGTATAGGTATATGTATGTGTATTTATAGTACATATATATTTTATATATATGCAGTTGTATTAGTAGCTGTGTACTCATTGTTGCTGTGCGGGAATATGTGCAACTGCACGGACATTTGATGCTGCATTGTCTCAATGGCATTCAACCGGAGTTCTCAATTGCCGCTATTGAAGGATTTACGTGTGGCTCAACGAGCTCAGCTCGGTTGAAGTGAGGCCAAAAGTCGCCGGATTAGGCAACACACAATGGAAGATACAAGTATATGAGAGAGTGCTCTGATAAGTTTGGCTAAGTGCATTGAAGTTAGGTAAAGTTGAAGTTGCCTGAACTAAGCTAAGGTTAACTAAGGTTAAGGTTAAATTGAACAGCTGAACTTTGTGCATATAAAGTTGGCTTAGGCCAATATATGATTTGGTTAGAATAGTTAGATCAGCGTAATATTGGCTAAGGCTAAGACTCAATCTTAACGATTGCACTCTCACAATTATAGAGAAGCTGCAATTGCTATTTCCACCTGCTACATTTATTTTGATTTTTTTTGTGGAATAAATTTCAAGTAACTCGGCGCTGAATAAACGCTTCCGACACCAGCCAAGAAATGCGTAAAGGAAAACTTGAAAATCAATTTGAATATATTTTAGCACTTGCAGTGCCTGAGCTGTTGCCCCGCCCACGAACACTTTTGCCTGTGAAATCCCATGAAAGGTTTGTAGGTAAATTCCGAGAATTATGCAAAGGCTATTGAACAAGAGGTGTTAAGGTAAAATATAGCTGTCTGAAGAGCTTAATATCTACATATATTTGACTTTAAACATTTTCATTATTCATAATATAGGATAAAGTCTTAAATGAATGGTTTGCTATGCATTTATGCTAATTATTGATATATCTCCTATTTGTTAATATATAGATTGTAAAAGAAATTACATAAATGATTTTTGAAGGTCATGGCATTTGCTTTAAGTTTAGTGCAAGTTTGCGCTCGTCACAGCAGGGATTACAATTTGGCCATTAATCAAATAAGCTAATAGTATTATGGCCAAGCAAATGCGATTTGCCCTAGCAAGTTACATGAATCGTTTGTCAAAGACAAAAAAAAAAGAACAGAAAAAAAACTTATCTTCATACATATTTTATTTATGATTTGCTTTAAGGAACAACTTTTTTCTCGCAAACAATGAAAAAACAAAGCAAAACAAAATATATAAAAATGGACCAAATACAAAGATGGTTTAACACAAGTCGAGGATGCTGACAGAGAAAATCCCAAAAACTTCGAGAAAAAGAAAGAGAGAGCAAGAGAAAGTTGGCTGAAATGACGCCATTTGCAAATTTGTTTGTCTCGCTCTCATTTTGCACGCTTACGTCAATGGCTGTTATATAAGCCAGTTAATTGGCCGCCATGTGAGACGTATGCGGAATATTAGCAAATTGACATAGTTAAATTTCGACGAAATATCAATACGGTTTTCAGAAATTTAATTTCGTTTTTGTGACTAAAAATATAATTTATCAAACATACGGAATTTACTTTGGCTCTGGCTTAGTCCTCTATAGGTCATCATCATCGTCATCTGGAGGCAACTCGATAGCCTGCTCCAGTTCGAGCTCCATTTTGAGCTGGCAGCTCTTGGACATGTGAATCTCTGGCGGCTGTAGTGCTGGCATATTGATGAACTCCAGACGCGGATCACCAACCAATACGCGTGCCAACCAACGGAAGGGTTTCTCGAAATTGCGATTCGATTTGGCTGATATCGGAAAATACTGAAAGTAGAATAAGGTCAAATTAGTGTGGATTTTTTTCTTGGCTTAGATAAAATATAATGCTTATTGAGATATGATTTCAATGCATTTACAAACATATATACTGAAAACTGAAACATTAATTTACAATTCGTCTCACCTGCATATTTTTTTTACTATAAAAATCGGACGTTCTCGGCTTAATCCTGCAGTGTTTGATGTCGATCTTGTTGCCACAAAGGACAATCGGTATATGGCCACAGATGCGATGCAAGTCCCGATACCAGTTGGGCACGTTCTTATAGGTGGTGCGCGAGGTCACATCAAAAAAGATAAGGGCGCATTGGGCCTGAATATAGTAGCCTTCCCGCAGGCCACCAAATTTCTCCTGTCCGGCCGTATCCCAAACGTTAAAGCACAATGGGCCACGACTCGTATGAAATTTCAATGGATGAACTTCTACGCCCATTGTGGCGAGGTAACGCTTCTCAAACTCGCCGGTCATGTGACGCTTGACGAACGTTGACTTTCCAGTGCCTCCATCGCCCACTAAGACCAACTTAAATGTTGGTATCGTGTCACCTTGAGCCATTTCTTATCAAAAGTGGAGCAATCTTATAAAAGTACAGAATAAAAGCAAGAAAAATTTATGAAAATATATAATTTATAAAAAGCAGGGTTTTTTAAATTTAAAAAGATTCTACAATATGACCCTATTGCCAGGTATGACTAATGTTAAATGATATGGAAATATGATTTTCAGTTGAATTTGGAAGCAAACCGGGCTTTACTAGGTAAAACTTTTCAAAATTTTAAAAAACTTATTGTCTACGTATTGGTATTATATGATTCAATGGAGTAGTGGTTTATTACCATAAAGACGGTTACACCGAACAGAATTAAGAAGACCATATTGTTTATTAAACTAAAATGTTATTTTTTTTTTTTTTTTTTAGGAAATCACAAAGTTGCTTACATTGCTTGGTATAATATGAAAATGAAAACTAAAGTAATGAATGGCATACTTTGGTAAACTTTGGCAGAGATCAGTTAATCAGGGATACGTGAAATGCAAAATCTACAAATTACATACGTTTTTTATCGTTAGTGTTATGAAAGATAGGTTCTTGATTTCTATCGATAATAAGGAAATGCAAAATTTAATATTTGTAGCTAACTTTTGTAAATAACGAAATGTGTGCAGTTAGATAGATGCTTTATATAGTTCCAACAGATCATTATACCACATTATACATATAAGGCTTACCGTATACAGGGGTGACCGTTTATTTATTTATTTTAGAAAAATTCCCAAGTGTGACCATATATTATATTTAACTATTTTCTTGAGGCAACACAAATGCGAGACATTCTAAACATAGCGCGCATTGTTGTCATCAAAGTAGTTATCCACATGGATGCACCAATTCCAGCAGACAAAGACTCACTCATTCACTCACATTCACGAGCAATCTGAGTCACTCACACAAATGCAGCAAATGCACTCGAGCGGCAAATGGATGGAAATGAAACGCGTTTGCTGCACTCGACGCCAAATGGTTTTCAAGGCCACAGCATTAAAGCATTGAATTTCATGATAATTGTTAAGTTTTCAATCACATTCAACTGCTCGAATAATGTATCAACAGCTCGTAGTCATAGATATGCATACAAACATATACATATATATAAATATATACATATTTATACACTCTCATTCAAGCACTTTGGGCTTGATATAGTTGATGGAAATGACTCTGACAGCTTTTCAACTTGGGGGTTTAGATGGAGAGCGAGAACTTCTGAGATTGAGTGATAGTAAATGAGAGGGGAGGGGACAACAAAATGCAATTAAGTGCATCTGTTTGTTGTCTATTATTTCTATTGTTGTTGTTGTTGTAGCATAATTCAAGTTACATTTTGCGTTAAAATATGCACAAAGAATGTTCTATGGCTTGAGCCTGTTGTCTATGCGGCAGTTTTCCGAGGCTGTCTGGAATTTTGCACCGGAAGTGTTGCATAGTCTTTGTGTGTGTCAGTGTGGAAAAGTTTTGCCGTCGTCCTCTGGTTAGGCATGATGTCGAAAACTATTGAGCTGAAACTTTTGCCACATGCAAACTTAATAACTTAAGTGGTTTTAAATTTCCAAATTATTTGTTTTGCCGTTTCAGGGAAATAAATTAAACATAATACGAGTTTGAGGACATGCTAACTAAATAAAAGTCGAAAATTAATTTAGGAAAAAGTAGAAAATTTAATTTCCTTCCCAATTGAAGATAAGCTTTATGCTCTCACTACAGACTAGACAGCGTAGAAATACATATCACAGTTCAATTCAATTTGATATATAAGTTTATATATTTTAATTTTTTTTTAAGGTGAGGGATAATCCAAAAATATATAAAAATTTTAAATATGTAAGCTCTCTAAAGAATTTGTAATATTTACAGTATTTATTATATTAATAATTCTGTTTCTCATGAAGATGAATCGTACCTTGTTGTGTCTGAACAAACCTCACGAATAATTTGCAAATTTTTTGCACACAATTCATTGAACCGTCACAGTGAAATGAAGCAAACCGTTGAGTGACAAATTCTGAACAGTAAAGCAAAATTATTTACGTGTATTTGAATTTAGCAAAAAGAAGAGCCCGTCTGAATGCACTTTGCATACGAAGAGCCAGACGTGGCTGGGTGTTAAAACAAAACGTGCTGGGATCGCTGGGCAAGAGGAAAAACAGTAGAAGAAGAAAATAAAACGAACCCATTGCCGCTTGGTGTTGGTGAATGAACTCGGAAAGTGCAGAGGATATTATGCATACACCATACGTTGCTCGCAGCTGTAGACGTTGCTTTGCCATTGGGTCTTGCAATAAATCAGCCGTCAGCGGCAATGTCAACGCAAAGCCATCAAATCACAGTCGAGCAAAGCCGTAAGCCAAAAAGGATACAAATTGAATAGAGCAGGACGTTGGCTGACAGCTTGAGTGAAGTCGAGAGACCGGCAGGAGTTAGGGGCGTTGAGCTCATGTGCAATAAAAGCGTCTTAAAAGTTTAATGTCCCTCGATTTGCGGTCACACACAAATGAGTTTCGACTGGCTGACATGTGGAATTGTGGAATGTGTGTCCTGTTTGTCTCTATTGACATTTTTCCTACTGCTAAAACTTACGCAATTTACCTGTCAAGAACTTTTACTTAACTTTTTGCTCAAAGAGCTGTCTTCACGCGTTCCCAAGATTATCTTTATGTATACAGAGTAGAAGTAAAATCATGAACTCTTTAATATATAGCTTTATTTCTGTTGATTTACTTAACCCCATGAAAATGTCACGTAATAAGAGCGAGCTTAATAGGGCTTTATTAAATACCACAACAATTGCAATTTGATTGCATCTAATTTGACATTCTCTCAAATTATGGCATGGCTGCTGTTCGCATCTTTCTTTTTGCAATGTAATCCATATTTATGGACATAGACAATATGGGCTTATTAGAGCAAAAATAAGCGGCGTCAGCGAATACTATATACTCTTTCTGAACAATAATGCTGGAAGATGTATTAAGTATATTAGTTAAGAAAGTAATACGAATATATAGATAGACTTAGATCTACTTGATAACGATTCATGGTTTACCATAACTCCATATCATAAATAAGAATTTTCTTTTCGATTTGGAGAAATTTCTTTCTCAGGCGTTGCAATATTTATTAAATAAATAACATTATTTTAACAATATTTATATATTGTATTTTAATATTAAATTAAACATACTTTATAGTGATTCAATATTTATAATTATGATACCCGGATGCAGTGTGCTAATGCAAATGGGAGGCATTATTTAATTAAACGAAGTTGGCCCCACTGACCGACCGACCCCACAACTCGCCCTGCTGCTAATGTGCATTGGTGCTGTTGCGCGTCGGCTGGCAGCCTCATTAAGGGACGACTCGCAGACAACAACTGGGAAATATATTAGCGCTGCTCTGGACGTGCAAGGAGGGCAGCCCAGTTACAAGTCAATCTGCTTGTGACCGAGGGGCTGAAGGGGCGTGGCTCGTTGCTGTCAGCTTAAAACCGAGCACTTAAATTTAGGCAAACGAATTGCACTGAAGATGGGAAAAAGAACAGAAGAGCCTAGAATTCCGACAAGGCTGGGGTCATGTTGAGTGAATTAATTGCTGGTGCAGGCAACAGACAGTCATACACACACATACACATGCACATATAGAAGTACACATCCATATGTATGCAAATACACAGACACACCCGTAGTCTGATTGTATTGCGCGGTTAGTTGAGCAATCGAGCAAACTAAACCGCAGCAGCGGCCCAGAGGCACGCATACTGCATGCCACATGCCAGACAGCATGGCAGCCCCCATGTGGAGAATGTGAGGCGGGGATGGGCAGTGAAGGGCTCGAGGCATTTGCCAGATGTTTGTGTTTGGTATGGTTTGGTTTTTGGTCTGTGCCAGTGGAAACCATAAAAGCAACTATCCTCTGTCACCTGCCATTTCGTCGACTGCACCAGACAAAATGGTGTCAAATGACAAAATGCAGCGTGAAATACAACAAAGAAAATGGGAAAAAATTGTAAATGAAAATGGAAAAAGGGGAAACCCCTGCACACGTGGGCTGCATGATCAGTTCTCGTTTGCGAATATTTATTTGAATTTGAATTAAGTTTTTGTAATGCATGCTACAAAAAAAGAGGTGAAATTGAAGAGCTTAAATATGATTGAGAATTATATAATCTATTCCGATTTCATTGGGAGAGTTACGCAAATATTTGATAAGCATTTTAGTAAATGAAAATGAAAAACTTAGATTAAAAAAAAAAATAAAAGAAATTCAGAAAATATTTAAAAATGTAAAAAAAAGTTTAGAGGCAACGATTCTCATTTGGCTATTGGATAAGAAAATACAGACAAATTAAAAAAAAGAAATACTAAAACAATGTTAAAAATTATATTCTTCACTGTATACGCACTGTATACACACAAGCACTCATTTTTAATCATGGCGCAGACTTACCGTTTTTATTCGGTCTTATGATAACTCTGAAACTTATTGTGCAATCCAGAACAAAAGAAACCCCTTTTGGACAATGAAATTTTATGCGCTTGTTTGTGCTTCATTTTCCTTGCACTTCACGCAATTCAAAGGACCTCAGGCAGGCAGGCTGCCAGACGATAACTGCGAGGTGTCCTGCGTGCGCATAAAACCTAAAGGTCCCTTTGGGTAGATTAAACACGTACACGATATTGTCTATATATATATACACACACACACTTTGGATGTATGTGTGTGTGTGTGTGTATGTCTATATACATAGTTTGCGGTTTTAGTTATCTAACACGTGTAGCTTAGTGCAATTGTTGTCGGGGGATTATGGCGCAGTGTAAGCTGACGCCTGCAAGTATGCTATGAAAATTATTGCACTGGATTCTTGCCATCATAGCACAGCTATCGTATGTATAAATATGTATAGATATATCTGTAAACATACTTACATCGATAAATTGTGCGGCTCATGTACTTTTATTTCTCGTAAATTTGACATTTTAGAGAGCCGTGAAATATTGTCCTGCCAAAAGTGTTGGCTATTAAAATGTTATATGGCCAATAACAAATTACAATGATTTTAGAGGGAAACACTTTAGGAATGTGTTGGCTGGGTAGCTATTAGAGTAGCTATTGATTATCTTCGTCTGCTAGATACTCATTGATTTTACATATACTTTTAGTTTTTATTAGGAATTGCACTAACGTTGAAGTTAGTTGCTCTAAAAACACATTACGGTTAATGGGTTGATGCAGGTGAAACTTCATTTAGAATTTCGCTATTGAATGGAGTGGCAAGCTAAATAAATCAGACTGTGCTCAACTAGTTGATACCCTAGAATACATGTGCGCTCGTGCTTAGTATTTCTTTTTCATTATTTCTTTTCTTCGGTATTTATTTTAATATATATTTTCTTTAGAGTCATATATCATAGCTATTATTGAAGCCTTCACGAACTTTGAAGCCGAATCTGTTAATAATTTTCATGAGTGAATGTCTGGCGTAATTGCATTCACAATTCAATTAACTATCTTAATGTGTAATCACATATGTATGCAACCATAAAGCCTACTCAATCATTGTCAACTTCACGTTGAGCGCAGGCTTAATGAAATTAATTACAAAGTTTAATCAATGAGAGCGAGCTATAAAGGCGCCCGTCAGCAGGCTTATCAGGATTTGAATGTCAATGCGCTCGCAGAAAGGACAATTGCCCACCCGAGCAGAAACTTTAATATCCAATTGAATTCAATTTATACAGTTTCAATTTTCGTTTATAGAGCTGCTGGAAAACTGTGTTTAACCCCAATTGGGAAAAAGCAATTTTATTCTGCGGCCTAAAATAGCAACGCGAAAGTTCGCTGAAAATTACATTTTAAATAAGCTTTTGGCGTACCGCAAAAGTAAAATGTTTTCAAATATTTATGCAATAATAAAGAAAAACACGTTTTGCATTTTGAGGCTGCAATAAATTGAGCGCAACGCACATAAATCAGTTGGCAAATTTATGCGCTGCCTGCCGCAGGTTTCCCTCATCCTTGACATGATAAATGGCTGCAGCACACAAAAAAAAAAAAAAAAAAAAAAATGAGAAAAGTATGTGTTATAAGCAGGGGCAGCTGTTGCTGCCACGTGCCAACGCGCTGCAGCACACCCGCTGCCAATTCGAATGACAAAGGTGGCTTAAGGGCAGCTCGCATACACTCGCACACCTTCAATTAATCGATTAAAGTGTTCATCCTCTCTCTCCATTATGCATGAGTGGCGGCAGTTCTACAAAAATACTTTGCTATGGGGTGGCGGGGCTTTTCTACCGATACCCGTACAACTCCCATGAGGTTGGCTGGGAAATGCTTTGAAAATTGTTTGTTAAAGTTATTTATTGTCTGACGAATTGATTTTTAATGAACTTTTTAATGGCAGTCGATTGGGTGGCCAGACTAGAATATATGTCAAGCGCCTGTCTAGACGATTTTAAAGGGCCTGGCTGCCAATTAGGTTAATTGGCTGGGTGTTATGCGTTCATTAAATAAGGCTTCAAACTGCATTGGCGATCAAATTAATAGGTGTGGGCGTACACATAGCATAGAAGAAATAAAATCTGAAAAACAGCTGTTGGTTAGAGTAGCGCAATAAGAGATATAATACATGAGGAGAGGCTCTGCTTGAATATCCTGTTCAAAAGTCAGAAGTATTTAGAGTTATTCTCGTTAGGTTTACCATACCTCTATTAAACGATTGATCTATAATATAAGAGCCATAAAAAAGCCTTTGAAGTGATATGGAAGAAGTAGAGCAGAGGCTTTTGAATTTACTGTCATTTTTTTAAAATTATTTTTTAAAAATATATTTTTAAGAATTAAAAGAGCATTTACATTTATTTACTTTATTATTTATGTATATATTTTTTTATATATTCATATATTCATATTTATATTATTGTATTATATTCACTTTTAATAGGAAGTAAATTTTCCTGAAATCCTAAGAATTTGTATATACATTATTAATAACTATTTAATTAATACATTTAAGACATCATTCATTAGCCTAAGCACTTTTATATATATTAAATAATCGTTTTATAAGGATATGAGGTGTTTTTAGGAAACAAGTCATTATCCATATTATAAATTATAATTTAATGCGCAAATAAATTGAGTTAATTTTAAATCTGTTTGCCAAATTGATTGAGTGGCTTTTTGGGCAATCATTTGGAATGCCACGATTAGCTGTTGAGCGCCGAGACCTACTTAAAAATTAAAATTAAACAATGGCAGGACCCCGGCTGGTTCCTGCATGAATAATGCCTCACAGATGTCTTTGGCTTTGCGTGCCGAGTGGTAATTATTTGTACTGTGCCACCGAAATGGAACGCTCTACGACCGTCAAGAAACAATGCGCACTCCATAAGCAACTGGCAACACAGATAGCCAGGAAAGGGCGCTTGGCCAAGTTAGTACCGAAAACAAAAACAAAAGCAAAAACAAAAACGAAATTGACGCCATAATTAACTCCACAAACTGTCCAACTAACCGACTGACTGTCTCGCTGACTGTCCGTCTGTCTGCCTGTCTGCCTGTCTGCCATTTGCAACTGTTGTCGAGTTTAACACAATTTACAGCTAGTTTATAATCGAAAATGTCCTTAGTACGCGCTGCAGTTGCTGTGCTTCAATCGATACGAAGCGTACGAACGGCTTTTGTCTTTTGTCATAGCCATAAAGCGTTACTCCTGACTGTACAAATTGGCTATAGAGCTATGGATTTTCTACTTGCAAGTTCTTCTTCGCAGCTCTGCTGCTTCTTCTTCTAGTTGCAATTACCAAATGCTTGCAGCAGCAGTTGAAGAAGGACATGCCCTAACGATTGCCATTGCTGCATTGCAAATGCGACAACCACATTTTGGCCAAGCGCCCGAACTGCCAGCCAAAACTGGCCAATTGCGATGAATGACGCTATATATATGTATGCATATATATATGTGTGCATGTATATACATATGCATGCATATATGCATTATACATTTCATTTAATTGTTTCGTTGATGGCGCTTTTACTTAGTATATATATGTAGATAAATTTTTGCTGATGTTGTTTTGTGGGCGTTGCGTGTGCCTAATTGGTTTATTTAGCATAAAACAGTTGGAAAATCATGATATTTTAATAGTCTGTGAAAATATTGTCGTGTGAAATGAGCATTTAGTAATTTAATTTTAAATTATTTTCTATGGGATTGTCATGAATTGAAATCAGGCAGAAATGATTTCGCACGCATTTAGTAATGCCTAATTAGATTTGTTTGTTTGTTTTTAGTAAACAAGTAAAATATAATTGAGTAAATAAAATAATGCAAATAAATAAAATAAAATAAATAAATAAAATAAATACAAAATTAACAACAAATAAAAAATAATGAAAAATAAAATGAATAAAATAACATCAATTTAATACTACTAAATTTTCACCCACACTGCAATGCACAAAAAAAATTAAAGTAAAGAAAAAGTTTCAAATAAAAAAAAAAAATTAAATAAAAAAAAATTTTAATACAAAGAAAATTTTAAGTAAAAAAATTCTTTTTAATAAAATAAAAAAAAAATTAATAAATAAAAAATGTAAATAAACAAAAAATTGTAAATAACAAAATTTAAATAAAACAAATTTTAAATGAAAAATGTTTTGTTAATACAAAAAAAATGTAGGATTAAACAAATTAAAAAAAAAAAAAAAACGTGCATTGCCCTGCACGTACGACTGACCCCAACGGGTCTGGACGACTGAATAAATGCCGCAGCTGCTGCCCTTTATATAGGGCGACTTCCACTCAAAGCCTGAGTGGCACTCAAATTTTGAGCAGGCCGCCAGGTAGAGATCGTTGCAGTCGATCCAATGGGAGCATTCTCTGCTGCTGCAGGCCTTTTCTAAATGATCTCTTGGAGCTGTTCTGCATTCCTTGCTCTTCTTGGGCAGACGGACAGAGAGACAGACTGTGAGACAGACATGCAGGCAAGCTTGTAATCAATAAATATTCTCAATTATATTCTTTTTGAGAGTTTCTGGTATTTGTATAAGGCAGAGGAATGATTGTATGATTGTATATATGTATGTATATAAATAGTATAGATACTACACTTTTATATTATTCTTAAGGGTTTGTATATTTATATAAATAACTATTAAATTAATTGTATCAAATTACGTATTTAATAATATCTTGGGCATTTTCTGTACCTTAAATAATAGTAAATATGTATGTATAAATAATTTTATTTATCTTGAATAATCGTTTTAAGTAACTACATATATTTTATTCACATATATCTGAACAAGAACTTATTTGAATCGAACCAGCAGTGAAATTTCCTTCTCGGCGATTCTCAAAAATACAAGTTGACCATGAAGAGATCACGTAGACTTTAGTTAAGTGCATTATTTGCAAGTAAAATGTATTTCGTTCTTTTATATACATATAAATACATATATGTATTTGCTTCATAAATATATATATATATTGATTGAGCATCGAAAATCATACATTCAGATATTAGTATACCAACAAGAACAAATTTCATTTTTAGTTTAGTTATACAACATATTTATGAATTTCTATAAATAATTCCTTTTATTATTATATGTAAGCTCTGCTCTTTCGTTGATGACTCAGTTGCGACCCACACTTATTGATTGCATTTTCTATTCTTATTTACCAGCAGCTCCATTCGGAGTATAGGAGCACTTATCGTTGGCATGAGTTTACGGGCAATTCGAGGCCGGAGGTTGTGCGCCGGGCGCCAGCTCCAAATCCAAGTCAATTTGTTGGTGCGTATCAAGCAAATCCTAATCCATGCAGCGCAACAGCATTGTCCACTTATCTGGCTTTGTCATGGCACCGTATCGATGTCAATATATTATCTATTCTAACCATTTGTCATTGTGTGTGTCGCCTCTTCTACCCAAATAGGTCCAACAAATGAGCCGCCATTGCCACGTCGGAAAAAATGCCCCGAATTAGCATATAAATCGCACGAGTTTATTATAGGATCCGAATATACAGACGCACGTCGGGATGCCAGTGCGCACCGTTCGGCGAGGGTAAGTACCTCATATAAATATATACAAGTATATATATATATGTACATACATATATATAACAATGTGTACAACTCACCTTTGATTCGACCTTGCGCGATGCGCGATGCTAGCACAAATACTGCGAACCTGGTTGCCTGGTGTCAGATGTTGTCTCAATAAATTTTACTTTAGGGGTCTCAAGCGTAGGTTTTTCAATCAAAAATGTATTATTGATTAAATTAAAGAGAAATATCAAAGAATTGTTGTGCAATAAAATCAGCAAAAGAAATGCAAATCAATCTAGCATGAAAAAAAAATTACTCATAAGTAACAGCTGATTCCATAGATTTTTATCAATAGCGCAACAAAATTCAATTTCAATATACTAACAAAAATCTTCAGTAAATTTATATTTTATAAACAGAGACCTGAATCCTTGTGTGCATTTCTCTTTTTTAGAAATCCTATAAGCTTGTATTTTTTTTTTTAATGCAGTCACGTTCTGTGCGCATATTTAATGCTCATATATGAGCTGTTGAGAAATGGCTGAATAAAATAAAATAAAATGAAATAAGGTCCAAGTGGTTATGCGCACATTTGAGGAGCTGCCATCGTACAAATTCACGTGCTGTTGAAACTTCAAGTAGGGCAGGCCTACGAGCAAAAAGTAGAGTGCGAGAAATAGAAAAAATATATAAGAGTTATTGTTCGTTAACATATTTAGGGGTATGATAAATTTCAGTAGATTTATTTAGCTAGCAGTGGGCAGCTGTAAAGTCAAAGATTATATATAGAAAGTTAGCATCTGCTCAAAACTAAATGGTGCTAAAACTGGAAAACTATATTTTATTTGAATTTTTCTCTTGCAAGATTAGTTTTCGATTAGTTTCCTAATAATATTTTGAATTAAAAAAATTATTATATTAAATTATTAGAGAGCAATTTTGTAATAATAGATCGTAGCATTAAGAAACCATTTGGTATTTGGCCAATGTGTCGTTATCTTGTAGAGCTTAAAAGGATTGGAGCTATATTTTTAGCATGAGCTATATAGCCCCTCTATACAATTAATCGATAAATCATTTTTTTCTGGTATAATAAAGCCATTATTGATTATCACATTAGCTATTTAGAGTACTGAGCGTCACTCAGTAGAAGTAAACCAACCTATCTAAGTCTATATGCCACTTTTAAAGTGCATCGAGTCTTAAAGTCAGTAGCACCCAACAGGTACACCCTCATGGGGTTTATTTATTTATTTATTTATTTTTTTGTTAATGCACAATGCGCATTTGATAAAGGGCCTATTTAAAAATATTATATGTGCGCAGGTTGGCTTTTTGCGTAGTTTGGCATTGAGGTTAATTCGTTTATGCAGAAATACGTGCATATATGTATACTTACATATGCCTGTGTGTATTTGTGGCCAAAAGCCATACTCAGTGGTTTCTAATGTCACATAAAAAGGCACAAATGTGGCTTGGTGGTTGTGCGGTTGGTCGCACTGCCAATGCTAATTAAAAATGCGCACATGTTGCACACAAGGACACACTCATACTCGTACATACATATTTATTTGATTATGTATGTACGTGTGTGTGTGTCTTTTTATTACACACCCTGGCAATACATAATTAATTGGGTTTCATTTGGGTGCCAGGCTCTGCTGCTGTTCTGCTACCTGATCATGTGCGTCAGCATGTCGTATGCGTAATATTAATGAGCTACTAATTAACTTGTGTGTGTGTGTCTGTTTTCATCTCACCTCCTTTCCTCTCTCTTTCTCTCTTTCTTTATACTTGCAGTCGGAGGAGCGTGGCACACCCTCGCGCCGCAGCAAATCGGAAGGACCGCCCGTTGTGCCCAATGGCCGCGCCTATCCCATTGCAACGGAGATCGATGGAACTACAACTAAACAGGTACACAATTGTCAATTGAATGCTGTAGCTATTGTGATACGTATATAATGATTATCGATCAGTATTATATACCTTATATACGTATATATACATATGCCTAAATATTAATATGTATGCCTGCCGTTATACTAATAATATAAATGTATATACCATATTTATGTTGTGCATGTTTCCTTTAATTCAGGGTTGATATCCAATGGCTATAGCTGGGAATAATAAGAACTATAAGCAAATGTTAACTATTATCTAAAATGGCACTAACAAATGTTGATTCAGAAAGTCTAATTAGAAAGTATTATTGAATGAAAAAACATCTAAATATTATATGCAGTCGCGCTCGCTCTGAGCAAAAGCCTTCGTTATTTCGATTTTCTTTACGCGTTGAGCGCTTTGAGTTGACCAATTTGTCTATTGCTCTCTAAACGAACATCCTTTTGGGAGAGATACGATTGATGTTCGCAATAAGAGAGCTATAGCTATAAATGAGCTATAGATGCATTGAGTGAGCACAACCCTCGCAACGACTTTTTACTCTACAGAACTGTTGAGCAAACTAGAGCAGAAAACGATAATGATCTAAATTGTTGAAGAAACGCCGCAATTGTTTGCTCCTTGGAATTTTTTCCTAGTGTCATTAAAACATATTTGCATAGATAATTCTTTGCGAGCTGAAATGCAAGAGAGTTTTATGACCTTCAGAAAACTTTAAAAACGCATGCAAATCATTAAAAGCACATTCAAAGAATTTAAATTTTTAAATATGCATATTTTACAGAATTCATATCCTACAATATAAAAGAACGTAACGATCAAATCAGCAAGCAGCAGCAAAATAAAACTCTCTACACAATTTGAAAGTCATCTAATAAAATATAAATCTAAATTGTCACTCTAGCTAGGACTTAGCAACAATGTTTACAGCTAATGTCATTGGGTATCAAATAAATATTCCAGATTTAATCTCTCACTAATGCGTAACTAAGTCTAACATAAATTCCAACAATCCCTATTTAAAAACTCTTTCTTTTTTTAAATTTTTCAATGCATGTGCTGCATATATGTAGTTGGCTTATGGCTACTTATATACTACACAAAGTAATATGTATATATGTAGGTCTGTGATATATACATATGTATACTACTGCGATAAGCTGCAATGGCAACGCCCTATCTCAATTGCGACACGTCCGCAAAGTTGTCAGCCGACAAAATTGCTAACCAGCATGATTTTATGCCTTGTCATGGCGCCACTAGCTAGAAAAGAAAGCAAAATATATGAGAATGAAAAGTAACTGTCGCCAATACCGATCCGAGATAGGGTGCGATTCAATGGTCCAATGGACCAGCCATTGGAACCGAGCGCCCAGCGACGCGCAACAATTTCTATTAGTATTTTTTCACTGTCGCTGTCTATCGTGATTTACCCGCCCCACCTCAAGCCCATTTTCCTGCTGGGCCTTCACATATTCTCTATTATAGACAAGTTCTATTAGGTGTGTGTGTGTGTGTGTGTGTGTGTGTCTGTATATAACACATGTCGTTACATTTGTAACTTGTTTCTGTCTCGCCAATGCAGCTATAGGAAACTTATGTAGTAACAGCCAACACACACATACACACAGATCTCTCTGTGTGTGTTAGCCATTAAGTTGACGGCCACAGCGTCAGTTAGTCAACCAGACAGAGAGACAGACAGATAGACACACATACACTCGACCTGAATGTAAATTTTTAATCTGCAAAACTCTTCAACATTTGCATAAGTTGCCTTTACTGCTGTTTATCGATTTTTATTTTTCCGCCATATAGCTACATCTATATATGTATATCCTTGATAAATGTTTCGTATATTATATTTAAGTATGTGTCATTTATGTTCTGGGATTTCTTGTGCATGGGGGTTTTACTTCATATGCTCGTGATTGAGTACCTAAAAGATTTCATTTATAGTTGGAACTTTAAATTTGATTTAGTTATATTTACAATCCTCATAACTTTTTCAAATGCCACATGATTTTCATTCTATAAGTTTTATTGGAATTAGTTTAACAAATTATTGTTATATATTTAACTTATTTTATATTTAAATTCAACTTATGCTGATTGTGCCTTGTAAAAGTTATGAGTCGGAAACAGGAATATAATAATTTTTAATTCAAAATTTATAATTTCTAAAAACCTTCCATTAAAATTATTAAAATAAATAAAAGTACAATATTTTAAATATATATTTTAGATATTTGGAAGTATTATCATCAATATTATCATAATATAAATATTTTCATGCTTAACTTTAAGTATAACTATTGAAGAGTCCAAATCAATTAGCATTTAATATCAAAATTTACAAATTATACTTGTACTTTGTGTATTTTTCTCTTTCTCTTCCTCTCTTCTCTCTTGTTCCAACTAACATGCTCTCTTTCTCTGTATTTTTCTCAATGTTAACTGTGCTGTGATCGTTCCGTAATTGAACATAACTAAACCGATTAATGCTAATACTAATACTAATACTAATACTAATACTAATACTAATACTAATACTAATGCTAATGCTGATAATAATTGAATTGAATTGAACACTCAATGCGTCAATGCAATTGCTTTCTCTCTCTCTCTTTCTTTTTCTTGTTCTCTTTCTCTCTCTCTCATTCTCGTTTGTCTTCCTCATTTGTTTGTTTGGTCTTCTCGTCTCTTGTGATTCTGCTCTTCTCTTTCGCAGGCGGGTGAGTCAAATGGCCTATTGAAAAAGACCATCACAAAATTGAGCACTGAGTATCGCCTGCAATTCGTTTGGCCCAATGACCGACGCATTAAGGGCAAAGATTCGACGACGGCGGCCCGAGCCGCGGCCGGCGATTATCCAAGAAAGTCAATATCATTGGGGGCGATCCGATCGGGTCAGCAGCCACAACACACACATCAATATCAAACGATAGGTGCCAACGGCATGCCAACGGTGCATAAAAAACGTACAACAAATCAGAAAGAAGGTGCGACAGCAATATGTCGTCGCTAAGCATTTACATACTTATACTACAAATTACATATTTATATTTATATATATATCCTATTAGCGCATAGTTTCTTTCAATATCTCGTACATGTATCTACTTACTAAAAACAACAACAAATTAACCAATCGAGCGTACTAAAACGAATAATTTTTACATTTGATTTGATTATTACTAATTTTCAACAACTAAAGAAATTGAGATCAAACTAAATTTAAAACTAACTTTTACTAAAAAGTAATTGCTGAGCGCGCATTTAAAGAGTTCTAAATATATAGTAAATCTATTAATTTCTTTGTTTTTGATGATCAAAATAAAAAAATAAAAAAAACATTTTCTGAAATGTCCTTAAAATTACAAAAACCAAAAGAACCATTTACAATTATTTCATGCCTAATATTTCGATGCGTTGACCTGTGTTGGTAAATTACATGTAGCTCAAACATTAATCTTTACAACACTGCCAAAAAAAAGAAGAAAAATGCTATAAATTTGCAAACAATTTTGATTACAAACAAATAACAAAACGATTTTCATGTTTTTTATGTATACGTCGTCGTACATTTTTGCTTTTCATCCAAACAGATATAATATTACTAGTTGTATTTCGTATATACGTATATATGTACATATATATCGTATATATGTATATATATATGTAAGTCAAACACTTAGGCTTAAGTCACCCTTGAAATAAACCTTTTTTAAGTAAAAATATTTTTATTAATTTTAGTCAGCAATTGTTTTTAGGTACACACGAATCTTTCTGTTATTTACATTTTTTTTAAAGGCAAATTTTTGTTTAACGCTTTTGACATTACTAATTATATGTTTTCAAGCAGTTAGCGATCTCAACTCTTTTTCTCTCTCTTTGGAAGTCTCAATATCTATTTCTATATAGAACGAAATTATGCTAAATTCTTTTCCAAAAGAAAAAAAAATAAAATAAAATAAACAAACACTCACACAAGAATATCTTTATAGCAAAATAAATAAAAAAAGTAAAGCTGACGTAAGTGTTGAACTAAATTCATTTATATTAGTTCTAAAAACACAAAAAATAAAATACATCAACTACATGCCAAATTACCTGACATATTCATTTCTGTTGATGCAAAGCCGTAAAATTCCATTGATCGATACTTAATTTAACGAAAACGAAACTGAAACTGAAACCCGAATTGCTTTGGCTTACCCAAATGACACTATAAAAACTGGAAACGTTCCTGTGCCGCACGTATCAATGCAATTTTACGATAATGATAGCTAAGTATAGTCGGAGCATGCTGTCGCAGGTTGTGTGTTATCTCATTCGTTGAATATATCCTTTTATTGATTTAATGTCAGTTTTTCAGTTGTATAAAGCGTAGGAGTTCCGTTCGCTTTAGTTGAGTTGCATGCGAGAAACGACAAAATGGAATTAGCATTATGCATTATTTATCATATTCATTATATCAGCATTAATCGTACATTTCAAGAGGTGTGATACGAGTCTAGAAGCTAGCTGAAGAGTATCAATTGTCTAGCAAGTGCTTCAGTACTTGAGAGCAGCCTAAGTCTTTAACTGATTTTAATACATTTCTTTTCGTTTTAATTTAATTAGTTTTGTTTTCGACTTTAGAACTTTACAATTAATGCCAATAGAAAAGCATAAATATAAAAATAGACAGGATGTATTATAAATATATTGAAATATCTTAAAACTCTTATATATATATTTTATTTTCATTTCATATATGTATATCAAAATTACAATTAATTTATCAAATGAAATACAGACACATCTCACATAACTCAAATTTACAGTCAAAAAGCCAAGTGGCTAGGTAAGACAATGCAAAAACGTAAGCCAAAATCGAAATGTATATTCATATAATACAAATTTTACATACTCTATATAGACACCTTATAAATATATATATACATATATTTATATATTCATATATATAAATATCATTTGCAATAATGATCAAATGGCTTCCATTGCAAAGCTTTTAAGTCTTGCCTTTATACCTTGAGCTTGAAGAGCTTTTTAGTGCAGCCTGAAAATCGATTGGCCGTAGTGCTTCAAGAAAAACAACAACAAAACAAAAACAAACAACTTTTATATAATAATAAGTTATACAACATTTGAATCTAATATATATACACACTGCGCTGCATTTAACTCGAAATGTTTATATTTTTGTATGTATATTAAAAACAAAATTGGTTCGAATTTCGTTCTATATTCCAAAAAGTGACCCCAAGGCCCCACATAAAGCAAACACGCTTCGAAACATGCAAGCAAATTGTGTAATTTATTATTTATTTTCATTCAAACACAAGCTTAGCAAAAGATATGAAAATTTATATATTCATTTATTATCTTCTTTTTGTTTTTATTTATTGAGAACTCTGAAATTTGTGCCAGTTTAGCCAGAATCACGACTAACCACTACTAAAAAACACTCACAACCCACCGAACCACCACGAACCCAGCGCCTTGCGGCTCATTTGATTTGCTGTACAAAGACTCACCCAAAATCTCAGTTCGAATCCTTTTTCTTTCAATTTTTTAGCCAGACACTTTTGCAAATATTTATTAAGATTTTACTTTTTCGGTTTCCTTCAAGAATACCTATGTCCTTTAGTTAACACTTGAAGCTAATTAAAACTCGTACATGTTTATTTTAATAATCTCTATGTTAATGACGAAAAAAAGAAGAAAAAAAAAAAAAAAATACAATTGCATTGCTTTTTGTTTTAGATGGTACAGAGTTGTTGAAATCTTTTATCTGTGTGCTTTCAGCTAAACTGCATGAGCTGGAACCTTTGGTTAGCGATACGGATGATAGAAAAAGACACGAGAAGTATGATAACAATTTAATAAGCTTTCATTTCTCAATCTCTCAATATCAATATCTCGCATTTGCTCATGAGCTTGTACCATACCAGTGATGCCATCAACCAAATCTGTAACATCCAAGGCCAAGACATCATAGACCAACCCACATATATCCATCCAAGCAACAAATAACCCAGCTGCAAAACGTGTCGCACTTGCCACTAACATTCATCTGAATATTATTGTTATTTTCTATCGCATACGCTGATTGCCAATGTGTTTTCCACACACAGACAAGTGAATTTTGTGGAGCGCAAAATTGCAACACGTCCGTTCTCGCAAACAATCGATCAGGAGCGTCTCAATCACTTCATTACGAAAAAGGAGAACTTTGGCTTCGCCGATGCCAAGGAGGACAGCAAACAGGGCCAGCTGGTGGTCATGAATGGCAGTGCACCGACGGCCTCGAAAGCGAATTTGGATTTGTGGTTCAAGGATATGGTTGAGCTGCGCAAGAAGGCCGGCGAATATAAGGTGAGTGTCCCCTATGGATTCCTTGTTGAGTTTATATCTAAGACATCTCTGACGCTGACAGTGTCGCGGCTGGGGCATAGAGATCGATCCCGAGTTGTATAAGAAGCAACGGGATCTCTGGGATCAGGTTTCCAAGCGCAGCTCACTATCAGCACTGTCCTTAGCATCCACGGTGCACAGGTGAGCTGAAATCAAATTGATTTGAATTAGTTTGTATCTAATTGAGTTCGTAGACCTATCACCAAGGAGGAGAAGGAGCAGGAGAATAATAAAAAATCAACGCCATTGCAAAAGCCGACACAGCCACTAAAGCCACGAGTTCCTGGCCAAGCCTATTTGATTGATAATAAGGATGAAATTTCTGCACTGCCAGCACGATTTAGCAATATACGCCATCATTTGGAGCGCACCACGGGTCCGGGTAAGCATACGGAGAAACTTTAATCGAATTCATTTAAGAAGAGAAGCAATGAAAATTCAGTTGAGAGTTTGAGTTGAGTGCTTTGGAGTACTTTTACTGCTTTTGCTCGACTCGACTCTTTGGCCATCGATATATGTTTAGTTCGTGCCTTCAGCCGCAGCTCTCTAATTCCATTTCACATGCATTTTAGCAGATGTTGAAGAGGGAGCCTTGCTGCCTTCACCCACGCGGGAGAAACTGATGCCGGCTATGACCAAACGTGAGTCAGAATCTCAACGCGGCAGCCCCAAGAAGACGGCTCTCTCGCGTCACGGTTCGCCGCAGAAGGGCAGCCCCCAGAAGGGCAGCCCCAAGAAGGTCCTCAAAAGTAAGTAGTTGCCAATTTACTTATTATGTACACTAGATATAACACTGACTGACTGTAGCAAAAGGTCTACACAAGAACAACCACGCAACACTCTAATAGCAAATTTATTTCTAAGCAAACAAATTTGATACATAGTGAACACAAAGCACTTTTAGGTATCCACAGGTCTCAATTGTACACGCCCAAAAATAATAAGCATACGCCAGTTAAACAGTTTTTTCGTTTCTGTTACTTTTTCTTTTAACAAATAGTTTGCTTTAATGCTTAAAGTGTTTGATTTGCTTTTATCTCAAAGGATTTCCCGTTGGATATTTTTGTTTGCCAACGAATTTTCCATCTACTCTTGAAGTGCACCAAACAAACGTTTTGATTGATGGGATTTGTGCACAATATTTGATTTAAAAGTAGCTTGCCTTGAAAGCAAGTTTTCATTTGTTTATTGCGATGTTTATTTTGATAAAAATATATGTTTTTTTTTTTTGTATAGAATGTCTGTACATACTATTTATATACATATACATTTGATCGAGGTAACTTTTTTTGAAGAACAAATCAATTTCAAGAATAAGATAAACTGGGATATTCAGTTTGAGATCTTCGGTACTTGCAAATATGAAAGAATATAAGGAATAAAGTCGATTAGGGAACTGCAGAGCTTTAGTTAAAAATCAACACTACAGATCCACATCAAGGAAAACTAGAGCTTGTGCTTTAATAAGATAAATGTATGTCCCAATACTATGCTATTACATTTATCTCCATCATCGTTGTCCTGTATATATGTATATTACCTGAAATTAAATTGGAATTGGAATTCCAATGTGCTGGGATAATGTATAGCTAGGATTAATTAGTAAACATAATTTGTAGTGTCATGTACTGAATTCTTCACCAACTATGTAGTAGATATTTCACACTCACCTTCATTACTTAAGCAAACTGTTTGCCAAATTAAACAACTCATACTTTTGTCATCGTAAATAAAAAAAAAAAAAAAAAAAAAAATACAACAAAAAACAAACGTATCAATGCCAAAAACCACATCTCTTCATCTTCGTTTTGCGTGGTTCAGCACGCTCCCAATCTGTGGGTCCTGGCGCGGTCCACGCTGAGAATGAGTCACCCAAGCGTCAGATACGCTCGGCGAGTCAGGCGCCGACAAATCGTAAAAAGGTACCGACTGCATCGGCTGGAACTGAACGTAAGCCACGCCCATGTAAGTAGCCAAACGGAGCGCAGATCCATCCCCAACTGAAAATTAAGATTAAAAAAAAAAAAAAAAAAACAGAAAATATATTTATTTATACTTCGAGACGCACGCACAGTTATGTTGCGTGCGTTCGTTCATTGCCTTGTGTTTAATCTTGAGTTGATTTTTGTTTTTAAATTAATTTATTCCTAAGTTGCATATACTATATATGTATATACATACATATACATATATGTATATATATATGTAATTGGTTAAGATTAGAATTGTTTAGATTTTGTTCATTAGTTTCATTTGCAATTAATTTAACTATAGTTTTAGTATTTAATCACACACCGCAAGTTTGTACGTTCATTTCGAAACATACTTCAACTGGATATTTACATAGTTAAGTGTCTAAATAAAAACTAAAAAAAAAAAAATACAAAAATAGAAAAAGAAAAAGAAATACGTATAAGGTACGTTCATAATTCACTGTTAGCTTAGTCTCTGGTCTTGCGGTTCATTTACTCGTATTTTAATTTTAAGAACTTTATTATCTTTCATTTTTAATCCGAGTATTATTTATTGTTCTGTAATGAAGCGTTTGATTGGTCTTTCGAATAAACAATCTATAGTTTAGCATGTTGAGTGAACAAAATACTAACAAAACTAATAATACTATAAATAAATACAAAACTAAACTTCTAATAATACTACATACTAATACCGTAAATACTAACATATTCAGTGTTGAGCAACGGCTAAAAATTCATTAATTTGTGCGTGTTGTGAATCTAACCCAGTTGATTTTGAAGCTATATATACATATGTATATATATGTGTGTATACATAAATAATTTATTTATTAATTTTGCAATAAGTGTGTGAGCGCTAATAAGAAAATGTTGTTGGCTTTGATGTTTGTGAAAATAAGATTTTCGTACAATATATTAATTATTATATTCTGTTATTTTTGCATATAACAAAAACGACAAATTTTCTTTGGCCTGCCAAAGTCTAAATAGCTTTGCAGATTTATGCTACGATCTCAGATATAATTAATAAACTGTTATACATATGTGACAAAGAGAAAATGAAAGTTTAGCATATACATATATACAGATCGAATCATATTTTGTGATACTCTTTTATAGAAAACTTTTCCTTGAAACTCGTCCAAGTTTTTTTAACATTTGCTTGGACCTCCAAATGTTTGTTTTAAATTCAGATGAAAGAGATCAGCTTCTGTAAGGATGTTTACAATTTTACCTTCCAATGACATTTATAAAAAACTTACCTTAGGTAATTAACAAAGTTAAAGCAGTTCTGCCGATATTTTATATTGGCAAAATGTTAAAGAGGTTATCTTTAATGTTAATGAACTTAACGATTATAATTTTGAGAGTTTCGGACAAATTTTGTTTACTTAATAATTAAGTTATCTTAGGTTAATGTAATATTTTATCTCCATGTTCCTGTTAACTAACAAAAAGCGATGAATGGTAGCTTTCTCTTAAGTAGACTAACCCGTTTCTATACCTCTCAACGTAAACTAACAAATGAAGATTATAAGAACGCGTCTTTTATTTGTTTTTTATATAATTTTTTAATACTTCAACATTTATTTGCCTTTATTTGAGTTGCATTTTCAATTCGCCGATAAAGAAAAAAATTAAAATATACATTTTAAACAGAAATTCATATTCAAATTTGTTTTTTCATGTGCCTTTTGTTTTGGTCTGAAAACAAAAAACTATAAAATGACATCTTAAAACCGAACCCGACGCCAAAATCAAAATCGTAAAAACAAAATCGAAAAAAAAACGAACGCAAAAAAATGTTTTTATAGCAACCCTATCCACAACATCCCAATCCCGCATTAAAAGTAGTTCCCTGCCACCGCCTAACGGTAAAGTAACCGCAGCGCCAACAGCAGCAACCGCAGCCGCAGCTACAGCAACATCAACATCAACCGCCCGTACAGCAGCCTCAGCCCATGCTAATCATGCTAATCAATCACATATATCACAATGCAAGAGCTACAACAAAAGCAACAACAAGAAGCCGGCAGCCAAACAGCAACAGCAGCAACAACTGCAAATGCGTAAGAAAGACAAAGATAGATCGAATATTAGTTGCATTAGTCAAGTTGGTGCTGGTAGCGAGAGTAGTGCAAATAGTGCGAAGCATCAGCAAAACAAGCAGAGACAGCAACAGCTACAACAACAGTTACAACATCAACAGCAGCCAGTACAAGCTGGTGCACCAACAACAACAACAACAACAACAGCAACACCAACAGCAACAGCAACAACAGCAGCAACAACAACAACAGCAACAGCAATGGCACCCGCCCGACCTGTCACCATCAACATCAAACGGCTAACGGTACCAGGTCAGGATAGAAAATTGGCTGAAAGTGAGTAAAGTTTGTCCGCAAAACTTGAAATCAAAAATAAAAACAAAATTCTCTGCAATATAAATTTGATACACCCATAAAAAAAAATCAAAAATCTTATCTAAAATGGAAATGCTGTAAAATGACATCTGAAGCGCGAAATGTTTGTGTTGCAACTTTTGTTAACAAAAACAAAAACTGAAAAAAGAAAAACAAAAGCAAAAGAATACTAAATTTAATTGCAAATAATTGCGCATTTCACACCTTGTCGAATAACTGTGTTGTACAACAAATTAGTGTTGAGTAATGAAATTAGCATTATTATTTACGAATTGGCATATTGAAATTGGGCGACATTTACCTCTATGTTATTTGTATCTGTTCGATCAGCCATGTGGAATTACTTAGTGTGTGTCTGTGTTAGAGAATTGGTATTAATTTTAGAGATTGGCAAAAGTTATGGTATATATTCTGTTTGTGTCCCGTTATTCCACAGGGCTGTATTGAGAAATTATGAAAAATTCTTGTATTTGTTGCAAAGTTGCCTAAAAACCAACAAGCGTTACGTGTTATTTACGTGTTAGTTGTTGTTGTAATCAATGTTTGTACTTGTTGTCTTTGCAGCCGTGTGTCTAAGTCAGCCCAACTATCGTTTCCATCTATGCCTCCTATAATTTGTAGTATTTTAAATCTAGCTTTACTTTTACAAAACACTAGTTTCATTTCATTTTTTCGTGTACTACTCAGTGTTATGTGTCTAATAGTATAAGTAGTGAGCCTGTTTAGTATATTTAGATGTGATTTTTTTTCTTGTATTTTTAATAATATATATGTATATATATTTTACAATAGAACACTTAACATAAACAATACAACACATTTTACAGAGCATAGGTTGTATATTTCTAAGTAGAAACAAATTAAAAACCAAGTATATCCCGATTCCCATTTTCAATGGGTTCAGGGTAAAAGAAAATGGTGAAAAATATCAACTTTAAAGCAAAAATAATTGGTTTTTATGTTAAAAGAGTTATTGTATTAACACTATTTTAGAGGGGCTTTCAGATTAAATGTTTGGATAACGGAACTTTTGATATCCGTTTTCGTAAGTAAAATAAAAGAAGTTTTCAATCAATATAAAGCAAAGTTAGGCAGAGTCTTTAGTACATTGTGTGATATGAAAGTAATAAAGAAATTAACATTTTGTGATACAGACTTACAGATATTAACATGAAAAGAGATATTTGACTAATGATGTATCGATATATCGATTATCGATATCTTTGTGCGCTGTCGTCGTTGCCTGTTACACATCCACACGCTTCTGTCAAACCAAACCCAAAACTGAAACTGAACACAAAGAAACTATTTTTCTGATCAGCTCAAAACTCTTTTGCTCCTTATTTTATTGCGTGCTCTAAGTAGTTTTTTTCAAATTATTGATTTTACTGTAATATTTGCTGCCTTCCTGTGTTAAATGTCTTTTGGATGTGGCATGCCTCTACCTTTGATCCTCTTGTGCGCTTTGTATAACGTAAAAAAAAGTTATATATATATATATATCAAAAGCAAAAATTTCTTCTTAATTTCAATTCAATTTTTACTAACAAATTTGGTTGCCTTTTAAGCTTTGTGCTTAATTCGTGTTTTTATTTTTGAATAAGTTGAATTAAGTATAATTTAAAACTAAGTTCTTACGTTATGTTTAAGAAAACAGAAAACATTTATTTTTACAAATAAATATTTACATTTTAAGTTACAACTACTAACCTACTATATAACTCGATCACAAAGTTTGCTTAATGAGAAAAAAAGAAAAAGAAAAAAAAATCGACAGCTGCAGCAGCCTAAAATTAAAACCAACCAATAAAGCGCCACAAATAAAGTACATGTAAACTATGTCAATCAAATACATATAATTTTTAACTTTGCATAAATATTTTTAATGCCAACAGACGATGCCGAAGACGGTCGAGAGACTGCTATTTCAATTTCTAGCTGCAGTCCACAGCCAGTGCCCGAGGTGCCCGATGAGCCATTGGTTAAATCGCCGCCGGAGCCCACACGGGTCAAGTCGCCAGAGCAGATAATAATGCGCTCTCCCGATCCAGTCAACTGGACGGTGCCCTTGGACACTGGCAAGACATTTACCGTTACACAAAATGTCAAAGAGGGTAACAGATTACATTGAAATTCCATTCCAGGTATTTTGTTAATTTGCATTTTTTGCACACTTTTAGGCGAGAACTATAGTCGACCTCAGAGCGAGATAAAAGCGTCAACACCGGTGGAAAAGCCACCACCGCCACCACAATCGGCACCGCCCCAACTAACCGAACAGGCTAAAATGGACGGTAAGCCTTAAAGCACGCTTCAATAAACGCAACTTCCATAAAAAAATCCAACCAAAAACCAATATGAAGTCGACATAAGTAAACACAAGAAACAAAACAAAACAAAAAAATCAACAAAATAAGAAATCGCTTTTACAAATATTTATATATTAACTCGTATTTAAATATATGTATCTGTATATGTATATGTATGTATCGCTACTCACAACCATCATCCAAAATCCAATCATCGTTAAGCAATCTTCAAAATACAAAAAAATCGCAACACCAGCCAAAGCCAAACTCAAAAACCAAGCGTAAATATAATGCAACAACTTTCCCCTCTCTCTATCTCTCTCAGTATTAAACCAAAATATCGCAAATCAAAAAAAAAAAAAAAAAAAATTAAAAATTAAAAATTATATATAACAAAAAAAGAATAATAATAATACAATCGTTAAGCCAAAATGCGTATTTCCACATAGCGTATCAAATGCGTAGTTCCTTTGCGTAACATTACAAAACACTATTTCCACAACTATTTCCCCCCCTTCAATGCCTTCACATCCACACACACACAGCCTGGAAGTCGATCGGCAGCCCCACAGCGAGCAGCTCGTCTGGCGCTGTCTACGGCAAAACGCTGACGCCCACCACCCAGCCGGGCGGGGCGGTACGCTGCGATGCCAGCAGCAAGCCGGAGCCGGCCCTCTCATCGTCCTCATCGACAGCGACTGCCTCGACGGCCCGTTCAGCTGCCGTCGATGTCCTGGAGAAGGCACGTGACCGTTTCGATCGCTTCTGGGGCGGCAGCAGCAGCACCAGCGGCGCCAACAAGGAGGAGAGTGTCTAAGGATCGAAAATTGTGGGTCGTAAGTGCTTCAAGTGCAAAATGTATTTGGCATTAAAGCGAGCAAACAATTTGCTAAATTCAATTAAAGTTTTTGACACGTAATGTCCGCCTCAAGCATGCAAAAGCCACATACTCTAATCTCCTGCAAATTCTGCGCTGCAAAGCCTATCGATAGTGCCTCAAATCGATAGTTGCGAAAGTCTATATATAGATAGTTTGATATGTTGAGTTTCTTCTATATAATACCTCTATTATATATACTTGAAATGTTTCATTTCCCCTTATTACAGCTTCTTTTACTCAAAACAAAAAAAAGTTGTAGCCCTACCAGTGCAGTAGACAATTATCGAGAACGGTGATTTATTGATAGTTTTGCAGCAGCCTAAACTATTTCGGCTTTAAATACCTGTTTACTTGGAAAACAGACGAAACAACATATTCGATTCCATTAAGTTCTCATTTGAGGCATACTAGGATTTCAACTGAATTTAAATTACCTATTAATAGATGTCAGAGAAGTCAGTCTAGAATATAATTTAGAGCGCTCCATGTGCATTACGTCCCTAAAAGAATATATAAAACACTTACTTTCACTGCCTATGATCCCCCAAAAGAAATAACAGGAATTTTCGCGAGCACGCTAAACACAAGCTGGAAATATTATAAAGCTAATTCTCGAACAAATAAAAATCGAATTGTAATAGCATTAAAGCAAGGACAACATCACCGCAGAGACCCGTCCAACAAAAAGAAAAATGATGAACAACAAACATAATGAGCTAAAGTGTTTTAGCTAAAAACGAAAACCTCAAATTTTTTGTAACTTTCATTAAGACGAAAACGACACAGGTAAATCCAATGGCAAAATACTTATGCTGAGTATATTGGGTAATGCATATAGGGTGAACTTAACAGATCCGGCAAATAGAACACAAACTTGAACAAAAATAGATTTTGCACATGAGCTACAAATACAACAAAAAAGTAAAGTCAATGATATTAATAATATTTTAAGTACACACTTTTGGCAATGATGGTTATAACACACACACACACAACCACAAACGTACTGTACTACACACACAAAAAAAAAAAGAAAAAAGAAGCGTTTTCTGTATTACAAGAAACTGTGAAACTAACTTCGCGACATACATTACAAATGAATTATGTAATGAAAATACAAACTAAATGAAGCGAAAAATGTGTTAGTAAATAAACAAAGACACAAGGGACAAGCAACAAAAATAAACGCAGTGTTTGTTGACCTCACAAAAATGCTTCCCCAATAGAAATACAAAAAAAAAAGAAAAAATAATAATACTTGTCAACACTGCAAAGTTATTTGCTTGATTTATTTCTGAGTACAAAACTTAGCAAAAAAAAAAAGCATATTTAAAATAAATTTGCACTACTTTTTTCAAGCGAATCTTGAGTTATTGAAGAATTAATTTATAATTTCACAAATAAGAATTTAAAGCTTAATGTTTAGTATTTATAAAATATATATAACTGAAGTTAAAATTTTACTTGTGATTAACTTCAGTATTGAGCTTAATTGTTGCTTGCCTACACATATTTTTATTAAAAAAAAAAAAAAACAAAAATATAAAATAATAAAAAAAAAAGACAACAAAGAAAACAAACAAAGTTTCAGTGGTATTTATAAACAAACAGTTAAAATATGTATTTTTATATGTTTTTCATTGAAAAGCTTGTCTGTTAGTTGAAACTGTTGAGTTGAAGTCTACTTCTTATAGTTAAACGTAATCCCCCAGTTAGGAACGGAACCCATGTTATCCATGAATAAATTCAACAAACATTTGTTTATTATGCGCAATCTATGAGATTTCAATGAAAACCAAATACCATACTCTAAACTGCATTAGTTAGACACGATTATAAGCAAGAACTTTACTAAAATATATAGCCTTGATAAAGAACTCTCTCTCTCTCACACACACACTCACACAAGCACACTATCTTTACAGCTACAGTTCGATATAACAGAGTGGCAAACAAATGAATTAAATTAAAATTTCAAAAATAAAGATTTGGAACTCATTTAGTTTTAACTATCGTACTTACAAATTTTAGGCAACTTTAATATGAATCTACTTAAGAACAAACTCGATATATATTCTAGCTTGTTTACAAAATAAAATGTATACAACACAAAACGAAATAAATAAATACGTACAGTATGATCCGATTGGTGTGCTATATATATGTATATGAATATGGGGTTCAAGCATGAATTTTCCAAAAAAGAAAAAAGAATAAAACTAAAACTAAATTAATTATTTTAAAGTCGAAAAACACATTTAAAAAATTGGCTTTCACGGCAGAATGCAAAATGAACGCATTTTAAAAATGAGAAAATTAATTAAATGCAAATGAATCTATCTAAAGAAAAATATTTAATAATTTTGCCCAAATGTCACACATAAAACGAAAACCTAAGGCACACCAAATAGCCTTGCAAAGAATAAACCAAAAACAATTTATAAAAGGTCATAAAACCCTATGTACCAACTTTAAAAGAATACCTACAGAAAGTGTAAAAGAAACTTCTAAAAATACGAAAATAAAAACAAATCAAGTGATGGTAAAAAAAGGAAAAATAATAATAAAACTATGAATCAAATAAATGGAAAGTGCATATAAACGTTTTAAGCGATGTATTTCAATTTTACGGAAAGATGGGTAAGGAAACAACGGGTGAATTCGAAATAAAACTCCTATATGTGGTATTTCAAGACTCCAGCTCCAAAAATGTACGAGCTGTTATTTTATAGCTGGTTTTTGATAGAGTTTTTAGTCGTTAGCACTAAAACGGCAATCTCTCTTAGTATTTTGAAACAAACTCGATCTATGCAAGGGCCCACAAAAAAAATTTCAACTCACCAGCTCTTATATGTTCTGAGACCGACGTGAGACAGACAGGTGGACAGGGCTAAATCGACTTAGCTTCCCTTGATAACTCCTTCTTCTGTCTGTTGCACTTTTACAAAACCCTTCAATTCTGTTTTCACAATTTGACTGTCTACAAGATACTACATACATATAAAGAACAAGAGCAATTGTTTGTTTTGTGTTTTGCTTTTATTATTGTTTTTGGTATTATTACATTTTTCGTTAAGAAAATTTCTGTCTATTATAATATGCGTATTATATGTGGGTAAAAGATCTGCGGTTTGGATTAGTCAACATTATTTTTTACTTGGGTAACTTGTAGATTGTGCTTTAAAGTATATAAAATTAGAATTTTAAATACAGCATTGGAAAATTCCATAGATTTACAGAGATTGTTTTGAGATATTGCATAGATGATTTATATCTGGTTTAATTTAAATTATATAATATTTTTATATTATTTTGATTTTAGTGTTATTATGCTTTTTTTATATTTTGCATTTCACAAAACCATTTAAATTATATTTTTTCGTTATGTTTAATTTAGTTTAAGGGTTTTTTTTTTATTTTTTTAGAAAGCTGTTATCACAGTATTGTTGAAATGAAATTAAAATGCATTAGGTTAATTTTGGTATGTTCGAATGTACACAACAATGAAAATATATATGAAAGAGTTGAAGTTTTTAAACTAAAAAATGTTGTGATAATTTTTATAAATGTAATTTGGTTATTTTAAAGGTTCTTCGAAAATACATGTGTCGAAAAAATATTTAAATTGTGTTTGAGTTAGCTTTGATTGTTAGTAGTTATGTTTTTTTTTTTTTTTTTGTTTCGATTTAGAGGATTGTTTTAGTTTGTGTTTATGCGGTTTGCTTAATAAGTTCTTAAATTAATTTCGAGATTTATTAACCTTGTTATACGAGGGTTAATTGTAAGCGTAAACAGTTTCACAAATATGTGTTAAATTATGTGGAGTGCTACACGAAAACAGTGGAAATTAGTGGGTACAGCTTTACAACAAATCAATCGAGTTGGTCTGGGCTCATTTATACTTCGATATCAAAAAATATAATATATAGACGTCGCTCAAGAGATTTGTTATGTATACGTATTTGCATATAGGGTAGGATGTTCCATATACCTTGCTCACTTTAGAATTATCGAGCTCAAATTGGATACAATTTGAGGAAAGATTTCGAAAGCAATGTAAGTAGATATATATTGGTTGATGTATGGAAACGATTGACTGATGATTGATAACACACAAAAATACATTAACATATATGCAGCTATATATATATACATATATATGTATATATGTATATGTATTTATATATATATACAAAGGTATATGGTATGTAGTATTCATACATATGCTATATTGAAAATAGGTAACTATCAAAATTTAGCACAATTTCTTAAACCTTACACAGTTAGGACTGAGTAAACAATCAAAAGGTATACCAAAAAAGTACTGAAACACAATATTGTGAGCTTCAATGCTAATTTATGTTTCCTTTACTCCTTTTTTTCTTTTTTTTTTGGTTTTGATTTTGTATTCAAATAAATTTCGGGCGCTGGCGCCCCGCACCAGAACAAATCCGATATACTTAGTATTAAACTTAAGCGCTAACTCTTGAATTAATTTAAATAAACATATTAAAAGTTCGTTTTGTTTTTTGGTTATACTCAAAAAATGACACATTTAACAGACTTTTCTTTGTTACTTAAAATATTTGCATGGTTAGTTTTTAGAGTGGGCAAACATTTAAATTTAGTTGTATTTAATTAGAATTAAGAATATGTCAAGGTTGATTTTGTCTTTTCATAAATAGATAGTTTTGTTCTCTAACAATTGTAAAATCGAAAATTGCTTATAAATTTAGAATAATCTTTGTTTAAGGGGATTTCTTCTTGCTTTGTGTTTAATGGAGGTTTACAACTCTAGCTAAGCGTAAATTGAATTTCAAACTGTACTTACAACTAAATGCAATTTGTTAATTTTAGTTTTTTAGTTTTAGCATGTGCCACTACGTTTAAATTCGTTTATCTGCCATAATTAAATAATTTTGAATTTTGACATACGTATATATAAATATGTAATTTATATGTATATATATTTAGGTACATATTCAAAAATGAAATTCAGTTCGCTTAATTAACTAGAACAGAAAATGATAAGTCTTATCAAACCATAGTAATATCATTAATTTTATTTATATTTAATTATTTGTTTATATATGTATGTTTTGCTGGAAAAATAAATTAGCTGTTTCGATATATTTATTTATATATAAATTGAGTATTAATATTTAAGGTTCTCTTTCTGTTTTCGACATTTAATTAAATACAGAGAAAGTTTACTTACGCCTCTCGCAGCTCCAGAATACGGGAAAAATAAACGTATTCGAGAGTTTTTGAATTATTCATTTTTAGCTAAGCTAGTCTATAAGTAGTGATTGTTGTATGCATTTGTCTCATATAAAACTATCTCGCTTGCCTAACACACTAAACAGCCACGCCTTCTTTCAGCGACATCCTCAACTACATTCAAACACAACAAATTTCACTTTTATCGTCGCTTTTGTACGACGCTTAGTTCTCGCTCAGATCCTTGATAGCCTGCAGGATGCGCTTGACGTGGCCCACCTTGACCACGCCCAGATCCTTGAGATCCCGCCTGCCCAGCGTAAGCAGCTCCTTGCCGCGTATATCGTTCTTGAGAAAACTGTCCACATACTCCGACAGCTGCATAGTCTCCAGCCAGGTGACCACCTCGTTGACGCTCCAGTTGTTGGCTGCCTCGCGGGTGTTGGTGATCGGAGGCTTGAACTGCTGCTGGCCGGCGGTCGAGCCGGAGCGCAAACGCACCCAGAACGGACGCGATTTGCGACGTCCATCGGGCTGAGGATTAGAAAACACTTGATTAAAACAACTCAAATTCATTAGGATGTAGTTCTTACCTCTTCGTTGGGCGCCAGCACGTTGAAGTAGGCGCGCAGCTTGCCATCGATGCACTTCTGCACGGAGCACTTTTTCAGCTCCATTTCCATGTTGGCCAGCGCAGCGCTTAGCTTCGTCTCCAGATCCTCGCGCAGGATCAGACTGTGGCCACGATCACGCAACAGCGTGCAGGCGTCATCGTAGAGCTGGCGCGAGGAGTCAATGACCTCCACCAACTTGGTGCGCAATGAAGGTCCCTCCAGCAGCTTGCCCTGCGGGTGTATGGACTCCAGGGCCTCGCTGGCTCGGCAGGCCACCTCATACAGATCATGCTGCAGTGCCGGATGCGAGATGATCAAGAACTTCACCCACTTGACCAGCGAGCTCACTGCCTCGATGAAGTTCAGCAGCACATAGCACTCGCGCTCCGATATGACCTCGTCCGTGGACACGGCATGCTCGGAGGCGGTCGAGGAGGTGTCCCGCTGTATGGATATGCTGTGCTGCCGCTGCTTCTCCTGCCAGCTCTTGAGCGAGACCTCCAGGCTGCGGTTGCGGCACAGCATCTGGACGCGATTCTTGTGGAGAATGCGTATCATGCCCGGTGGCTGCAGCCAGGCCTCGCCGTCCACCTGGATCGGTATCTCCTCGTCGCCCAGTATATTGATCTGCACGCTTTGGCACTGGGCAATGCGATGATGCTGCAGATTGATCAAACGCGACGCTGCCATCTGCACCGACCCAAAGACGGCGACCACCTCCAGCACACGATCATCGAAGCTGGGCGGCAGAAAGATGTCCTCCTTCTTGCTGCTGTTGCCCCAGAAATTGGTGCCGCCCATGAAGCTGGGTATATTCAGTATGACAATGCCCTGCAGCTCTGGCAGAGGTATGCGCTGTCCATCGCACTCCAGCTGCACCCGCTGCTCCAGATTTTTGCAGGTCTTCTGCAGCAGCTGCTTGGAGCCGAGCACGCCGTACCACATATAATTGCGTGCCCGGGAGCGACATTTCTCCGGATGCTCCTCGCGTTTGTTGTGAAAGTCCAGCGAGATCTTTGCATCGATGCCAATGCCAAAGTAATTGTTCATCACACACTTCTCATGGTAGCCGGCTAGCAGAGTCTCATCCGGATCCATCAACGGGCTCACAGCGGCGCACAGCGTGTCCGCATTGGCCATCAGGCACTTGGATATGAAGCCAGTGCCATTCGCTAGATCTGTAAAAGGGATGAATAATACATACAATAATTAAATTAAATAAAATATATATAATAAATGAAATGGAATTTTTATAAAATTTTTATTTGGATCTAAAGATTAGTTTAAGAGAAATTGAACTTTAGTCCTCTTTAGTTTCATCCGCAGAATTCTACTTACTGGGCCAGTTGGGCAAGCGAACGATGGGATTGATAATGGGCAGCTTGCGATTGGTCTCTTCTGTGGGTGTGCGCTCTTTGTCCTTGCTGGGCTTTTCGTCCTTGTCGCCGGCGCTAAAGTGCTCGAAGCCAAAGAGAGTGGAGCCCATGAAGAGACTCGATTTGGAGCCCTTGAGTGTCTGCAGATTGGGCAGAGCTTCGTTGGGCTGCAAGAAAGAGTCAGCGATTAGAAGGAGCTGGGAAGCAATGGGGCAATGGTGTCAAAGAGCAACTGGAAAGTCAGCACTAACTACGATACAAAGAAACATGTGGATGTGGCTGATTGAGAGAGCGAGAGAGAGAGAGAAAGTGTGTGTGTGTTAGCGCTTGGAGTATGAGGTTATGTGCGTGTGCCAGTGTTGTGTAATGGAGAACGCAGGTTTCACAAGAGGAGCTTTCAGAGAAAGAAAGAGAGAGAGAGAGAGAGAGAGAGAGAGAGAGCGAGAGAGGGGAGGGAGAGAAAGAAAGAGAGCGAGAGAGAGAGACAGGGCACTACTTGGAAATAAAATTGGAAAACTTATAGAAAGCAGATCGTACTTGAGATATTAGCTTTTGTTATGGAAATTGTTAAGTATTTAGTGTTGGTTAACGATAGCTTATAATATTGGGTATGAGGCAACACTACTTTTCAAGACGACAACACGTGTGTAACTCAAGAAAATCAAATCAAATTGACGCGTGTGCTTTAACCACAAACTGAAACGAAAGCTGAGACTTTAACTGGCACTTTGTACAGGGGATATTACTAGAATATATTGCATAAATCTATGTATATATATATGTAGTTATTTCATTTGCTGGGGTTACGGATATACATCGAACGATCGATCGCACGATCAAAGGAACGAACGATTGAACGAACGAACTCAGGAACGCAGTAGAAAGGAGAGACCCCGACCTCTGGTTAACGGGCTTACCAGCGGTATTAGCGGCCTAATTAGCGCCAGGGTTGCCAGGCGAATGTCTGGTTCGGCGACCACAAAGAAACGCACACTGAACAGTCCGTAGGTGCGTTTAACGTTCAGTTTTTGGTTTCTCTTCTAAGAAAATGCAATTCGTATTCGCGAAAAAAATAATATTATGTCTATGTGTGATTATATATATAAATATATATTTATGCGTATATAGAATGTATGTGTGTGTGTGTCTGTGTGTATGTGTGTTTGATTGTGATTGTTAAAAGCTTTTCAGTGTTGTGAAACTAAAAGAGAAATTCATACAAGTAGTTGACATAATTTTGAAATACGTACCAATTGATTTGTGCTTTGTTAAATATATATTGTATTTTTCTTTTGTTATATTTAAGTTTGTTTGCATATATATAGTTCTATATATATGGTATTAATTGTAATTTGTATTTGTATTTTTTATTGAAATAAAATCTGGTTGTCATAACTCAAGCGCAACTAGCTAAATTATAGTTAATGTGGCAAATAATAATAAAAACGTATATGGTATGGTATTTTCTTTATTCACACGGCTCCAATTTTCTTGCTTAAATTTTCAGTTTAGTTTAATTTTTTTGTTTGTTTAATATTCAACTGTTTAAATCTATAACAAGTCCTCATTAATTCTATTAGAATAAACAAAATAACTTTAGCTACATAGAGACTTTTGCCTTTTAACGTGAACTACAAAATAAATTAAATACATTTTACGTATGACTAGATGTAAATTTGCAGCGAGAATACCCCTGTGTATTCCGTATAAATATGCTTTAATTTTTGATTTTAAATATCGCGACAATTCAAATTGAAACATTTACCTAAATTCGCATTTGCATTACGAGAATTTTAGATTGGATTTCTGCATTGCCATTGCTCGGCTGACATACATATACTTTCACTTGTTGATGCAGTAGTGCCAACGTAAATCGTATATATATATATATGAATATATATGGTATATATATTATGTATATATATATATGGTATATGTGGGGGGAGTGAGCTGTTTCGGATCAGGACTTACCTTGAAGAGACTGCCACAGCTAATTCTACGACTAGCCGCTGGTGAACTGCTGAGGAAGCGCGCATGTTCCGGGTCCAATGTTAGGAAATTTGGATTGAAACCGGAATGTCGTCGATCTTTATCCTTGTCAAAATCGCGCACAGCCAAGCTGGGCGCATGGCTCGAGTGTCGTCGTATCTCCGAGGAGTTCAACGTTCGTACACCGAGCAGCGACGACGAGGTCGCCAACAAGGAGGCTGACGATGCTGATGATGCTGTTGGCTTAACGGAATCACCACGCAATGGTGTTGGTGGCCTTACAACAACACTTATCTGTGGATAGTTGGGATTTACATCATCAAAGGATTCTTTCTTACACGACTCATCAAAGGTAATGCGCTTTACTTCTTGTCCATGGCCCGACTTCTTAGTGGGCGATGTCGACGAGGCCATTGCCGATTCAAGAGGCTTTACTGTACTCGTTGTTGACGTTGTTGTTGTTGTCGATATCGATGATGATGTTGATGTTGTTGTTGTTGTTGTGGTTGTGGTTGTCGTTGCATTGTTTATTTCAATTTTAATTGCAGTTTCCAGTTCGTCGCTAGTCGTAGTCGTTGTTAGATTTCGATACGTTCTGGTTGGGGCTGTGTTTGTGGGCGTGTCCGCCTCTTCGTTTTTGCCATTGTCAGTGTGGTTGTCACCGCTATTGCGATCAAGCATTAGCTGCTGTTGAGATACGATTGTTGTTGTTGTATTTGCATTCAATTTCTTGAGTGAGATGCGCTTTTTGGGACGCTTCACATTAGAGAGATAGAGAGTCGACAGGAGCAGGAGTTATACATAATTGATATACATATTTTTTGGTTTTGATTTCGATTTTGATTCGATTTCGTTATACATTAGTTTATTTATTTAGTATTTAGAGTTCGAGTTTGGAGATTTGGATTTGGATTTGAGGCAAGCAAGTGAACGTATTCGGTTTGTTAAATACACACGAAAAGAAAAGTTTGAAGAAAGAAGCAAACGGAGAGCAACAAAGATTTTTTACCATAAGTGGCCAGGTCGGAGCACTTTCGATAAACATAACATAGCTATAGCTCTATATATAAATGCATATATCTATATGTATACATATATATATACATATATGGGTATATATATACAATTTACCTACTTTTGGCCGGATCGCCGGTTAACACATACCTTGAAACTCTGTCGCGCTATATCGTTACCTTCCACGAACTGCGCGAGGCTGCAGTAGCGCGGCGGCTCCCGTATCTTCTGATCATCGCAGCGATTGTCGATCTCGAATACAATGTTCTCGAAGCCGAACTGCTGCGGATTGTCGTCGCTGTCCATGCGTGCGAGCCCGGCCTTGCGCGGCGGCGAGGAGTTGCGTCGCCGCGGATGCGTTTTGCTTTGGGCCAAGGCGCTCAGCGATTTCTTGCGCGGCGGCTTCGGCGGCCCCGCATGCTCCGAGCAGAGGGTGGTGGTGTCATCCGTGATGGTGTTGTCCTGCAGCGCATTGGTGATATCATGGCCCAGCACTGAGCTGATGTCATCCATCAGGCTCTCGCCGGGCATGGGCTCCGTCTCATCGCTAGTTTCCGGCGAATCGATGTGCGTAAAGTTGTTCGCGTCCAAATTCTACTCAAGTATAGTAATTTTAGTCATAAATTAGTTACAATCGGAGAGGCTTTCCACTCACCTGTATGATGTCGCCCAGGCTGTGACCCGGCTCGGGCTTATCGAAGATCTCGGATGCCACACTGCATTCCTCGTTGCTGATGGCGGACAGCACATCGCTCGCCTCTCCGCCCAGATCCTCCGACGAGGACTGTTCCTGCAAAGGCAAAAGAAGAGCCAACTAAGTTTCGTTCTCGGTCGCTGGTTAGATAATGCCATACAGTGTTGGTCTGGGCATCGGTGTCAATGATTGTGAGGCTTTCGCTCGTGTAGACATTTTGGGATTGGGGGGTTACGACAATGCCGGGTACCTGGAGATTACAAGTGTGTACCAGAGCACGATGCGGCTCCTGCGGTTCGCTCTTCTCGTTGACGTCGGCCTCCTCCTTCTCGCTCTCAATCTGACCGCTCGCAGTGCGCTCCTTATCCTTGTCCATTTCGCGTGCCATGTAGTAGGTGCGCTCGAACACCTCGATCGGTCGATAGTTGGACAAGGGGTCGACTATCGGTTCGCTTGTTATGATCGGCACTCGCAGGAAGTCCACCTTGCGCTCGGTGGGCGTATTCTCGCCTGCCTCGCTGTTTGGCGACAGGCGATTGCCCGCATCATCGATGTTGGCGCCACCGCTCAAGGACAAGCGGCCAACGCGATAGACTGTCTCCCCGTTGGCGCCCTCCTCCATTTCCTGTATGACCTCCGGCACGCCCGAGCTGCGGCGACTGTCCGCAAATTGACGCGGTGCCGGCAAATTGATGCTGTTGAAGAAATTCTCATCCACTGAATCGCGCCGCGTGTCCGGCAGTGGCGATATGCAGGTCAGCCGCGATGTCTCCATTGTCGGCGAGATAATATTGATGGGTGGTATAATTGGCAGCGGCGAGCCGCAGGGCGTCGAGTCGCCCGAATTCGTTATTGGTATCTTGAGCGCCTCAAAGGGTGTAATTGAGAGCTTCCGCTGGTAGCGCTTAGGGCGACCCGGTTCCGAGTGCTCCACCACATTGTAAATGGCGCGCTTCACACTGTTCGCTCGGCACTGCAAGGCCTCCTTTTCGCTGGAGCGCAGTGAGCGGCTATTGCGACGCTCTTTTGAATTGATATTATCCTTTTCAGTTTTTTCAATAGATATATTCGGATTGCTGCAATAAATAATTAAATATGATTAGCAATATTTTCAATCTACTTAATACATTTAAAAAAAAATATATTTGTACTGTTAATATTCTTTTAAATTTTAACAGTTACACAACTAATTAAATTCTATTTAAAATTCGGTCGCGCCAAACGGTAAAATCGTTTCAACTGCTTGCATGCTAAGCAGTGCAGTCGAGCGACAAGCAGTGCAAATAGCGAAAAATAAAAGTGTAGCATACTTTTAAACTGCCCAGAAAAGCTTTCTCTGAATTTTAAACAGATAAACCAATAAATAATTACAATTACAATTACAATTATATAATTACAATTTTTAACAAAAATAAAATGAAAACAAAATTATATCAATTATATTTTACACATCTTTTAGAAATTTGAATATGTATTTTCTACTTACAGAAAGGATGGGCGTGACGTTGTTAAGGGCCCACTTCGCGATATTAAACTCCTTATGGTGGCTACCAAATCGTCGCCACTGTGCGTACCCAGCTCTTCCTCCTGCAGAGCATCCAGCAGCATTGTCAGCTTCTGTCTCAGGATGTCACATTTCATAGACAGCTGCTCGTCGTCCTTGTGATGCTCACAGATGCGTGAGACCAGCTCGTCGACGGTGTCGCAGAGGGAGCGCGTGGAGCTTATCAACGTTTGCGTATCGTTCGTCTCGACTATGAAGCGCAAATGGTGGTTGGCCGACGTGACCATGCCCGTGAGCAGAGCCTCCTGCTCAGTGGTAATCGACATCTTTGGCATCTTGGGTACCGTGATGGCTTTCTCGAAAACCATAATGCTCCAGCGATCCAGCATTTTGGTGCTGGCTGACTCGTAGCGCTCCAATATCTGAGGCAGGTGGGTGTCATCATCGCAGCTGGAGCCCCAGCCCAAGACGCGGGCCAGATCGTTGCCCGTGCCCAGCGGCATGACAGCCACCTGGCATTGTTTCTGTCACGGAATTGGATGAGCAACGATAAAGAGTGCTGATTAGGAAATGAGAGTTGAAACTTACGTGCATATTGAAACGATCGATTTCGCTGAGCACCCAGCCGACGGAGCCATCGCCGGAGCACACCAGAATGCGAAACATTTCAAAGTGGCGAAACAGTCGCAGACCCAGGCTGGGCCCCGTTGAGATCAGATCGAATACCTGCGCCGGATTCAGCAGCTGCTTAAATCGCCGCAGAAACTTGACGCCCTGGTTATCGCCGGACTTGGAGTTGACAAAGACGAGCAGCGGCGAAAAGTTGCCCTTCGGGCTGACCACGTCCCAGGCATCGTCCGTGCTAATTGAATGCACGCTGGTGGGCGGCACCACGGACAGCTTGGCGGGGCCAATCGGACAGACAATCGGCATTTGCGGTCGACATGCCACGTGCACCGTATCCCTGCACCAGAGGCAGCGCCAGTCCTGCAACCGCAGCACCGAGCCGCAGGTCTTCTTGCAAACCGCACACACGGCCGATACTGGCAAATTGCCCTCCATCCATTGATGCGGCATAATGAGGCTGCCGTCGGGCTGCTCAATGATATCCTTGCCGACCGTCGCCAGCGTTGTCCATTTGCAGTTGGCAATCGCTTTGGCCGCACACCGCTTGTGCACCTTGCACTTGCACACCTCGCAGCTGAGTCCGTGCGACGTGACGCCAGAGAGCGCATCGCGGCACACATTGCAGTAGGTGGGCCGCGCATGGGAGGTCGCATACCAGTGATGATGGTTCGAGAGTATGTCGTGCTGATCGATCAGGAAGCTATCGCCACGCGGACGCTGCGGCGCCGTTGCTGTCTTCAGAGATCCCAGCCAGTCCTCCATTTCGCGTCTGGAGTCGGCGCACAGCACCAGAGAGCGGGTAGGTGTTATTATCTGCAAGGGAGATGAGCATTTCTTGATCTATGATTTTCGTTTTACTAGTATGAAAGAGGGCAATTTATATACATATATATATAATTTTGTTTTCTATTGTATTATTATTATTATTTTTGCATAACAAATACTACCAAATTCTTTAAATGAAAGGAATATAGCCAATATGTGAATCAGTTAGATTATTTTTATAAATGACAAATATTCAAATTGCATTCAAGCTCGTCAAGTAACGTTGAAGTTATTTAGCAAAACGTTTGGCAAATCGGCAGCAGAACGTGCCACGCACTTTCCTATACATACATCCGCACACACACACACATTCATGCATAGATTCATGCATTAAAATTCGTGAATTCTAGCATATTCCATGAATCGCAATTGTTGATTGAATGTTTGGATTTTTCAGCTATTGTCCAAGTTGAAATTTTCTAGATGTTGCTCGAAGTGGCGGTGTGGGTAAAGGCGGTTGTTGATCCTGAACTCCAGGTGGCCGTTGGGCTTATTCATTTTTCAATTTTGTTTTGTTTTGTTATAAATATATCTCGGTTCGACTCTTGCTGTTCTTTTATTTATTTTGATTTGTTTTAATAAACAGATAACAGCATATATTTAAAAAGTCAGACGTAGAGGTATTCGAGGTGCAGAGTGTCTCCTAGAGTTGTTTTTATTTGTTACCAGCTAAAATGTAGGTAAATGTTTGGCTAGCGATTTCTCCTATAAAGCAGAATTTGCATTTTCCTAATTTTTTTCTTCGTTGATATTTAGAATATTCATTTCTGTTGAACTGTATGCATATTTGCTTATAATAAGACAAACACACAGATACACACATGCACACACACACACACACACACACACATATAGATACATATTAACCACATGCAAGACTCGCTTATTAGTTGTGTAATCAAAGATGAGTCTATTAGTTTCTATGGCCTCATTAACATGCAAATAACTCTCATATTTATGTTAATATGCAGACAGGAGCGCCCGCCACGCCTTTTCAATAGAATGGAATGTGCTAAACAATGCGCCAAGCCTTCAAAGTTCAACAAAAGCTGTGTGGGGCGTATTATTATGCGCCTCGGCCACAGCGCTCCCTTCAGCCTACCTACCCGCCCCCCATTCTCTTGTAGTTACAATTAATGTGGGATCTACTCTGGCATACGCAACAGCAAAGATAATAATGAGGCCAACTAAAGCACGTCAGCTACCTGATTATGATTTGCTTGTCATATTGCCTAATTTATGGCCCGCATGTCCTTCACCGTACATATCCTTGGCAGACGACGCTCCTGCGGCTGCTTCTGCTGCTGCTGCTGCTCGTTTAGTGGCCAAGTTCATTCGGGTAATTGATGTTACAAAGTTTTTGTTGTATGATTAAATTAATGAGTTAACATGGCGTCTAGCCCTGGACCTTGGCCAAGTCGTGGCGATGTCTACAACTTTTGTTAGCTAAGCGAGCCATTGAGATGGACCAAACGAAATCGAATCGGGCATTCCTTAACTCTAGCATATAGAAGGAAATCAAACTCAAGCATACAACAAAGAGATTCGTAGCCACAGTACGCCCTTTAAAGCCCACAGTTCAATAGGTACAGTTGACCCATTTAACGGCAGTTGACATGCCATGCCACATGCCACATTCCGCATGCCGCATGCCAATGTCATAGCTGGCTGACACACATTGACTGTATCCACTATGGCATGCAGCGCATAATGGATATGTGGAAAAGGTTATGACCACGTCAACAATATAATCTACTTGCAAGGGCCAACCCAGAGACAGAAAGCAGAAATGAAATAAGCCGCTGCCAGTTAACGTCCTGAGTTCACAAAACGGATGTCTAAAGAGGCAAGGAGAGGCAGGAGTAGAGAAAAAGGAGCTGGGGCAGGGGCAGCAGCTAATCCTAAGCTCGACTGCAAGCATTGTGGTTCACCTCAAAAGCTCATTCAGCTAGAAGTGCCCAGCTGCAAGTTTACGAAACGAAAATCAAAGATGAGCGAGAACTATTTAAAGGGCAAAGCACGTGACACGGCCTGACACGAATTGGCCAGACTAAACACGATTTAGTCAGAGCTAACACAATTTAACAGCAGCTTATGGCATATCATCCAACATATACATATATATGTATATATATGGAGAGAGAGATACTCTTATCGTCCATCAGTGCTGGGGTTAGGTGTGAAGTACGATAAAAGCATTAGAATGCAATTTGGATGGTTGGCTGGCTTTCAAGCAGCAGCCACAAGCCAACCTCATCTCTAATTACATTCTGTGGCATTAATTGGACTTAATTCGCCAGCTGACTTTTGCAATGGAAAACAGCTTTGACTGTTTGAGGTTTACTTGAAAGGTTGCAATGTTGCAATTAGTGCAACCAATGCCAGAATCTAACCGCATCAACAGATATTTGCATCAACCAAATCGCTATTCTCAGTGAGCTTTTGAGCTCTGCACTCGCACTCGCAGTGGCAGTCGCAGTCGCAGTAGCCCCTCGTACTCGCCACCCCCGGCGCTGCCTGTGGGCTTTTGCTATTCAATTAATGCCGCACTGCACGTGCCTGGGCTCCTGCCACCTGTCTGTGGCACTTGCAACATGAATATGCTTTCATGGCTGGCTGGCGCCTGCGGTTTACCTGTCACTCACTCACATTCTCTTTGTCCGTACGTTGGGTCGTGGCACTGGCCGCCCCATTGCTGACTGCCTGCGGCGACCCCCCGTCTGCCACGCCCAGCTCGCCTTTCACTGTGGCGGAAATTATTTGCTTTTTGGCCAGTGACCATAAGTCGGCAGCAGTGCATTATTGCACGGTATTCAATTACCTTTTAACTTTCGCCCATCGTCTCTGCAGCATTATTCAATTTCACTCTCTGATCATTTTCAATTGAACTTTGCATTCCGGAAGCCACACCCAATTTCAACTATTGTGGGAAGCTTAACTCAGTTAATTAAATGTGAAAGAGCACATTTCACTATCCAAAAAGTTGGCGAGATTATATATTATATATCGAGTAATTTATTAAATATAAAGCTAAGTTTATATATCTGATGCCAGCAATAACGTTTCCAAATTGAGTTTATCACGTACTTTAAATCTAGATGAAGTTATGCTTTATATATGTATGCAGCTTAAAGAGCTTTATATTTTACTAGTTGGCCCGGCAAACGTTGCTTTGCCCCATCCATTAATTCCACTACGTCTGTTGACTTTGCTGGTTTCGCTCATCTCGTGCCTCTTGCAATTTTGATGCACCTAACTGGATGCAGAAGAACTCCCGGAGAGCAGAGAATGTTCCCATTGGATCGACTGCAACGATCTCTACCTGGCGCCCAGCTCAAAATTTGAGTGCCCCTCAGGCTTTGAGTGGAAGTCACGCTATATAAAGGGCAGACTCGGGGTCAGTCGTAGTTGTTTGTTAAACAAAAAAAATGAAAAAAAAAATTTTTTTCAACAAAAAAAAAAAATTTAAAAAAAAAAAATTAATAAAAAAAAATTAATAACAAAAATTAATAACAAAATTAATAACAAAAATAAATAAAACAAAAAAATAGTATTTAAAGAAAAAAAATTGTCCTGCACGTACTGACTAACCCCACCGGGTGTGGACGACTGAATAAATTCCACAGCGGCTGCCCTTTATATAGGGCGACTTCCACTCACAGCCTGAGTGGCACTCAAATTTTGAGCAGGGCGCCAGATAGAGCAATGGGAACATTCTCTGCTGCTGCAGGCATTTTCTAAGTGATCTCCTGGAGCTCTTCTGCATCCCTTGCTCTTCTTAGGCAGACGGACAGAGAGACAGACAGTAAAAAAATATATATATATGTATATATGTATATACATACATATATATATGTACATATGTATATATATGTATATTTATTAAATCAATCTTTTTTTATCAAATGTTTTTTTTTTTTTTTTTTTTTTTTTTTTTTTTTTTATGATTAGTCAATTTCGCCTGAGGCTGTGACGTAGACTGTCTGATTACATTTGTTTATTTACTTCTATACAATTGTATAATTGTATATTGCTCCAGCACATATCAAGTTATAAGTGTCGTACCACTTTTACACAACTTTCTTTTATATATATAGATTATGAAAGAGTTCGTTCGAGATCGAATAGAAGATTTTTTTCCACTCTGATTTTTCTCTGACTTTTTGGTTGAGTTAAATGAAGTAAAAAGTCTTGTTTGTATGTAATATTTGTATTTTCTTTACATTATTGAAATAATCAGCTATATTTTTGTATCTCGCAAGCTCAAATCGCTAGAGAACTGAGCTTTACAGCTTTTTCGCTTTGAATAGCATTGCTGAATAATTAAACTACTTTATTTAATTATCCCCAACAAAATGTTTTATTTATTTAAATCAAATATAATGGTGTTAGCGAACTTTTTCTGTTGAATTGTTTGCTTAACACTTGGCTAAATCTAAGCTAAAGTTAAGATGCTGAAATCAAATGTTAGCACACTGTGCGAAAGTAAAGCTACTAAAAAGGTATAATAACAACTCTGAATGACAAATGGTTGTTCAGCAAACATAATTATGTTAAGTTAAAATTGAAAACAGAACAAAGTAATAATAGAAGTTTATACGATTTTTTGAAGCGTTTCATGTTAATGGAAATGGAATCAATAAGAAATTGTTGAAAACTTTTAGAGTGTACATTAACAAGACATAATTAGTTTAGGCAAACCGCAAAGTGCCACAGAGCTGGCTAGCAGAGTGGCTTCCATAAGCATGTTGATATTTTACAGGTGGCGTAAAATGCTTGCGGCAACTGTAATGCAGTTGAAGCACTTGAAAATGACATTGAAACGACATCAATTTCATGGGCAAAAGCAAAAGGAAATAATATATATGTAGCATAAGAAAATATACATACATATTTAATATTTCTAGTTGAAATTTAATTTAAAATTATGCAGTAAAAAGTCTGAAAAAAAATTAAATACAAAAAAAAAAAATAAAAATAAAAAAATATTACAAAAGAATTGAAATGAATATAGAATTAGGTCAACGTTGTATTTTTCTAAAGATTTTTAAAATGAGAACAATGAACTCCACTTTATGATTTACAAAGACAAGGCAATAATTTATGTACAAAAGTTGCGGGAAATGTTTGTTTTTAATGAGTTTCGACTGGAATATTTATGAGAGCTTGCAGCCCTCAGGGAAGACCAGTCGAACAAAGTACTTAGGTAAGCATTTATGTATTGTAATTCAAATTGCGAATTAAGTATATCTGTGCACGATAAATCAACAGCTCTAATGCGTATATCTAAATATTGTTCTTGTTCACAGCTGAATTGAAACTAATTTGTGATTTTAAAGAATTTCAATTCGGGCAAAATCCGCTTTGCTTTTCGGCTCAGACGCTGTGGCATTACAGTCGAGTGTGTGTATAGATGTGTGTGTATGTGTGCTTATCCCATCTGTGGCAGTAAATGTTAGTATAACTGTATTTAGCTTCCGGCTACAGACACAGGCCCTGCTACGCTCCACTCGCCGTGCACTCCAATCAAAAAAACAAACAAAAACATGCCTGAGCTGGAGCTGCTGTCAGAATTCATTACGCCGAAGACGGGGAGTACATTGGCATCGGTCCTGGCTGCCACGCATCATTTTGCCCCAAAATATTCATGAGTTGGATCACTCTCAGCTGAAGAAGTAGCAGCACCAGCAGCGGCAGCAGCAGCAGCAGAAGCAACAGCGACATTACGCATACGCCGAGTTGTCCCCGAACAGCGCATGAGAAGCAGCTGTGGCGAGCTCTGGATGGGCAGGCTAAACGCAATCATATTGGAATACTTTAGCCCACATCTGAACATTGATGAGCACATCTCTCTCTGTATCTGTTCGCTGTATCCCCCAGTGCACGCACACGTTTCTTGTATGTACACACATATATATATATATACACAGCTTTATATATAATTTTTTTTTCATTATCGCACTGAGCCGCCCAGCGCAATGTTGAAATTACTTTTGAAATTTTAATGGCCGTCGGCTATTTCGCCAAAACACACACACAGACAGACAGACACACATACAAATACAGATATATATATGTATATATCTGATGTATAAAAACTTTTTATGACGCAACGAAAGAGCCTGTCAAAACGTAATACGTGGCGTATGAGTTACAAGCATAAATATTTACAGGTTTTACGCTGAAAGCTCGATTTGCATTTGCCAGTTTAAGATTTAAAAGTAAAGAAAGAATTTGAAAAGCTCAACTTGCGCTAAATATCAAAAACGAATGAGAGAGAAAAAAAAAAAGAGTCCTGTAAGTCCTTGTGCCGCAGTATGCACAACGCTTTCAAGCGCATGACAACATTTCATATACATTTTCCTTTTATGAATTTCAGCTAAATTTCAAAGTTCAAGGACACAAGGGTTTGTGTGTTGTGTTACCTGGCACCGTGCTAAACTCATAAAGAAGTCGTGCCTACCTCCCCCTCTCTCTCTCTATCTCTTTCTCTCTTGTTATTATTGTTTCAAATTTCATATACGCCAGCTGCTGTCGGCGCCGCGGGACGGCGATTGCCCCTAGCCAAGCGTTTAAGGAACTAATAATTCCAGCGCTTTGTTCTCAACCAATTTCATGGAAATCAGCACGTGAACATGCCCATATATATATAAATGAGGGCGATATATAGATGCATGAACTTGAGCACATCGAAATTGAAATTTATGGCACAATAAATTGAAAATCATAAATTTCAGTGTGAGTGGAAGAGATTTCAGAGGGCGTCTGGGAAATAAATGAAATGAATAAAGTTGGCATGCAACAAATACAAAATTGAAATGTTCAAGAATATTATTTGATTATTTTTCGAATATACACAACATAAAAAGTAATCAAATTAATTGATTAGTAAACAGCCAACTTTATTAAATTTGTTTGAGTATAACTTTGTTTGTTATTTAATTAGTTAAAGTAAATTTGTAACGATTTTCATTAGAGTAAAAGCTTTTAAAAACTTTCGCCTTTGCATTCATGATCGACCTCAACTACTATTAATACGCTAACGAAATATATTTGTAGTAATACAATAATAGTAACTCATACACATGAGTATGTCTATAATTCAAAAGTTTAGCACATGGAAATTGAAGTAATATATATAAACTGAATAAACTTTGTTCTGGAAAAACTTTGTTTTCATCACATTGATTTAAAAATTCGTTTTCATATTGTGTTGAGTGAAATTATTCATTAGAATAAAAGCTTTTACAAAGTCTGAGCCTTTCCATTCATGAATCAAATTTCTAAACCTTTTTGAGCAGCCCCGCTTACTCTGCCCTTCGCGCTAACAAATCGCCTTTTATCAAGCAAACAAATCTCTTATTGTGCACAAGTTTTTCACTTTTCCACATTCATCTAGAAAAGGCGAATGGACCCAAAAATGTGCTCAGCTGCTGGAAATTGACTTTCGCTTGGCTCCTTGATTGTTTGCTTTGTTCAATTAAATGATTTGAAGGGCATTATAATTATGGCCTGTCAATGTAATCCAGCTAATGTGCAGCCAGCAATATTTGATGACTTTAATTATGTTGAATTGGATTTCCAAGTATTTGCGAGCTGAACTATTTGAATTTGGCTGTCAATCAGCTGGGAGAAGCCACAGCTGAGGCCCTTGATTAAAATACAATTTACAACCAGCACTTAACGTTCGCTTTTCAAGTACAATTGCATACATACATATATATATTTATATGTATATGTGCGGGGCACTGAAGTATGCGAAATTGTCGGAGTCAATCAAGCTGATTGATTGCCTTTGCATACAAAATGGCAGCGTGTGTGAGAGTTGTAAATGTGTGAGCCCAGGGCGCCTACATCAATTATGCAGGGCGGCGGCAGCTGCTGGCTGGGTAACAATAAAATAAGAGCGGCGTCTGTTAATTGCGCCGCCGCACAACATGGCGTATGCGTGATGCGCAATATTTGTTAAACTTCTAATTGAGCGTCAGCAGCAACAACATGCCTGCCAAAAAGTTCAAATCAACAACAAAAACACCGACAACAAGAGAACCCTCACGCTACAAAGTTTGGACTGAGCTCTGTCAAAATTGGGCTTTTGTTAATTACGGTTCACTTGAGTAAGAGAAATATTTGTCAGAACTTCGAGACTGATTTTTAAATTGGCTTTCGTTTTGGCTTTGCCTATGGCTTTAGCTGGGCTTCGAATAGTTGTTGCATGTCAAATTTCGCAGACAGCCCTTGGTTAGAATCCAATTATACTGATTGGATTTATTTTGTTATGAATTGCTTATGATAAATTCCATATTTTTCAGTTGACAGTTGTTGAAATGCCAAGCTAAGCGCAGATTATTTTGTTGAAGTTTTGTGATATTTCATATGTTGTTTTAGACATCAGAATTTTAGATAAGCTAATGCTGTGCAGGTGTTTTGTGTCTTTATGGAATAGAGATACATAATAATAATAAATAGAATAATTTTTCATAATCAAATAATTTTATTTGATTTAAATCATACAGTATATATAATCTAACTGATTAAAGGATAATCTGGAAAGAAAAATACACTAAATAAATACATATATGTACAAGAATATTTTTATGCATAAAAGGAAAATAAATAACATAATATAATAAACAAGGGAAATAAATAAATAAAAATAAAAAATTAGTAACTTGATTAATGAAAATATATTTTTAAAAAGTCAATAAATATTAATAAATAGATAATAAAAAATATAAAAATGAATATATGTATACACATATATATGTATATATTATTTATTTTATTTTATTTTATCTTAATATATGTTTTTACATATGTATATATTATTTTTTATTTATGTATTTTTTTATTTATTTAAAATATAGCTCTCTTAAAAAAGTTACTTTTTTTTTATTAAAATGTTCATTTGGTAAAAGTTTCTAATATATATTTGTACTATTTTAATATTCGACTCTAAATGATATTTCAGAATTATAATTTTTGGCTTTAAGAATTTTTGAATAAAAACTGTAAGTAAATGGCATAAATGTTAAACATCTTCCATAAGCAATAGTGGGTTGAGGGCATTCAGAGCTGGTGGCAAACATCAAGCATATATACGGATAAACGTTAACGAAACTATTTTGTATATGCTCATGCTTTTCAAGCTCAGAAAGAAGTAAGAAATTGTAAACATAAACTCGTACGATGAGCACCTGCATTCACACGTGCAATCACACATGCAGTCACACACGAGTGCAGACAAACATTCAGCTGGGTCTTAGGTGGCATTGTGCGGAGTCTCCCATATGAACGGCTGGCAATCGGAGACCGCAAAGAGCTTGTTAACAGAGCACTTGGCACAACAACGACAACAAAATACAACACATTTATAAACAGACACAGACACGCACACACACACTCGCTAGCACGCTTTATATATGTGAGTTTCTGAAAACTTGAAGTTTGAAGCTAGCAGCAGTTAGCACGTGCCTGCGTATCTCTTACCAATTTGTAGCTTCAGTTTAAAGCACTTTGAACAATGATCTATTTAAGTCATTAATCAACATTTAATTTAAAATTCAAACTGTTTTTATTTGAGTCGAAACACATTTTTTGAAAATTTAATAGCAAGAAAGATAATTCCATTGAGTTCGCTTATTTCACAAAAATGTTATTAAGCGTAGCTAAGACAATATATTATATAGGAATTTATTATATTAAAATATGGACTCAATAAATGGCTTACAATAAGCTAAAGGCAATATTCATGTTTCTATTCATATATTCTATTTAATACGGGCAGCAGGCATTAATAGTGCTGCAAATGTCGATATATATATATATTTTTTTTTAATTTTAACGGTTTTTATGCACACATATCGACGATGTGGCTGACATCGAAATAATTTTAATTGAACATTCGTTTCGCTGTTTGCTTTTTTCAAAAATAACTTGTATGCATTTATAGCCACTGACAGGTTGTATCCAATATATTGGTATTTATTGCACAAATTTGATGTGTGTAAATGTCATTTTGATATATTTAAATAAAGCCATCAACAAAAAAAACCTGTGTATTAATGATGCACTCAAATGATTTTTTTTTTTTTACTAAAAATAAAAAATACATTTATGTGATACAATGTTGAAATATTACATTTATTTCCCTTTTACTATATTTATTAACATTTTCTTATGTGATTCTTCTTGTATATATTTTAAAGGCAGATATTTATTTTGTCCCTAGGAAAATCTACGATTTATCCATGCATAAGCACTTAACTTTTCTTTTTTGGCCAAATGCTGTAAATCTTTAGAGTCTTCAAGCCGTTCCTAGAAACGGAGGAGGAACACACTCCTGAGCACTGGAATTTGCCGCGCATCAGCTACTTGGCCATATAGCCGAAAAAGGGAATAATAAATTTGGGGCTAATGCCATTTGTTGGCGCAAAGGCTTGGGGTTATATATCCTGAGCCCAGGTTAGAAAATTTATGATTAATTTGCAAAATATACATCAGCATGTGCTTATACATACTTTTATCATGGTACATGAACGACAACAAGTGAAAACGAATTAAATAGAGCAAGCCTGACTTGCAAATACCCTGTAGGCAGACAGTTTGACAAAATGAAATCTTAAAACTTAACTAAGTTTTATTAGATGATTTATTATAATATTATAATAATAAATTAATACATATTAATGCTTTCAGTTATTCATATTAATAATTAAATATTTTTATATTTATTTTCAAATTTAAAAGTTCAGAATTTATATAGCAGATATTTATTAAAATCTTCTCTATATATTTATTGCTGCAGACGTTGTTAACATCTTCCCACCATGATTTTCAATTTTACAGGGTATTAGAACTCTGTAGGCATTTGGCAAAAGCCCAGCAAATAAATGCGCTAATTTTGCGCATCAAATGCTGCGCATTCGTGTATAAAGTAATATAAATTTAAATATTTCGGCTCGATATGCTGGTTGGAGCATAGGTTTTATAAAGGTTAGATCTGTCTGGCTGGTTTATATGTTTCAGCAGAAATAAGTAGCTGCCTATGGGGCATTGGGCTGCTTATGCTAATTTGGCATGCAGAGCGCGTCAAATGTAAACATTTTGCTTTGTTTCTGACAACTAATATCGATGGTATTTGCATTTGGTTTCGTACCGGTATCAGTGTAGGACTTAGGGTCCTTTTCGCAGCTGCTCCGTCTGTAATTGGGTGTATAAAGGGATAAGATGGCGTTAGGGGATGCTCTACCATCTCAGCAAGGAGAGACAGAAAAAAGCACAGCCAACCATATTTGCGTGAGGCCAGACAATGGTAAACAGGAAATGAACTCGGTTACGCCGTGTTTGACGAGACAGTCTATAGACTGCCTCTAAGGTGTGTAGCTTTATTTACTCCTGCCTTTCATCTCTTCACACTTCATGGCAATGAGCACGAGTCGAGTATGTGGTGAGAATCTCGCAACTGGCCCTTGAATCATTCCATTTGAGCAATAGCTACAACTGTTGGCCTCATAAAAGCTACTAATAAAATATATATGTGACGCAAGTGTCAAAAGCGAGCAAATTAAATTTTTACTACTGGCGATAATTTGAGCTAGGCAGGTGAATACTAAAGGCAGGTGTCGCTTAGCTACACAGCAAAGAATTTGTAATAAGTGCGAGAATAAATCAATTTATAGCTGCCCTCAATTTTGGGAATGAATAAAATAGAAAAATTGTATGAAGCTAACGATTTTCCTATATTAGAACGAGCGCAGTTAGCTAGTTGAAATGGGAGATGGAAGATGGGAGAGAACATGAGAACTTATATTTATAGCCTGAACACATCGGCTAATATGACGTTTAATTTATATACGGATTTTTTTTTTATGGATAACAATAAAGCAATGTCAATATTGATGGGGGAATATGCTATGATTATATACGTATTCTAGCTAGATAAACATGAAGCAATGTCAATATTGACGGGAAAATATGCTATGCTCTCCCTTGCTCTGGGTTTAGTTTTTGCAACACAGCGGGAAAATATTTTAAGGAATGAAACTGATATGAAACTTACCTGAAAGCTGTGATTTACGTTCTTAATGCTGCACTCAAAATAACACAGTTCCGATAGATCAATCTCATCGAATACATCGCTCTGCAAGTAGCACAAAGAAGGAAAAGATACGTTAAAAATGTAAATTAATTAAAATATATGAACTTAAATTAATTAAATTATCTTTTTCGTCAATGAATTTGAATTATTAAGAATATGAATATGTACTTATACGTATAATGAAATGTAAATAAAATCTTAAATATTCCTCAGACCTAAACATTATGTATGCGTTTTGTTGAGGCTTGAAATCTGCTGTGGAAATGGACGCATAAATGTTGCTTGGCAATGTGCCCAAGTCGGTGCTTTTCCATTTTCCTTTCTAGATTGTTGTTATTTTTTTTCAGCTTCTGTTGCCTGTCCTGTTCTTTGGTTTTCTTTTGCTTTCTGGACCTCGCTTTGTTGCTTAATGAAATACACAAAAGCGAACCCAGCGGCAAATTGTTTGTTATTTTTCTCTTTCGTGCTGGCCTTGTTGTATAAATACATATAAATGTATGTGTGTATATGTATGTGTACGTATATGTATATGTATATGTATATGAAGGAGACGCATACTTGACAGTCCTTACGGAAATTGAAATGTTTCACACATACACACACATACAATCATACGCGCGCATTTACGTGACAACAAAAGCCAACAGCAACTCTTTTTTTTATTTATTTTTTTATGTGCCATATAATAGAGGAAGTGTGACAATGGAAAACTGAATCGAACAACTTATGCCAAGGATTACATACACAAAACAGTTCTTCCATTGGAAATTGGTTTTCTTGAAAAGTTTTCCACACCTTTTCAACGAGAACTCTGAAGCATGCAAACTTATGCCTTAGCACACACTCTTCTTCTTCCTTTATTTTCTTCAATTTATTCCATTTTGATTAATACTTGAGACTTGTTGTCTTGCTTTTTAACTTGTTGTCCAAATTATAGTTTTCCATTGTATTCTTCGCATTTATTTGCTTAGAGTATTTGCTTTGTTAACTTTTTGCGGCTGGTTGAATAGAATATTGCGCATACGCCATGTGTTCTTAAACCTCTTATGTAGGCATACTTATGGCCATATACCTATAGATAAATAAGCGTAGTTTCTTTATTATACTTGTTGAAAAATGAATATGAGGGTATAATGGTTTTGCGAAAATGTTAGCAGTTAGAAATATATAAATTCTTGAGTTGAGCAATGAGATAAGTCGAATGAACGACGATTCTCTTCAGACATCTTGGAATTTTACATTTTTATTCATGTCCTTTGCTCGATTCAGAGGAATCCCCTAGTCGGGCAGGGTTGAGTTGTTTTATTCACTTGTGCCCCATATTTGTCTTTTTTGGTTTTTACTTTTTGGTAACAGCTCGCAGGCTTTGCATAATTTATTTCTATTGGTATTTTTAATGGACAGTTCACGGAAATTTCACAAGAATTTGTGACTTTGAGGCTTTCAGTGTTTGCATATTTCCATATCTTCAAGGGGCGCCCTAATCCGAGTTGTGTGAATATTCCTTAGCTAGAATCTAACTGCAGCTCTGAGTAGTGAGAGTAAGGTAAATTGAGTTGGCTTAGAAGTTGAAGCTACAGTTAATTCGAAACACCTTTGTCGCATGCTATTTCCCCAGTCGATTCTGCCGCTGAGTAGAGCTCGAATTGCCCTTCTTATTCCCTTTGCCCACAGTGCTTACTTTAATCAGCTTTTCATTGCGCTCCAACCCCTTTTTTTAATCAAACTGTCAACAACAGGAAATTGTGTAAACACATAATTACAAATTAAGTTTATGCTGCTGCTGATTATTATTTTTTCTCTTGATGGACAGACGTTAAAAGCCAGTAAATAAATACACGAATTATTAATGTACAATATAATTGCAAACAGCTCCCACACTTTGGATTATTATTGCTTTCTTTGTTTCAGCTATAAGCTGGGCATTAACTGTGCTGCATCAATAAATGGCAATGTAAACGGATATCCTAATGAACATAATTGATTGAAAACGCAGCAATCGCTCAAACCGTCGATGTCTTGATTCTCCTGGGGCGCAAAAGCAGCAGCAGCAGCAGCAGCAGCAGCAGCAGCAGCAGAAGGAGCAGGAGCAGGAGCAGCGGCAGCAGCAGAAGCTGCTTAATCCAACAGAGTGAGCATTATAATAATTATACGAATATATGCGTGCATGTGTATATGTGTGCGCGTGCGTGTGCGTGTGTGTGTAATGGACAGCAATTTGGAAAATTGCAGGAAAAAGTGCGAAGCAGCAAACTGTCAGTGTCAGTCAAGCAGTCAGCAAGGAGTTGGCTGAGTGAATCGTTAAACGCTTTTTCGCCCGATGACGGAAAAATCGTTAAAAATCAGCAAGGATTTCAAGAGCTTTTCCCATGCACTGCGCCAAGTGGAGAGAGTTTCCTTCTCTCCCACTACCTCTGCCTCTGTCTCTTGCTATTGCCATTGACATCACATTGCAGCTTTAATTTCTGGAAGCATTTTGTGCTCAACAAACTTTTGATAGCCGTTTGCTCGACTCTCTCTGCCGGCTGCTCGCTGCTCGTTGCCTTGAGCTCAGACATTTTCCACTCGAACGGTTTACATAAATCTTTGCCAGGCTCTATTGGAGTTCGCGTTCGCTGGCATCATTATGAGACCGACAACAAATATGCCCCGGTGTGTTTGTTTGCCTTTCTTTTGTGCGTGTGTGTGTGTGTGTGTGTGTGTGTGTGTGTGCGGCAGCTGTGGCTCAAGCGTAAAATGCAAAAGAAATCAATAAATAAATACGCGTAATTAAAAAGTAAACGAACTGTTTAAGCGTCCCAGACGCAGCCATGAAATGCCAATTCAAATAAAAGAAACCGACTTTTTATACCCAGGAAATAGCGAGCGACGGGATATTAAAAATTGCAGGTATTCAATTTGTAATAAATTTTTACCCTACATATTTACATATATTAAATAATACGTTATATACATATTATGTATTATATTTATTAAAGAATTTTATTTGTTTTGTATTATATCACTTTATTTCTTTACCTTGCACGCATTTCTCTAATTGAATTGGGAATGGGACGTACATACAATGTATTAATGTATTTTCGTAAATAAAGAGATTATGTTAATAGAATTGTAACTTGTTAATGGTAACCTATTGAGTCTAATAAATATAGACATATATATATTCGCGCATTACTTATATACCCTGTAGTCTGCAAAATATAATGAAGGGCATGCTCTTTCTGCTTCAGATCTTTTGACTCCCACTGAATATAGAATATATTTATACATTTTATAGAGGCAATACTTCTTAGTCCATAAACAGCATAAACAGTTATTGAAATCATTATTAGATATATATTTTTTTAATTTTATTTATTTTTATTTTTTTAGATTCTTTAAGAGCTCAACCTAACATTACTTTCGTTTATCTATGATTTTACTTTTCTGTTTCAAGCAGTTTTCCGAAATGAGAAAAAAATCATTGTCAAATATATTATTGAACAAGATTCTATTGATGCGCGTTTCATCACTCCCCAGGGTATTAACTAGTAAAACTTTGTTCACTTTAGTTATTTTTTGTGCTGCGCCTCGATTGGCGGATCCCTTTTGACCTTTGGGAATAGAACATGAACTCTGTGTTCGAAATTTCTTCGGAATTGTTTGGGATTTTCTCGCAGGTCAATCACAAACACATTAAGCAAATTGGTACATTTTTTTTTTTTTTCTCTTATTTTTTGGGGCAAGGCAATAAGCCCTGGAGGTGAAAAACTTTGATTGCATTATGCTGAGATTTCCTCACACACACACACATATACGAACACACCTCAGACATGGGCTAAACTATGTGGCATAAGCATTAATTTGCGCACTTTTCGACGTCCAGTCCGCCAGCCCAGATGTAGATTTATAAAAAGAAGAAGAGGAATAAGCAGACGAAGAAGATGAAGCAACATTTTCCACTTATTTTCGTCCCTTTTTGCTTCGACTTGGCCACAGCTTGCAGAAAACTTTTGCTCATTCATATCAATTTCTTTGCATTACTTTTCGGCCAGACTTATTCCTCTTAATTTTTTCGCTTCTTCGGCTTTTTTTTTGCGAAATCACTTAATGGCGCACACATTTCAGCGGGAATTACGCGTGGAAAGGTGGCCCAGAATTAAGGAAAAGCTGGCCGAGTATGGACAAGAGAAAGAAAGTGCTGACCCGCCAGTTGAGCGGTGCGAGCAAACTAATTGAGCATAATATATTCAAAATGACGTACAATATAAGAAGTCGAGCTGCGTCTTAAATACCTTATCTTGAGCTTAAGCCACGGCGCATTCAATTTAATTGCGGTGCCAAAATATTCACAAGCTAAAATGAGGGTTAGATGTCTCGATAATAATTCAAGCCAAGTATTCACTATAAATTCTCAGCCTCGCCTTAATATATCTTTTATCTAGAGACGAGGCGAGGTAAACACATTTGTTTACTGCTCCAACTTCGACTTGACCGCCAAGAAGCACTCAAATAAAAAGTTTTCGCTCCCAAACTTTGTAAAATATTTAGTTTATAGTTTTAGTTTTTACTTATTTGAAATGTATGTCAAAGCGCGCATAAAGAATTCGAGAAGAAAATAAATGAAAATAAAGAAACATTTAAAAACATTCGCTGCAATGACCTTTGCCATTTTATTTTTCTTCATTTTCTTATTTTCCTTTTTTCGTTGGCAACAGCAGAAACTTTGGTAAAAACTAGCAGAGCATCATGTTGCTTGAGAAGTGCCACAAAAGTTGTACGTTTGCGCCTTTAAGCCGCTTACCAAAGGGAACAATTTAAAATGGCAGAAAGTGGAGGCAGCAGCCAGCACACCACGTGGGTTCGATGAGTTTTCGGGTTGAATTTGGAGCAGCAGTCAGATAGCAGAAGGCGGCTCCCGTTGGGCGTGTCACATTTCGTTTGGCGTGTCGAAAATCGCGTGGCTCCAAATTGTTGGCATTTTAATGGCGTTACACTCTAATGGCCAGCACTTAAATGTGGCCCTCAAGCAAGTTATTAATGTGCCATAATGTAAATGTGTATGTATTATCGCTTGCCTTGCCCTGTTACACCAGGAGCGCCCTGTGCCCGCTCCTGCCCAATTTAAATACGCATACAAAACTCTAATGACTGTGCACCTTTTGAAACCATTTCAAATTATAAATTCTATATTAAGCACAATTTATCAAACCGAAGGTCGCCTAGAGGAGCGTTTAATGCCAATTTGGGCCCTCTGAAAGAGTTTCTCAGCGCAGACAAAGCAGATAAATATATTTGTGTAGCCCAAAAGGAGAAGCGCGAAACAAAGAGCACAACTGTGGTTACAAGTAATGAAGAGCGCATACAAATATAGAACTGAATGGCATTTAAATAGATGGAAGCTTCTGGCGGTTTCGTGATATAAAAAGTTTGTTTTCTATGCAAATGGAACAAGCATAACGAGAGCTTAAATAACTTAATAACTGAGCGCATATGAAGAATATGTTTACATTATATATGCATATATATATTTGATTGGTTTAAAGGCTCAGCATATTTTCGTTGTTTCCACAAATACCTACATAAATAATAGATATATCATGCCATAAATATTTATAACAGTTGTCAGAAAAACTTTTGGATAATTGAATGAGATTTGTAAATAAATTATTAATACGTCAATCAATGCAGTGATAGACAGCTCATGTGTTTGCAAAGAAATAAAAATAAAAATAAAGAAATAATACAAATAACAAATAAAAGCAACATAAATGACAAAAAGAAAAGCCAACGTCAATTAGCAACTCGCAGTGGGGAAGCAGGAGCCTTGTGTGTCCTGTCGTGAGTGCTGCTCCGTCTGGAGCCAGTTTTGGGGCCACATCTGTCGATGGGGATATTCAGGCCGATGCGCTGACAATAATTGTGATAAATTGCTGTCGACTGTCGTGCCTCAATGCTGCAAGTGTGTCGCGCCAGAGACAAATTCATTATTAAGTATACGCCTTGTGGGGCCATATAGCCGATATCGAATGAAAGAACGATAACAAGCCGGAGGCAGCGCTGCAAAATGCTGCTGTCCATTTAAAATTTCAATATCTCTGGGCTATACATTTGTATTGTATAAGTAATTTTGCGACGGTGCCGAAAAGTGATATATGTATAGACCTGAGCTTCACATTTTTAGCTACATTTGCCATCGCCTGTGCGTTGGGTATTATGCGGGTCGAGTGTGTGTACGCTCTTGTCTAAAGGACCTTTCGCATCAAGCTGGCGTACATTGAACTTTACCCTTTGCAAGGAACTGCATGTGTGTGTGTGTGCTGCGTGTGTATTAGTCAGCGAATAAAAATCCATAAATAACACTTAAGTAGTGGCAGCTAACAAAGAAATATGCTCTTGGCTCGCCTACTCGCATGTTTTCAGCCCTCGGGCTCAACAACAATAGCAGCAGCAGCAGCAACAACAACAGCAACAACAACAGCAGCTTTGGGACGTAACGAACGCTTTTAAGCCAACTTTGTACAAAGTGTGGCCGATGATTTTTGGCTTTCGGTGCTTTGTTCTGTGAAATGGAAGTGTCCTTGCTGTGGCCCACGCCTTTTGCCCCTAGTCGCTCGACAGCTCCTGGATAGCCGCTTTGAAGTTTTTATTTTGACGCCATTCGAACAGCATTTGAGATTTTTCATTTTAAATTTTGTAAGCACTCAAAGTGTCTTTTTCACTCACTAAAAACCTTAAGCCAATCTAAATTCGTTGAACAGCTTTGCGTTTTGTTTAGTTGCACTGCAATAAAATTGAAAAGTAACTAAAGCTGGAAGCATTACTAAAACCTGTTTTAAAACAGCTCAAATAATATATTTGATTAAGTTCAGTTGGTTCACAAATTAGATTTTTCTCTGGTATAATTTTTCACTCACGAAATGTAGTTCAGATCTTCTACTTCTATGTCACATCTAAGATAAATTATGCTTATATAACATCTCACAAATCGAGGCCAGATTCTTCTTAATATATTTATTTTTGTTTTTGTTTATATATTTATTGCCAAGTTCAATTAAATATTCCTTTTGAACCCATTTATATACAATATGTATACAATAAATGTACATAAACATTTTTTTTTGTTTTTTTGTTTTTGTTTTTATTGTTATGAATCGCAATTAATTGCATAAATTTAGCAAATTTTCGCCCATCTAAACGTCTGGCCTTAATTACTTAATCTCGCAGACATTTCTATACTAGAAAAAAACGCACACACACAAATGCATACATACATACACACACACACACAATGCCACATAGCGACGGCTGCACCGTGATTTATGCAGCATAATTTATGAGTCTCATTTTGCGGCAGCAGCGAACGAAGTGAAAACGTGTTTCCCCACTCGTAGCATAACAATTTTTCAAATAACATTTCCCGAGCAGCGACACAAGATACACATGACCTCTTTTTGCGTTTGATAAAATGATGTTTTAGCTTCCGTGCATCCATCTAGCCCACGGCTCCGCCCCTCACCCGCCTCATTCCAGTACATTTCCTCAACTGCCTCGGCGCAGCCCGATAAAAGGCAGAAAACATTGCCGGAAATCCGATGAGGAGCGATCAGGCAGCCGCCATGGCAGTTGACAGCTCGCAAAACTCGGCCATGTGTGTTTGCGTCCAATTCACACACTGCCTCCTCCTGGCAGCAGTCGTCATATATTTTTGCAGTGTCTGGCAGTCGCTCCCAAATGCCCGAAACATACGCATTAATTTTGCATAAAGGGTAAAAGTTGCGCTGCCCTATGGGCCTTCCATCTCCGATTATAAATTCATTATAAATTCAACTCAAACGTTAAGGGTTCCCTTTCTCTTTCTGCTTCCTCTTTTTGGCAGGGTTCGGCAAGGATTCGCGCCTAATGCAAAATTTAATAGATTTGTCGTGAACATGATTGCAGACATTTATAAACAAAAAAGTTTCGACTTTTTGTAAATGGAAAAACTTTAATGGCTGCGTTGTGGCAACATTTCAAACTTTTTCATTTTAGTTAGTTGTACAATTATTTTAGATTAGCTTTTCATATTATATTAAAAATATATTAGATAAAATTCTGGTTATACTTATGTAAAATATATATCTCCGTTTACCGGTTTACCAATGCATTGCTAACTATCTTCGCATTCTATTCAGGACACCTTAATACGTATATTCAATCTAATTACATGAAATATACCATGTGTATGGCTAATATTTGGGGCCGCAGTCATTAAACAGCGAATTACAGCCGAGTTGGACAAGATCCTAATCCCAATATGTAGGTCACATATAATTACATCTGCTGCGTGCGGCCTTTCAGTAGCTGACATGGCTCGAATTTATTTCTAGGCAACGCAAACAAATAAATGCCAAGTTTTTAGGCTGGCCATAAATTGTTTATCAGATTTCTGTTTACGCTCACCACAAAATTAATATTCATAAAAGTCGCCTTATCAAAACTACATAAACCAAATGATATACAAATCCTTTAAGGCCCTTAACTAATGGCTGTGAAAGCTGTAACCGGCACGCATCATCTTAAGGCGTCTGAAAGATTTATGTTTATCATAAAGCCGTGCATAAATTTTAAGGCCACGTAACAGGCCACAACGTCGCGACGTAAGAGACGTAAACTTTAACGTAACACGTCAATGCCAGTCTTAGTCGCCTTCAGCCAGAGCCTGTCTGCCAACACCTTGTCGGCCAAGTGGGGCAGGACAGCGGGCAGCGTTTTAGGCCCAGGCTTGTGAGTTCGTGATGCGGTAGCAATGTGCGGGCTGGGCAAACAGTTTGGAAAGCATTTGAGTTTTTGGGTGCCTAAGCTGGATCAACGAGCTGTTAATGATTGCGCGTCTGTTATACCTAGACAAGGTTTTCGCCTAAACTGCCGCCTACTCACTTCTCCCTCGCTCCCTCTCCCTCTCCCTCTCCCTCTCCCTCTTTTAATCTATCGTTTTATGTCTACCTTACTTTTCCTCTCTGTATGCGAGGTTTGCAAAGTTTGCTATGCGCTTCAAACGTGTTTATTATCCCACATAGGAATTAAATAACTTTCAATCAATATGCTGTGGACTAGCAAAGACCCTGCACCATGCGAACTAACTATATAAATTATTAGAGAGATTAAGGCATAGTAAACTAGCGCCCGACGGAATAGTATAAGCATAATCAATTTCAATTTAAAATTAAAATGTTAAATTAATAATTTAGAAAATATCTAGATATAAATAGATATCGGGTCGAATTCAAATTTATTTTCATCAATTTTAAAGACAAATGAAAAGAACCGAAGACTCTTGCTCAGAGCGAGTGCGATTAAATACGATTTATTCGCTTGATTTCGCTTACTGAGCTGAAGGAATAAAACGGTTAACAATTAGTTGAGAACTATGACTCGCAAAATAATTGTTTACGCTTTGAATTCACGCGCTTTTGAGATAATCAAAAAAAAAGATTACACACTTTCTCGCTCTAGCTCGCTCACTCTTGCTCTCTCGTTCTGATCATTTGAGCATTCGTGTTATGCTCGTTTACGTTTAACGCTCGCTCAACGCGCTTAGAAAGAGATAGATATATGCAAAAGTCGTTGCAGTCTTCACGCGCGCATACACATGCACACATTCACACTCACACACACTACGTTTTGCTGCATTTAGAAAGTCGTGGAGCAACGAGAACGGAAACACCGAAAAATTAAAATGTTTGCGTGCGAGCGGGATCGATCGTTGTTGAAGGTCAGTTATAAAGCCGTCGCACTCATGTTTGCTTAAATTCAATATCAAATTCGATTTATGTATATATAATAAACCAATTTTAAATGCATTAATGCTTGTGCATAAGTAGAAAAGGACTAGTGTGTACTCTTGAATGAAAAATGCCAAACACAATAGTTTGGTATAGCAAAAATTGATTGAAAATAAAGTGTTGAATGCAAATAAATAAATAAATTAAATAAAAAATATATATTTTGGATATATTTATATATATAACATATTTTTTTGTATAATAAATATAAAACAATATTCTTATATCAAAGAAGCTGTAGATGTTAGATTACAATATAATATCTCAAAATTGAGTCTTAGTACAAATCTATAAAAAGTGAACGTTTTTGGTAAAATTTAGTAACGAAAACTATGCAAAGAATATTAAATTTAATAATTATCTTTAGCTGTTTGATTACCTAAATATTAAAAGCTGAGTACAATTTATTTTATACTTTATTATTATTACTTGAGCTATTTTAATACCCTTTTACCTTCTACTTAAACATTCATCTCATCTCAAGCAATACGTGTACTTCTTAAGACGCTGTTCTATAGTTAGCTTAATGTCGCATTCTTGCTCCCATAGCCGAGTACTAGAACTATTTAATTAAGTTGCAACGCCAGTGTTATTTTTAGTTTCCATGGCCAACTACCCTATATAAGTGGAGCCCTCTGCCAGTGCTCCGCTCAACTTTTCGAGGCTTTCTAATAAATGCTGTTCGGTTTTTGCTTTGCATGCAAATGCAAAAGTTTGTCGGGTTCATTTAATAGTTGCTTCCATTTTGTTTTTACCTTGTGCCACGGCAACTTTTCCAATTTTCCAATTTAAGGCGCTGGCCAAATGAGTTTTATGAAATTTAATTCTCTAATAAACTGTTGCCATTATGAGCCATCGGCGCACTTTACCAAATTTAATTTGAACATCTAATGCTGTTGACAGAAATTGATTTCGGACACTTGAAATATGATTAAGCACAAAGTTCAACGAAAAAAATAATAATGAAAAAAAAAGTAGAGCTGATCAAATTTGTAGCACAAAACACTTTTGATTGATTTACGGCGCTTTATAAAAAATGGCATTCGTAAGAGGAGAATATACTTTAGTAAATAAATCAATTTCGCCCCAGTCCAAGGAACGTTTGTCTTGTCAACGAGCCTGTCACGACGCAGACTTCTACTAAATAGCCGTATAATTGAAAGCTGACCATGCGACACTGACTCTGACTCCCACTCCCACTCCCACTCCAACTTCGACTCCGACGGCGTCACTCGACGCCCATTTTGGGCTGTCAATGATTTGCCTCCTCGCAGAGGTTTGTTGCCTGCACAAAATGTTTTTGTCATTTCCCCATTTTCCTTATTACGGACATCGAACGTAATAAGGCGAAAATAAAGCAACGTTTTCCTTTAGACAAATTCAATGGGCCTGCATTTGCCTTTCGTTCGAGGCCTAAATATTCTCTTGTCGCACGAGCGATTCATTTGGCGCAGGTAAAACAAATTAAGGCTACAAAGTTATTTCAACCTTTTTTTCCCTTCCCACCTCTGCTGCTGATTCTGCTTGGGCGTCAAAAGAAATTTCTACTTCTTTACCTTTTCGGGAGCTTATTGTGTATTATTTAAATTTGCATTCTGTGCTTTGAATGTCTTTGAGCTTGAGTGAGCTCGAAAAGTTTTTCAATAAATTAAAATGTGCATAAATACAACAAAATAAATGTGTTGAGAAGACTAAAATGTGTATGAAGAGAAAGGAATTTATGCATATACATATATATAAATTCCATAGTATTTACCTGGCCTCTACAAACTTTAATCAAGGATAAACTACAATGGGTACAAAAGTTAATTAACTAAATGAAATAGTTTTGATTAGACTGCTGCAGGCTTCAGGCATCGAGAGGTTTCGGCCTTCACTTGGACCGCCCTACCGGCACAAAGGCTGAATTCCAGCGGAAAATTAAAGCCAGCTGTAGAGCTATTGTTGAGATTATTATTATTGTTATTGCTATTTTGGGAATGCTTTTGCGAGCTGCGACAGCTATTGTGCTCTAAAGTTTATTAAATTGCCAAATGCAGTTCGCCAAACCATTTGATTCATATAGGCGATGCAAATATTTAGAATAGCATATGACATTTGGCCTGTGCTCCTACATGATTGAGCATGAGTGGATCTGCGTATTTGCTTTAGCGTCGGCCAGCTCATGTCCCAGTCGACCATTCATCAAGGTGAAATGTCAGGTTTGGTGGGCCATAACTCACAATTAGATTGCTTAGCCTCGGCTGTCGTTATGTGGTTGCGCCACGTAGTCTGCCCGCAACTGTGTGCTACAAGAATGGCCTTGAATGTGCGCCTTGAGCGCTGTGGGATGCTGCCACATGCCTCAATTACAGCGCCGCATTTTCATTTCCTGAATGCGGGCGCCCAATGCACAAACAACATTCGCCTTCAAAAGCAACTGCCCATTGGACCGGAAGGTGGGTGGGCAGGTAAACGAGGTGGGGGCGCCTTGATGATTCCAAAATGCAGCAACCTCTAGACGTTTGTTTAATGTGGATATGGAATCGAAGATCTGTCATAGAATCATCATGATATGTCATATCAAATGCTTAGCACTTTCGCTTCTTTTCCATAACTTTCGTAAAGTTGAAACTCAGGTGGAGAAATAGTTTTTTGGAATGTCAAATGTTGACATTTTTTTAGTATTCTACGCCATCTGAGTGTCGCACAAGCTGTGTCACACACACACACACACACACACACATATGGCTCTTCAGCTGTGTTGTTGAACACTTCAACTGTCAACGTCAACCGTCAACTGTTAACCGTCAACGCTTTTGTAGTACATTTAGTACGCTTGTTAGCCAAATGTACCCTTGAGGCCATGTATGCATGTGAAATGGCTTTTCGCTTTCCCATTCTACAATATATATACATATATATATATATATATATATGTATATTATATGCCTACAGCACTTATATAAGCAAATACTTATACGATTCACGTCGGCAACTGGCCGTGCAGCGGAGCTGCGGCTGATCTGCTGCTCATGTCGCATATATATAATTTATGAAATTCATCTGCATCAGCGCTGAGCGGCAGTTTACTTAGTTGATTGTCAGCCCATTGCATTTGCATATTTGTCTACGGGAAAACGAGAAAGTCATGGCTGCAATACACTTGAAGGGATTCAGAAGATGCGCCGTATATGCTAGTAGTAAGTAGAGCTGCATCCAGAGTCAGCCCACTTGTCCAATATGTATTGCAATCAAAATGCAAATTCGGATAAGCCAACTGCTGCATAATGTGTGAAATAGTGGCTAAGCAAGTGTGCCTGAGAGCCCCGTGCCCTGGCATCCCAAGAAGTCCTGGCTAAGTATTTCAGCTGACGTCTTCGCATTGAAAAAGTAATTAGGTGTCACAAAGGCTTAAGCAAAAATACGTATTTGCTATTTGTTAAGATTCAGGTTTCTTTCTAAGGACCAGCATGAGATCTGGACACGTTTTTATCCCGGCTCGAATGACAAAAGTGAAAGGCAATGCTCATAAAAGCTAAAGACAAGACTTTGCCTGCGGATGGCAGGCTCACAGTTGTCATACGCTCAAATGTGATTGGCATCAGATAAATAATTGTGCACAATAAACGTAACAGGCCATTGTGGAAAACACGCAAACAAGGCAAACTTCGTGGCGGAGCTCTCTGACAGCTATTTAATGGATCAAGCGAAATATTACGCATACCACGCGTTGTCAACTGCCAATAACCGAATAAGTATACTTATTGATATACATCACAATGGGGCGCACACCCACACACACTCTTACACAGGCATAGCTGGTCAATTGTCCTGGCCTGTCCTGGCTTGGCCTGACCACGCCCCTGCTTAACCTGCGCCCTTGATAACATCTAGAAGGTCTTAGCCACAAGACTTCCCCCGTCTTGTTAACGCTTGGGGCCCTCAACTAATCTGTCGTTTGTATGCAGCACGCAAAACAGTTCGATCCGTAGAGGGAAGCATAAAACGTAGCTCCGATTATTTTTGCCTAGACAGGCGGAAGCATAAAGCGGAACAAGCTAGCTGGCTGCCAACGTGTCTCCCCCCTCGCCATCCACCGGATGTACAGGATGTATGCGTGTGTGTGTGAGTGTGGGTGGGATACTTATGACAATGACGAGGACACTGGGATATATCTGGCTGTCAACATGCCTGCAGCCAAACTAAATGGAATGTACATCATTTTCTCTTCTATCTTCATCTATCTTGAGGTATTAAAATTAATAATGGATCAGCATATAAATAAGCATGATAAATTATATTAATTCAAAATTGAGCTGTGTCTCCAATTTATAGCCAGCCTCAAGGTGCGTTGGCCTAAACGAAACACCTTATGGCAGAAATGACGGCATTAATTTCAACTGTTCCGTGTTGCCCTCAAAGCCACATAATAGTTTGTCTCCTATTCAAACAGAGAAATATGAAAAAATTTACACAAAAACAAAAACAAAGCAAGCAGTCAAATGGGAAAAATAAAATGGAAAAATTGTTTTCAATGTCAGCTACGTGTGCATCTCTCTTGAGCAACATCATCAGGTCTAGTGTTCGTGTGTGTGTGTATGTGGGCGTGATGGGAGGGGTTTGTTTTCTAGGCCTGCTTGAGACCCGTCACGTCGTATTCAATAGCTGCAGCTATATAGAAATATAAGTTGAAACTGTCACGCATACATGACATATCTACTAGTTATACACTCGCTCCTCTCTCTCTCTCTCTCTCTCTCTCTCTCTCTCTCTGTCTGCCTTTCTTTCTTTGTGGGAAACGCACTCTCTCAAGGCTTTTCATTCAGTACACGTGCTGCAAATAAACAAGTTCATTAGGCGAGTCAAGGGCCGTACAATTTAGGCCCGAATTATGCCCACGCTTGGCACTAAAACTTAATAAAGAGACAACAAGCACAAGGCGTATGCAAAGGAGGCCACCAAACAACATGTGTTCTCAATGTTTATGCTGATTAAACTAGCGCCATCTGTTGGCTGGCAGCGTCGCAAATAACTTTGACACCACCAAAGAAACTTTGTGAAATGCGTTTTTATTAATAAGTGTATATATATTAATATATATACGTACATACATACATACATATATATTGTATGTATGTGTAATATTTTCTTGTTTAACTGCTGAAGATGTAAGTGGTTCAATTACATCTTTCTGCAGTTAAACAGGCGTTAGCATCAGCTGGCCAGCAGTTGGGCTAATGACTCAGTTTATATGCTACGAGGCATACAGTTTTTATGCTCCCAAAGGAGGAAAAAACGCCAAAAGTTTATAACTGCCACAGTTGTAGAGATCTAGAAACTTCATAAGTGTTGAGTTGCTGCTCTTCTATCGATGCCACTAAGGGTTTTTAAGGCTAATAGGAGGTGTGGCATACCGAAAAATTCCCTGTCATTTTCACAATTTTGCAACGTAATTTTACATTTTCGTCTCTCTAAATTCTTTCTAAGAACTACGCCTCATTGGGCGTGAGGAAAATACCCTGTATTCTTTATGTTACCCTAAACCCCTTCTAGAAACTGACCAAGGATGGTGTGTCCACGCCCCCACACACTGTGGGCGTGACAAAGAAATTTGTAGCGCCCAAGTGTAACATTCATATGCATGCGCACCAATACATAGCAAATTTTTATGAAATATGAAGAAGTAGAAAAAATTTGATTACATTTTTCACCTATTTTAAATGAGATTAATTATCTATAATAAGTTGTGTGCATTTTAAATATAACAATTATCTGTTTAATAAATAATAATACTGTGCCGCTTTCAATATCAGTGTGTTTTGCCATGTAAATACTTTATAATATATAGCACAATCTAGATAAATGCTCATAGCTAAGCCTACTAATCGCTTGACTTTCTTGTATAAATTGTCCGATTATTGTGCGCTCAACAATAAAATTCCGTTTAAGACAAGTTCAATGAACTTTGCTACGCATTTGTATGGATTGCAACAATTCGCAATTGTTCACGCTCTATATATAGACACATAACTGGCATAAAAATCAACAATTGCCCTGAATAATCGTTATGAATGTGTGCAGAAACATATATGTATGTGCGTGTGTAGGTGTGTCAATGTCTGTGTGTGCGGCTATGCTCTTTTGTTTTAAATCAATGCATCTGCTGCCAAGTGACCTGGCACCCACGTCAAGGCTGCGCCATCGATTTTACCCACTGCCGAAAAAGGGCCCGAATAGGAAAAACGGAAATCAACAAAATGTGGAGCCCTTTCTGTGGCACGTGACTGTCGTGGCAGCGACCTCATGTGGCATTGTTGGCCATAAATTAGAACGGAAAAGCCCCAGCACACAAAAGCAAAAGTAGCCAAGGAAAAAACAAAAATTACACAGCTGTGACTGGGCTCGGAATTTGTATATACCATATATACATATGTATTCCTATATAAACATATCTATATACATCTGTAGAGTTATGTGTGTGCTCATAAATAAGGCGGCGTCAGTAATTCACAAATTTGCAATTTGCTTGGCAAAATATTTAAAATTCGTTTGTAAATATTTTCACCCGCACACGCACACACACACACACACACACAGTGGCAAAATGCAATGTCAGCAAGAAGTCAACTGTTTGACCAAGTTTTATGTAAGTATTCCCTCTGTTTCAGATCCTTTCCGACCCTTATTTCCCTTCCCGATCCTTGCTGCTGCAAACACAGTTGAGTGCGTCGGCTGCTAGTTAAGCATTAGGGCACGTTGCTCATACGCACTGTATGCTGCGTTAGTGTTCGTGTGGCAGCGTGTTAGTCTGTTCTTACGTGTGTTTGGGCTGAATCTTTATGTAACGCAATTACGACTCGGCTTATGCAATAAAAACAGCCTCGCACTAAGCCATTTAGTTGGATGCAATCAGCCCAATTGACTGGAGACTAGAAGGACTCAACTGTACTCACATTTTGCTGCGCTTGATTAATGTAAAAGGTAAATAATTGAACATCATTTGCCCGCATTCCTCCACGGCTCGAATCATAATAATAAATAATAGACGTAATCAAGCATGAAATGTAAGCGGCAAATTATTAAACTAATAATTGCAAATAATTTAATAATTGCAAATAATGTATTCACGTGTGAATACATGTTGGCCAGGTCGACGTTAAAATGGCTGTATATCCTTCTACCTATGTATATCCTTCCACCGATCTACATACATATTTTATATCTTATATATACAATTCTCGTGTCGCGGGGCTTGTTGCCAAACTCCTCCGAAACGGCCCGACCGATTCTCATCAAATTCCGGGCGCCGGTCGGGTAGGTCTGAGAATCGGCCAATGTATATTTTCATGGCCCTAAGTTTAAAGGGTGGGCCACCATTACTTTTTCTCTTTTTTGACGCAAAAACATTTTTAAATAAAAAAAAATTTTTAATAAAAAAATTTTAAATAAAAACCAATTTTAAATAAAGAAAAATTTAAAATAATAATTTTTTAAATAAAAAAAGATTAAACGAACAAAATTTAAATAAAAATGCCTTTGTTAATAAAAAAATTAATTCAAAATTAAAAAATAATTCAAAAATAAATCACTTCACTACATTGTCCTGCACGTACGACTGACCCCAACAAGTCTGGACGACTGAATAAATGCCGCAGCTGCTGCCCTTTATATAGGGCGACTTCCACTCAAAGCCTGAGTGGCACTCAAATTTTGAGCAGGGCGCCAGGTAGAGCAATGGGAACATTCTCTGCTGCTGCAGGCCTCTTCTAAATGATTTCCTGGAGCTCTTCTGCGTCTCTTGCTCTTCTTAGGCAGACGGACAGAGACACAGACTGTGTGATAAACATGCAGGCAGGCTTGCTCGGAAGGGGAAGGGGGGAGGATCGACAGAGCGATCGATATACCAACAGACATGCGATCAGATACATATGTATACAGACACACAAACACACATAGTTAAATTACCTCATTAAACTGCTTAAGAATATATATATACATATATATGTATACAAAGAGAGCGCTCGTGTTTTATATATGAATAATACATTTTCTGTTTACTTAGCTGGTTTTCATTTGAATATTATTTTTAATATATCATTATATTTATTTATATAATTTTATTTTTATATTATTTATATCATTTTATTTTAATAAATATTTTTCTAAAGATATATATATATATATATATATATATATAAATAGTATAAAAATCATATTAAAAAAAAAATTGAATTTTTATGCATTCAATATCAAATTCCAATGAGAAGCTGTGCTCCATCATTTAATTGCATTTATTCTCTGCATGATTGATTTATCTCTGCTTATCTGCAGTCTCAACTAGTTTTGTCTGCTCTTTAATTTATTCAATTAAGTTTTTATCGTTTTTCTTATTTTTGTGATCTCTGCATTTGTATTTAATATGGACCTTCATTTCATGCCAACTTATATAATCTAATTTGACCTTTAGAGCACATTAAGCCAGAGCAAGTCAAACCAATTTTCGGTTGTCTAAATGCAATTTTAATGCCTCGCTGGCTCTGCCCATGTGTCAGCATGCTCGAATATTGCTTATTCGGCAACCAATCGGGTATATTAGTTGACAAAGGCATATTGGATTTCTGGGATTTAAAACACGATCAAGTTAAAGTAGAACTACAAAGTTGCAAAAAAGCTAAGAAGCTTATAGAAAAGATGTAAATCATATTTAATTATATGTTTATGGCAGAAAATATGTATAAACCTTTTCTATTAGAACATCATTGAAAAGATCTTAACATACTTATTCGCACACATAGAAATATGCTCCAAGTCCTCTAATATGCCCTTTACATGGTCAGATGACATTTAATGCCGCACATCTAATTGTATACTTAATAATTCACTACGTGAAAGTGCACACACACACACACTCTCCCACGCACACATAGCTACAAATTGTGACGTCAGAGCTGACATTCTGAGCGAAATCAGTACAATGCGCCTGCATATTTAATGCCAATTAAGTGAATCGTGCATTTCGCCAACCTTTCAGGCCACGTTAAGTGCATTTGTAATTTGCGGCATTATTGATAATTATATGTGGCATTCGATATGTGCCCGAAATTGATTGAATGCGAATTGGAAAAAAGAAAGAGAATACGGTAAATAAGCACAATGGCATTTTGCGTGTAATTAAAACCAATTTGATTGCAAGTTAAATATTTATTCAACATAACTAATTGGAATTACGGATCGTGTGTGTGCATCAATATATATGTATGTATATAATGGCAGAGCTAACATTTATGTTGAATTTCACAATAAAATAACTTTTTTATGTGCTCATGCAATCTGTGAGTGCCGCAGCTATTTTACTAATTTGGCTTTAGGGCTCTCTGGGTTTTCTGGGCTTTCATTTCAGCTTTAATCTGCAATTGTTTAATGTCTTTTTGCTGGCAGATTACGTGTGCTTTGGTCAATGACTTTGAGCTTGGTTTGCCTAAAGCAACGTGCCACGTGCAACAGAGCAATAAAACAAGCGAGATTTTCGAAGTCGAGCGACAACGACTGCATGATACCCACTCAAGGCTCACAGTTCGGAAAATTCTTAGCGGGATTCTGCAGTCACTTGGCTGTCACATTTTGGAGCTCGAGCTCGCATTGAAAGTCTAGCTCACATTGGAGCTTTAGCTCAATGGAGCTCTACTTTATTTAGACGAATATACTCTCTCACTTCTTGAACGAGAGCATGAAGCGGAGGCAGAGCGAGGTGGCTTTTGTTAATTTTTCAGATACGAGCAAAGTTACCTATATAAGCGCACACACTCACACACGCACAACAAAGGGAGCGGCCATAAAATGAGCGTTTAATCGCTTTTTCAAAAAGAGAACAAAGGATACAAAAAACCAAACAAACAAACAAAATACCTTAACACGGATATGTTAATGGACATGAATGCAGGGTGAGTGTGTGTGCTTGTGTGGTTGTGTACAGGCACAGTGTAAACACAATAAACATGCGCAGGATAACAACATGTATATTGCAGGACAAAGGCAGGACAACAAGCCGCGCTGTTACCCATTCAGCACACGCAACAATTGCACATATCACATCGCATATATGCAAAGGACATTTAGGTGTTGGCACCGTAGTCCATTACCAGCAGACACACAGAGGGCGCACCGGGCAACCAGGACATGCAGGACTCGCTGCAATTACAAGGCTTATTGTTGGCGTCTGTTAGACTGTCGCACCTGCTGCTCAAACACATGTTTTTTTGTGCTCTTCTAGGTTTTTATATTTGGTTTTTTTGCCCTGCAGCATTTGCTCAGCTTTGCTATTCGTATTCCTTTTCGCATATTTAGCTATGCTTTTATTCAACTGTGTGAGTGTGAATGTGTGTGAGTGTGAATGTGTGTGAGTGTGTCGCTGTGTGGCTACTATTTCGGGTAATTATCTCGGTATAAATGTCACTTTAGCTGATTGTTTGGCAGCTCCGCCCATCACGATTTTTTTTTGTTCAGCCAGACAAACGTATTCTGCCTATTCTAGCCAGACTGTCACGCGCTCTCTCTCATTCTCCCTCTCTGTCTCTCTCTGCAATTGTCCTTCTATCGTTTTTCCACTCTCTGTTGCTGTAATTAGCCGCAGACTACTCCTGCAGCCATTAGATAAACGTCCTTTGACAGCCCAGACACAATATATTACGATAATGTCTGAGTATGTGCAAATCATTCAAATAATTTCTTTTATCTCAATTTTTCTTCGTCTTCGACTAAACTTCGGGAATTGGCTGGACTATAGATGTACCTGAATCTTAATTACCTTAATTGACTTAATTACATTACTTTGTTTATCCTGTTTTATTTTAATTTTCAATTTCATTTTTTCTAGTATTTCATTTTCCTAGTAGTAATTGTAAGTAAGAACAAACATGAGTTTATTTCAACTTCACATTTAACCAACTTCTGATGCAATTACCTTTACAACCATTTAAAAGTTTACATTAATTGAAACAAAGTAATTCTCCTGACAATTTTGTACTATACATTAGTTGTGTGGAACATACATATATTGTTCACTTAGTATCTATTTTAAAGAATACTTTTTTTGACAAAAAGATTAGCTTTTCATTAAAATAAAAATTTCATTGGTGAGTTTTCATGATAAGTATAAAAAACTAAAGGCTCGCACGATACAAAAAGTAGGCGTTTCTGCCCATATTTAATAAATTAAAAAATGAAAAACAATTAATTTTATCATTATTAATATTTAAACTATTTTTTCTTGAAGGATTATATTGTTATATATCTCATATTTAATTTAATTTCAATATGAAACTTTCTAATTTATTTGACCAAAAATTGGTACATGTATATATATATTTTTATTTATTATATTACTAAATTCTACTACTCCATAATTTTTAACTACTATTCCGTACCTACAAAATATTAAGCTACTACGAATTATTATATGAATACCATATTTTATATAATATATATTTATTACAAATATACAAGTAAACTATTTGAAATTATTCTACTATGAAATTCTTTAACGACATTCTACGTTATATGAATACCATTTATTTTTATAATTTTATAAATATTTTACTACTATGATTCGACTACTTATTGTACTCAAATTCCTTTATATAGGAATAAAAATGATATATTCCGACGGCAAAGTTTCCGGTATACAAACATGTCTACCATTAACGCTGCAAGGCTTTTTTTTCCATTAAATTTGATTTTAGGCATTTAACATATTTACACCTTTTTAATGCAATCAATCGCTGACAAGATTTCGATTTAAGCAAATTATTCGTTACAGGCATTTTATATTAAAAGCACAAGCTGGACATTGATTAAGTGCGACATTTTCGGAGGGAGGCCGAACAAGTTTCTTAATAAATCAATTAAAACTTCCCAAAAAATTTGGGCCGGTTTCATAGTTAATTTCGTCAGCCTTGGCTGAAATTCGGTTGTGAGGACATTGGACCCAAATACAACCCAAAACAGTTGAAGGAATGCTAAGTATTTCATAATCAAGTAACTTAAATTGGTATAAAAAGAGTAACGGCTTTCGAACTTACCCCAAAAATGACAAAAAACGGATTTGTGGCTATAACTTTAAGCCAGCGATTTATGCTGTTGCTTCACTTTATGATGCATAAAACATTTTGTATTTTTGGTTAGTTTTTAGGGCTTAGGGCTTGTGTCCTGCACAGGATAAACGGTCAACTTTAAAGTCAATGAAACTTTTATTTTGGCACACACATGAAGTTAGAGTCGTTTGACAAGGGTTCTGAAGGCTTCACTGAAGGCTTGAAAGCTTTTACTGTATGTAGTGGATATTGGATACTGGATATATTGCTATATTTAGGATTTGTTAATAGTTTATTTTATTTTAGTTATTTTTTTTTTATTGGGTTGTATTGTTTGTATGTTTTGTTCTTTGTTGTTTTGAGTCCTGGTTTGGCTGCCAGTTGATTTGTGTTGTTCCACGTTGCTTCGTTGAGTTTGCACTGAGCTCGTCTTCGGCATGGCGGTTGCTTTTATTGGCCGCCAAACGAAACTCACCACAGACAGACTGGCTGAGTAGCGGCTCAGCTGCCCCCCGAAATGTAGGCTAAGGGTGTTGGCAGGACACAAATATTTACAGGTACGCGCAGCGGGGTGGCTCAAAAGTAGCCGAAAAAGCTTGCACCACTAAACTGCCGTACACTGATAAAAAAAAAAACTCTATGAAGATCCGAGTTTGAAGCATTCAATAAACAATTAAAATCTGAGAAAGAGTGAGAGAAAAAGATGGAGAGAGTGTGGCAGAACAGTTATACAGGTAGATGAAGAGAGAAACCAGTATAGAATGGGATAAAGCACATCAAAACTTCAACGAAGACGATTTTAAAATATATGTACACTTTTATAAGTATCATTGAAAAAATGTATGTATTTTATAAAAATATAATTAATTGCTTCAATTATTTATAAATTATTGGACATAATATTGATGTATGTCTATATATTAATTTGCAAGTTATTTTCTTTTTTATTTATATGAATTTTTTCTCATTTATTTGTAGCTCTTTTCAATTCGTCGCGTGCACTGCGAGGTCTGGCAACGCTGCTGGAAAGCTTGCATTCCTGTCGCTCTCTCACTCTCATTCAAGCGGAGCTTTTGCGTGTCAAAACAAAAACGTACACACACGTGTACACACACACTCACATAGAAGCGAGCACATGTCAATGCCGCTTAGGTGGGTATCGCTACGATTTACAACTGTGGTGAATAAGGAAATATTGCTGTTGCTGTTGCTGTTGCTGCTCCGGCCGTGTGCCGCGTGCGAAGAATAGAAGCGAGTAGTAAGAAAAGTATGAGAAAAAGGAGAACAAAAGCAAATGCAAAAGCAGCAGCAGCAGCAGCGGCAGCGGTAGCAGCTTTAGGCACAACAACATGCAAAAAGGAACGACGAAAAGAATGCAAACAAAAATTTGCGCTTTTACGATGGTAAACGCCATCATTAACATCGGCGTCATTTCAACGGGATCTGGCATACCTCATCATTGTCATCGCTTGTGAGTTGTTAGCGTTATCTTCTTGCTCTGTTTCTTAGCTTTTATGTGGGTCGTGGTGCTTAGGCTTAGGCAAAAATACGAAGGCGAAGGCGGAGGCAAAAACAAAGGCGAAGGCGAAGGCGAAGGTGGAGGCAAAAACAAACGCGAAGGCGAAGGCGAAGGCTCGACTATTGCCCGTATTTTGGCTTTGTTTGTGTAGTTTTGGCTCGCAACAAATTACCGAGCAGTTAAGCCACTCGGCACAACGAGGCGTATGCGTAATTATAATTGAAAATTTCGTGCCAACGTTTAATGAGTTTCAAAGTGCCTAGCCACCGTCCTTGCCATCAACTGTTGCTACTGCTGCTGGTTTACAAATTGCTATTTGCTACACAATATTAACCTTTTAATATAGCGCCAGATCTATTTGTCAAGCGTGAAAGTACTTCTATCTGGTGGGCTTTGCTGAAATGACAAGTGACGAAAGACACAGCCAAACACTCGCAGGAGACCCTCTGCTAATCAGCTTAGTGAAAACAAACAGCTTTAGTTGCTTCGGATATAATTAAATTCGAGTTAATCGCATTCAACACTTATCCGTTAAACTAACTATTATGTGCTTCATATAATGAGATTTAATTTAACTTTTGTTGCTGTCTTGACTCATATATTTATTTTTATACCCTGAACCCATTGAAAATGGGAAATCATTTTGTTAAAAGTATGTAACAGGGAGAAGGAGGCGTGGCAGACCCCACAAAGTATATATATTCTTGATCAGGGCGACGAGAGAAGTTGATTTAGCCCTGTCCGTCTGTCTGTCCGTCCGTCCGTCCGTCCGTCCGTCCGTCCGTCCGTCCGTCCGTCCGTCCGTCCGTCCGTCCGTCCGTCCGTCCGTCCGTATGTATGAACGCGTCGATTTCCGAAGATATACGAGCTAGAGACTTGAACTTTTTTTTAAAATGACCGTATATACAGCGCGCATATCAAGTTTATCACAAAAGATCGATAACTCATCCCGTTATTTTTTTATCGATCAAAAACCTTATCGAAATGCAGTTATAGAATTATATCTCCTACATCTTTAGAGCTAGAGTATCCAAATTTTAAATGTAGATTGATATGTACGTTATAGAATTTCGATTTTTGTTCAATTTCACCCCCCACCCTTATATCCACCCCCTCACCCATAAGTTTGTAAAAGGCGTATTTCAAATACTAGAGACTTGAGCTTTGGCAATTATACGCATAGTAATGATAAAACCACAATCTGAAAGTTTCATGGAGAACGTACGTCCAGAAAAAAAGTTATTAAACAATTAAGTTCCCATAGTAAGCCCACACTGCAGCCCATGCGTGCGCGCCTATGGGTGTCTATGTATGTGTGTTTGCGTGTGTATGTGTGTGATTGTGTAAGCAGGGAGACGCTAAAAATGATTGAAATGGCTGTTGCTTGAATGGTTCAGGGGATCTCGTAGTCGAGCACTCTCGTTAAATTTGTAAATGCTATATAAGACATTTGAGTGTGTGTATAATTGCCAAAGCAGCAACCCGCACTTAGCTTGGCCAACGTCAGCTGCACCTGCTGCTCTGCTCACATGACGTATGCGCAATATTTTTGTTGCAATTTCATCACGCAGGCGAACAAACTGCGCTTCAGCAGATGACGCACAAATGTTTAACATAAGCACTCGCATCTATTTTCGGCCCAATGCAATTTCAAGAATAACTTTGCCATTGTTATTGATAGCAATCAAATTAAAATTAGTCACGGGCAATTCACATGAAAGGTGAAACGTCACATAAAGAGATCTGCTTGAAAATTGAGAGCTCTCTTGTCAGCTTGCTGTTGGGAAATATATTTAGTATATTGTCCTGATTTCACTGCTGATAAATAATTTATTAAGTTACTTTATATTTGATTGATGAAAAAAGATTCTCCTAGCTACACAAAATATACTTAAAAAGACATACATAGGTAAGAATTAGATCTGTTTTTTAATGTATTTCTTCAGATATATATTTTTTTGGTACATTTCAATATGTTTTGATTTTTTTTTATATGTGGAACAAAATATTTGTTCTGAAAGAGTATTTGTTGTTAAATAAGGTTTTTGTTTAAGAAAGTATTTCGAAGCGCACATATCTTCAACATTTTAGGAAAGAGAATGATATTGAGGTTTAGATTGAAGTTCAAATAGATCTTTTTTTATGATCGAAAAAGTATTCGTGGTTTCTATAAACACATAAATTTTATATATTTACTTTAAATATATTTTTTGATAAATATACATATATATTCAATGTAGCTATTATATATATTTTGTTTATAAATATAAATATACAATTTATATATTTAGTTTAATGTTTATTTATAAATATATACATTTTATATACTTATTTCAATTTTTTTATAAATATATTTTTGTTTTATATTTTTGTTTTAAATATATAAGTTTTATATATATTTTTATTTTATATATTTTTGTTGTAATTATATACATATTTACTTACATTTCATTTGATTTTATCAACTTAAAAAATATATATATTAAAAATATTGAATTAAATCTTTTAAAATATTACTAATGAACTATAAATAATAGAAAGAAATTTTTAGTTTTGAAATAACTCATCTAAATTTTATTCTAATAAAAGTCCATTAAATTTGTTTGCTGTTTCTAGAGACTATGGCAGCCACCGCCAAAGTTTGCTGCTCTACGTTATCCTTGCGCAATTAGCTAACCATGTCCTGCTCAACCCAAACCGCCAGACCTTGAGCACTGCGTTGATGACCCCATTTGGGGAACACTTGTACTTAACAGCGTTCCACTGGCAAATGGCAATTGGTAACTGCCAACAGGCAACTGGCAACTGGCAACTGGCAACTGGCAACTGTGTGTCATTACAAAAGTAGATTTGTCTGCTAATTAGCTTCGTTATGTTGATTAATGTCCTGGGCAAACAAATTAATAATTAGGCGTCGTTTCGGGGTAACCTAATGCCCTGAAAATGTGTTTTGTGTGTGGATACATTTTTTAGTGGAGCAGCAGCTGTTGTGGCCTGTCGATTGAATTATCTTGTCGGTCGCCGCTTATCGATACACAGAGTGAGTGCACGCTATGAGGCAATTTGGCTGCCTGCCAGAGCATCTGTCACCTGTCATGGCCGGCTCGTAGGGCAGCCAAGCCAGCCCTAATCTAATTTCTGGCTCGCTCTATGGCATTTTGTCATTGTTTGCTTTCAAGTCGCGGTAATTTCGTTTCGTAATTGTCGACGCGGGCCAATTTCAGGCGTACAATAAAAACGCAGCTGGCAAATGCGAAAGGTCAGCAAGGTGTTCCTCTCTCACTCTCTCGCTCTCTCTCAGTGCCTTTGCACTACCAGTCGGTGCCAGCTGCTTGTTGTTTTTTCTTTTTCTTTGTATTTTGTTGTTGTTGTTGCAACGTTTCCTAATTGGCAGGAAATTGCAATGTACCACAAATAACGAATTTTAAGTACCCGCACCTCTGGCCCATTTCCCGTGCAGCATCCGGTTGCTGCGTTACGTATACGCAGCGTATCACAGCGCAGCTGTTCAATTGGCAATTAGGCGGAATTAATGTGAGTGCTATGCTGCAATTTGATTATTGTTATATGCAGTTGGCAAACGCTAACGCTGTTGTTTTATATTTCGAAGGACATTTGCCAGGCAGGTTGCTGCGATTGTTGTGTTTTGACCTACTTTGTTGCCAACGTAACGAGTTGCAAGGCGAGCCACGTGGCCTCTGGCCTCTGATTTCAAATAAAATGTAAAACAACTGAAGTAAAATATATGTAAAGTTTAAACTTTAATATTATCATTTCATGTAATGCAGTATATGTAAAGATAGAATTATCTCAGGATTTTTACTGCTGCAAGATATGTTTAGCCTTGATATTGAATTGATGAGATGATATCAGCCAATAACTTGAGTTGATAAAAGCTGATAAAAGTATAGCTGCTGTTCATGCATGAATATATATATACAAAGATCGCTATAGTAGCAAGGAAAAATATAAGAGCCGCATGTACGGACTCTATAAATCGGCAGAAGAAGTCACAGGGATGAGAATATTGTAAGAGACTAAGCCTTATAAACTCAGCGATAGGATAAGAATAATAATAGACCAACGAAGAGTCTTAGAAACTCAGCGATGGGACGTACTAGATTTAAGGAAAGAAAAAATGCATATAACTATATGTATAACTATAAAAACTACGAGCTCTGAAGAATAAAGATCAATATAAAACCAAAAAATATCAGCTGCTAATGCTAGAAACGTTGTATATAGCTGTTGATTATAAATAATAAGTTTATGGACTAGAATTATGTTTTATCTAATCACATTGCTTGAATTGAATTAATTGAGAATTAATAAAGGAAAGTTGGAATTATAATATAGCTCAAAAATAACAGCTGAGAGTTCCCGCTGTTTTAGACTAAAACAGACTCAGAGAGCCACCGATTGCGTCGGTTCTTCAACGACTTAGTTTAAGATCAGAGAGACACTTTTTATAGTAATTTCCAAACTTGTTTTTCGTCGACGCCTTTGGCTGAGTTAAGGCAAAACGTCTTTTGTGTATGTATTGGTATGCATGCGAGCATTATGATAGCTAAATATATATATAGAGTAAGTGATTGGATTTTGTGTATGTGTATGAGAATTTGAAGACCCCTCACATGCTCACTTACTGAGTCTCATTTTGAGAACATTAATCGTATTGCTACCTAAACGATATTCGTGAGAAGAGCGTTAAGTGTCTGAAAACAGAACCGAATATAGCCGAAGGCTCTTGCTCACGATTTGTTCGTTGGATCTCGCTAGCATTTGAGAACTATTTTCTTTCTACTTGTAATTTCTGTCTACCTTGTAAACTTATTTTTCTGGAATGACAACTCATAAATAAGAGAAAAGCAAGATAGGATAATAGTATTAAATTATGTATTATTATAATTTGTATATATTATATATGTTTTGCTTTATATTTAAAAAATACATTAAAAAGTTGATAGTAAAATTTAAATATAAATATGAACTTGAAAAAGCTTCGAGCTCACTTTCAAAATCCTAACAATGTTATTGTATAGAAAAATCCCTGTAAATTAAATAAGTATGATGTATGATAAATGTGTGATTGTCCTACCTTGGCATCCTTGGCATAATATAGATGACTCCGCTTCAGACGAAAGTAGCGACGGCGCCAGCGTTGAAAGGACCAAGTGTGCTTCATCAGATAGCCCTCTCTGATGATGGCCGACTGCAACGAGCAATGAGAAGAGCCATAAAGAAAACGATAATCAAAGTGAGTGTGGCAGGCAATAAAAATAGTCTATTAAATTGGCCAGGCAATTAGACTGCAGCTGGAAGTCATTGGCCATTGCAGGATAACGAGTGCAGTGACATGTAACGAGTCACGGAGCTGGCCATGCAATTGCTGGCGCTGTGTCAATATTCATTGCCTGCAGGATAACAAAAGCAGCTGGCTGCGGCCGGCAATCAATTGTGCAAACAAAGGACACTCACACTCACACACACACACGCACACCTCGTTGAGTGGACTTTTATTTGGAATTTGTGCTCGAGCGCAGAATGTGAAAGTGCGAATAAACGCGGGACAAACAGTTTTCACAGTCTCGCAATAAGCGCATTTGATTAGAATTTTAGCTATACAATCAAAACGCAATTGAACTATAGCGCCAAAGCACAGTCCGGTCAAGAAGGCAATGCAATTTGGCCCCGGCTAAGCGGAAACTTGTGCAATTGCAGTTGCAACACAATTTTTTCGCCTTATCCGCCGCCTCAGCTTCCCCTCCCCCTCCCTCTTTTTTTTTGCGACATTCCAGCCGGAAACGGAAATGTTTGCTTAGCTGCATTTGATTTATTGGCCTGGCCTTGATTTGCCAACTTTTCCCCAGCTCACTTTGTGGCTTCACCAAGTGCTTTGACCATGAGAAAACTTTATGTTTCTTTGCCATATTATCCAAGGCAATTTCGAACTATGTTTTGAAAATGTTTCTTGTTTATGCCGTGCTCCTGCTAGAAAATGCAAGAGAGAGAGAAAGAGAGAGAGAGAGAGAGAGAGAGAGAGAGAGAGCAGCAGGCATATTAGAGTTAATAAGGTGTTTAAATATAAAAGACGATCTATAGAATGCGCTGCTAACTAAATATCAGCAACTGCCAATCCAAGACAGCTTAACTGCCAAATCTAATAATTTATTAATAAAAATACGAGTTACGGTATCGAGGCAGTAGATTGCCTCCATAAGCAGATTATATGAGCGTATTTTTAGAGGAGATCAATAAGTAGGTATGCCTGAAATACTGCGATTCTGGTTATTGTAAATTATTCTAAATACATTTGCTTATAGTTTGTATAAGAAAGATTGCAAACCTAATTTATATATTTCTTTACAAACTAAATATTGTATATATGAAGCGATAACTCTCAACTAAATATTATTAGTATATATAACTAAATTAGGCAGCTTATTGTGAAGTAAACCTAGCATAGCTCTAATAAGTTCTGCCATCAATGCATTTATAAATACGAACGGACGAACAGATTGTCAGTCAGACAGAGGGGCAGTGCTATATCGACCCAATTCATCTTTCTGATCAGGACTATATACACTTTATGGGGTCTGTCACACCTCCTTCTGTCTGCCACATATAGCATCCCACCCATTATACCCTATTATATTTATAGAAAAATAAATAAAAGCAGGTTAAACTGGTGCAGCTTGCGTGCTGTTTCTTCTGTTAAAGGTTCTTATTCACACAAAAGGTTTTCATATCGTGCTAAAGAAATTGATTTTGTATTTTAGATCACTTACATAAAAGTTTTAAGCTTTTTTGTTTTGTTTTTATTTCTTATTTGTTCGTTGCTTTACTTATTCTGATTTTGTTTTATGTTTTGTCATTATTATTCTCTTTATTATTTACAATAGAATTTAGCTGAAATCATTTTCTAGTAGATTTTATTTGAAGATCCCTTCTTTTCGATATTGATAAAATATAAATTTCAATCACTTTGTTAAGCACTGTAGGGAAATCCCCAGGATAACATAATAAAGTTGAATAGTTTCCATGAAAATGTTCCGAATTAAACTCTGGGCAAACTTTTTTTTCGCTGTTGCTGACAATGATTGCAGCTTCAAAGTTTCATTTCCTTTATTCTCTTTAACATAGACCAACTTTGTTCGCTTTTGTGGTTTAATGTTTGGAATGCTTGTTCGCCCTAGAGAACCAAAATGTTTTATATTTTTCAATCTACTAAATTGGCGAAACATAAAATTCTTATTTCGAATACTTTTATACATAAACCGTTTATGACAGACAATGTTATCTTTAATGGTATATTGCCTCAAGCCTCGTGGCATTCAATATTTATTGGGCGATCTGAATCCAATTCTGTTTATATATTGCTCTGTTTAATAATAAAAATGTGAATTTCAATTATTATGGTATTCTATCAGATTTCCGGATGTCAACGGAGCTCACTCATTGCAGGGTTGAATGAACTTCGGGGCCTGCGGCCTTCAGTGGCCAGAATCGAAAACTTGATATTAATGTAAACCTTCTCGCTTCTCGCTGTCCAAGAATCCGTTCTGCCTTTGCTTATCTTTGCCCCTTGTTTAGTTTAACTAAAAGCCAAAGTTTTCCGGCTTTCATTTCAGATCAGCTCACATCAATCAATCATTATTTTCATTGGCCACACACACACACACACACACAAACGCACACAATGCCATATCATGCGGTAAATCAGGCAGCATATCACGTATACGCCAAGTTGCCAACAGAGAGAACAACAGCAACAACAGCTACCATCATCGGGGCAACGAGCCTTATGATGATAAACGTATTTGAAATTTTCGTTAGCCGGTTATTGATTTTAAGTTACAACAAAAAAATAAAAAAAGAAAACAACGCCGGTCCAAGCCAGGCCATCGACACACAGCGATAGATACAGATAGATACGCAGCTATAGATACTGCCACAATGAACTGGTGTTTTTTTTTTTTACTCACCCACACACACACACAGGGATAACGTAAACATAACGTAAGCTTTTCAGTCGACTTTGCGGCTCGCTTTGATTATTTCAACTCACGCTTTGCTGCGTTATTTATTGTATTCGACTTTCCCGAGACTTTTGCTTTATTTACGAACGTCGAGCACAAAGCGCAACATTAAATTACATCTGAGGCGAAATTGTAGATGTTTATATACATATATATATAAAAATATATATATATGAAATTGCTTTTTGCAGTCACGTGAGGCTGAACAGCAGCCAATTGGCTGTGTAAATAGTCGTAAATATTTTAGACGGCGCCAAAGTTTCCCAAGCAGCACACACACACACATACATATATAACATATATCTTGGCTGTGTGTCTGAGAGTCTTGTGTGTCTTGTTTTGAAGATACTGCGGCAAGTCCACAAGTGGCAGAGACTGTGTGCCACACAAACAATAACAAAACAGCTGCACGAGCTACTGCTGTCGTTTGTTACTGTTGTTTTTGTTTTGCTTTTTTACGTTGCCTAAATGCTGGGCCCAAAAGAGGGCTAAGAGCAGAACGAGTTCGCCGCTGTTGAGCTAAAATTCAGCGCAGGCTTTTGTCTACCTAGATGGGGGTAATTTATTAAGTATCAATGTAAACTTTCAGAAAACAATGCATCCATTATTAAAGCTAGCCCCAAAATATGATGATACTTATAAATTATGTTTCTCTAAGCTACGCAGCATCAAAAATGCAAAGCAAAAGGAAAAGGAAAATTGTGACTAAACACCAAAACAATTTAAGAGAAAATTTCTGCCCTAAAACTTGTAATACATAGCTTACATATGTATGTATATACAATGTATTTCTCTTAAGCTTGATACATATTAAAAAAAAAAAAAAAATATATATATATATATATATATATATATATATATATATACATTGATATAAAGAAATTTATATGAGAATTTATATATTCAATATTCTATAAATTTTATTTGGAAATTTTATTAATTGAAGAGTTAAGAATGACTTATATTTGGAAGCAATTCATTTTGGTTCCATACGACATATTTTTCTTCTATCAGCAGACAGTTTTCGAACGATTCGTAAGCTGCCCGAATTTAACGGAAAATATTTATATAAATATTTATATAAAAACTAGTTTATTCCGCGTCTGGTATATTTTCTTCATATATGTATATTATATCTGCATGTTTTGTATAAATATAAAGCAGATTTTAATTTATATTTTAATTTGCTTTCATGTTTTCAAAATGTATTTGAAAAAAACATTTTTTTTTAGATAAATATCTACCATAATATATATATAATTAATATTTAATTCATAAATACATTTAACAGCCCCACAAGGTTGCCCACATTCGGGTAACCCATGTTTTTTTTTAAGTCATATTATTTTATTTTTTGCATTTCCTTCACTTCAGTTCATATTCACTCATTTCTAAAATCAAACAAAAGACAACTTGAAAGGAATAAACCTAATTGTGTACAGCAAGTGAATGAAGCCCTTGTGAAGTTTCTACCACCTCGGAAACTATTGCTTTACATACACACACACACCTACATACATACATACACATACTTATACTCATTAACGGAAATGAAATGAGTATAACGTCTTGCGGTTCATACGTTCGCCTATTCGCATTAATGTCTTGAGTCGAGTTGGGTTTCATCAAAAATTAGAAAGTATGCATATCTTGCAGTGCTTGAGTCGTGAATGAGTATTCTACTGTCGGTAACACCAGGCTTACTTCTTTCATATTTATATATATATATTGACACGGCATGTATGTGTGTATGTCATAGATGCCGTACCATGAGTTTTGTTTTGTGCCGTCGACGGTCGCGACCAACTGGCATTAAGGAGCTTTTGTTGAGCGTTACCTATTGTTTTCTGATTTGACATATGTAAAGCCCTCATATGCCACGCGACCCCATGCCATCCGTCAGCCAGCGTTTGTCCCGCTTATGCCGTAGCACTTGACTGCAGCTTGTCACAATCAGACTAATGTGTTTTGTGGCTACAAAAAAGGAAAAAACAAACAGACGAAAGAAAAGAAAAGTTGAGAAAAAAAATGAAAACAAATAAATAACAAACAATGTTTTGCAGGCGAACGATAAATGCGCTCGATCTCGAAATAAATTGTATTGGAAAAACAAGAAAAATATATGATTGTTGGAGTTAGTAGGACAGTTTTCAATATGCCGCGAAAAATAAAGCATATAGACCAATTAATAATTATAGATATATATCTATATATCTATTACTCTGCTGTTCAGTTCAAGTTGAGCTATAAATATTTTCAATAGCAACTGGGTTAATAGAAGCAACCCTTAGTCCGCTTCGGCGGGTGCAACGATGCGTATGATTAACACAAAATGGTCATATTATTCATACAACGCGCTGGCCTGAGCCGGAGCCTGAGCCCCCAGCGCGAAGGGCAATGAATAAAGGACTGAAAAACGAATATATACTAAATATATACATATATATAAATATGCGTGTATATGTATATTATATGGGCAACAGGCACAACTTAATTAAGACGCTCGTTTGGTTTTGAATGCCGCCCTGTTGCATTTTGAGGTTTTCGCATTTTTCCGTCTTTTACTTTACGGTTTTGTACTTTGCAACTATGCCAACATTTAATTAAAATATGTAAAAGCCAGATTTAAAAGTCCGGTTTCTCTGGACGCACAAAATAAATTTCCACGATTTTCTTTCTTTTTTTCCGGGACTTAGCGCCGAAACCATGTGAAAAAGTGTAATTTGAGGCAAATCATGTGCAAAGCAATTCATGCAAAATAAATAGAAGAAAGTATAATTAGAGCATAATTAATTTTATAATTTAATTCCGGCATTTTTAAGATATTTAAATTTGGTTAATTAATATAGATACAATGACTTAGATAAAAGATAAAATGAAAAAGTAGCATAACAATAAAAATACAAATATTAAATAATCTACTACACACAAATATATTACCGTAAAATTAGATTAAAAATATATATTTTATTATATAGAATATTTTTCTTTATATAATTATTAAATTTAATCATACATAATTTAAAATTCTATAAATAACTGACATAGTATTAGTATAGAAAGCTTTGCATTTTATTTATCATTAACTGAACTCGATTTCGTTTTAACTTTGTATGCAGCTAAGTCGACTATTGCTTTTTTTTTATGGTTTTTGTGACCCTTGACCTAAGTTCGCATAATTCGCGCTGGCAATGCAATTGATGCCATGTGTATACCCTAACTGGCAAGGCACGTTTGCTTTTGCGGCCATTAAAATGTTTACTAAACACTTGAACTCAACAACTGTGAGCTGACCTTTAGCTAGAGCACAAACACAAGCACAAACACTCCAATGTAGCGTTGCCCCTCGCTCCCTCCCTCACCCGCACTGCTCTGACATTTCTCATCTAGTTCATATACATGTACGTCAGAGTGCGTCTGCATGGCAGGGCATGTAACTTCCGCTCCAGAAACTTGAGCGCTGACGTGCTGCTTCGACTGCAGTGCAGAGGATAATCAACAACGAGGAGTGGCAGGAGGAGGAATAGAAGGAGAAGAAGAAGAGCTTAATGGAATACCCACCAGATTGTTGTTGCGCTTGCTATGGGTGGACATGCGTCGATGAAATATGCGCGCCGGCTCCGTCTCAATTTCGGATTCCGTCTCGGACTCCTCGCCATCGCGACTTATCGATATGATCGGTATGATGGGCACGGGGGATACGCTGCCCGAGCTGCAGGCGCTGCTCAGTCCGCTGCTCAGACTGCGCTGTCGCGGACTCAAGTTGTCCACGTGCAGCGTATTGGGTGTTAAGTTAGCCATTGTTCAGGCTTGTCGCTTAACTTTTACTTTGTAGTTGCTGTTGTTTAGGTTGTTGTTGTTGTTGTTATTATTATTGCTGCTGTTGCTGCTGCGAGGCAAGTTTCACGTTGCACGTTTCCACGTTTTACGTCCAACGTTTTAGCTGTCACGTTGCGGAGCTCTTTACCGTTATATAAAAGTAGTACCCTTTGTGGGGTATCCGTCAAGTAGCCGCAGGTGGCCGTTTGAGCTGCTGCTGTCGCCGCCGTCGCTGCTGCAGACGCTGCCGCCGCTTGCCATGCTGCGCCGCTTATGTAAAAGTCCACTCACACACATATACACAGTTTGTTAGAGTAACTCACACACACACACTAACACTCATATACACGAGCACACTCAACATATAGGCACACAGGCACACGCCTTCCGTTACTTTTTGACAGTTATTGTGCGACTGCTCTGCTTTGAAAATACGTTAATTTCAATTATAAGCTTATTAATTATAGTCTAAAGTGTATACATTTACTATGAAATTAGCAAAAATATTTGCACACCAAAGTGTATGTACGTATATGTAGTATATATACTATATTGTATATTATTATATATATTTAATTAAGCAACACTAACTATTTTTATTTTAATTGGAAAAGCCATTAATCTAACGCACACTCATTAAGCTACACTTAGCAAAAACGTTCATACACAAAAAATAGTTCATAGCTATATGCAATGTTATACAAATGTAATACTTTTTACTTTCATTATTGAATAATTGTACAAAAAACGGAGTTGGTTATGCCGCCGCTGGAAATTATTGTTGAATTTTGTGCTACACTAGAATTATCGTTTTGGAGCTGGGTTATATTCCGCTGGCTGACCTGACTACGGGCTGCGAATTGCGTGCTGAGCCTGAGCCGCGCGGCGTACTGAACGAGACCGCAACCCTCACTGCTGGCGGCCGACGAACGCCGCATAGACTTAAGCTTGCTAGTACGGGCACCGGATGCCGTTATCCTTAGAGGGTTGTCGAGCTCCCAAAGAGGAGATTTATACATCAATATCCATTGGCGATAGGACATCAACTGACACAATATTTAAACAGTCTGAAGTTAGCTTAAGCTTAAATACTGCAAAAATTTATGTATTTGTATATTTTCAAATTTATCAAATGCCAGAAATAGTATGCTCATCTTCTAAACAATATTGAATCTGCATTTTTAGATTAAGTGGCAACCCTATACAATGAGAGCACAATAGCCTTCAACCAACAAGTTTTTGTGCTCTCTGCCTTTGCCGCAACTTTCGCACAGTAGCACAGCCCCAGCCCCAGTTGAATATCCGCTCTCACATGCCAGCTCTCTTGCTAAAGCAGAGTGAATGTGTGTTGAAAGCTTTATGTGGCAGCCGCCAAAAGCAAAGCTTCTAGTCATGCAAATGAAGCGAGCAAAACAAAAAGACGCAAGCCGAAGAATATGCAAAACGTAAATGACAACAAAGTAAACAGTAGAGCGCACATGCAGGAGGCAGGTACCGAGTGAACAAAGCAGTGGCGGTGCGGTTTGCCTACACAAAAATCACAAGCCGCTAGGCAGACAGTTATGGGTTAAGCTTTCTGCTCTTGTTGTTCTTTTTTCCGGTGTTGCGCTTCGCATGGGCTTTCGTTATTTACTTTGCTGTCGGCTTGCCTCTGCCCTGTGTTGTCATCGTTGTTGTTGTTGCTGCTAGTGTGTTTTGAGACATGCACATCCCGTGGGGCATTACTCTTTGCGCTTCGCTGCAGTTACACGAGAAAACCTCTATGCGAATGCGTATGTGTACGTACATACATACATATGTACATGTGTGTTGTGGGTGTGGGTGTGCCACATGTGTGTTGTGCGCTTATTAAATTTTAAATTCGCCTTGTTTGCTTTTCATTTGTTGCGGCCGCCATTTGCAATGCCTGATCTCAAATACATACATATGTATGTATGTATGTACATACATACATAATCCTCAAATAATTGAAATATTAAATATTACGTTTTTAATTTCTGTACGTCGAACTTCTTATAGTATTTTTCAGGAATCCTGAACGCTGCTATCGAACACCCAGTCATAACGGTCCGCTTTGAGAGTTTCATGTCGCATGCCCTAAATTAATGGAAATTAATTAGTTTTTTGAGAGTACTGTACCAGGACTCCATAGACTTACCCGTGGCAGCGTCAGACAGCGTCGAAAGCGCATACACTGCCTACCCGGCGTCTTGAGGCAGGTGCGATAGAACTCATACAGAGTGGGACTTAAGAGGAAGCCGCCCCAGTTGGGGGGCACAGGCACTTTACGCAACCGCTGCTCGCTCAAGATCAGCGAGAGATACTTCTTGATCTCGCCGAGCAGACCGCGTTTCCTAGTTTGTATGCCGTGCATGCTGAGCTGCACCTCCCGCGGATAGCAGGCGAACTGCAGCTGCGCCTGCAAGGCGGACACCGGACTCACAGTCCCCGCAATGTGCACACTGCGCTCCAGGTGGGGCCAATACATCTGCAAGGAGACATGTGGATTGGCATGGATCTCGCCCGCCAGTCGACTGCCCAGCGCCGTATAGAACGTGAGCCCAGAGGCGTTAATCTGCTCGACGCTGGTCATTCGCGTGACCGGCTGCCCCGCCTCGTCCACCGTGGCCAGACAGGCCACACGCGCCTTGCTATGCGGCTCCATGTCCATGGCGATCGACAGCCAGTGATGCAATATCAGATACGGCTCCCGGATGGCAATCCTGTGGTGCCAACTGTCCGGCTCTGGGTCAAGTTGCGCTCTGGCTACATTCCGCATCACATAATCCCTACGGCCGCGGGGTGACAGCAAATGCCGCGCAACTGCGACACCCCGGAGCCTCTGTCTCAAGGCCGCTCCCAGCCTCATCCGTAATACTCACGAGAACAATGTGCCCAATAGGTTTTACTATTTTTTCATTTTAAATAAAATTTTGAAGGCTAACCTGAAGCTTAAAGCAATTCATATCAATTGAATTAAAGTATAATTAATATATTGTTATCTATAAAATGGGATGAGTCGATTGAGTCTCCATAAGAGGAAGAGTTGGTTGTTGAACTCCATGAAGAAGTTATATATGACTTGTGTAACTTGTGTTTTGTTACCTCTGTAGATATTTAAATGAAGGGGTCATTAAGTTTAAAGATATATCAGATCTGATATTTGTTTTATTTTTTATCCTTACTTTCTGACTTTAGGTCTTGAAACACATTTTAAATTTTCTTTATTTTATTATCCATTTGAAATATTTTAACAATATATATCTTTGTATGTGAAGATTTATTATGATAATAATTTGATCTAAATATTTTCTTCTTTCAGTGTTTTTCATAATTTCTAAGTTTAGTTTACAATCATATTTTTAACTTTCTCTTTTATAATATCTTTTTAAATTTTGTTCCTAATCGTCTAAATACAACATCTGATCTTAAATAGCTGATTATTTTAAGATCTCCGATATTTTACAAACTTTTCTTACTGTTTTCTCATTAACAAATCATCAAGCATTTTGGAAGACTTAACAAATGCGCATCATTCACCTCTTAGCGCTCTCTCTCTCGCTTTCTTTGTCTCTCTTTAAGGTGCCAATCGCTCATAGACCCAGTCATTCTCGCCTTTATGAATCAGCTCTCCGTCCACCTCGTCGAGAACTCCAGGGCCACGTCGGAAACGTATGCGATCGTGCAGGCGATCCGTTTGTCCCTGCCAGAACTCGATGAGCGATGGGCGCACCAGGTAGCCACCCCAATTGGGCAGCGGCACCTGGCCACTATCGCCCAGCTTGGACTTGATTTCCGCTTCCACCTCGTCCAGATAGCTGCGCGAACGTATGCGTTGGCTTTGCGGACTGGCAGCGGCTCCGATTTGACTAGCGCGTGGACGCTCGTGGAAGTATTTTAGGGATGCATCCCTGGAGATCTTCTCTGCGACGCCTTCGATGCGAATGCTGCGACGCAGGGGCAGCCAGTAGATGTCGATGGCAACATTGGCATTACAGGCTATATCCTCGGCTTTGCGACTGCCATAGTTGGTGAAGAATGTGAAGCCCTCGGTGGTGGCCTCCTTAACCAGGACAAAGCGATTGGACGGCTTGCCCTCAGCATTAACCGTGGCCAAGGCTGCAGCGTTTGGCTCGAGGATCTTGAGAGCGTCGTTCAGCCAGTCGCGAAATATGCAGAATGGATCTTTTATCTTAATGTTCTCCTCCAAAAAGGCATCCTTGCGCTCATGGTATTTCAAACGCAGCGCTAAAATGTTACCAATGTAAATGTTATTTAAAATTGGGTTGACACAATCTAAGTCTCACCAGAAAGCTGTTCTATAGAAGCTGGTTGGCTCATCTTACGCACAAAGTGCAAAAGCCTCACTGCAGTTGAAAGGGAATTGTGTAATATTTAAGTGGCGTTAGTCTTAGCTACGGTAATATCAACGTACTTGTCAAAGGTCAAATTAAAATTGTACACCGAAGAGCTTTGTTTATGATTCGCCGCAATCTAGAGATAAGTGGAACAGCTGTTTACATGCGCAGCGTTGCCAGCAAGTCGATATTTGTTTCGCCTAAAAAATACCATAAAAATACTGAAAGCAACCGTTGGGTGAATGCATACTGCGCTGAATTAAGCCCAAAAGTAGGCCATCAATATAAATTTAATCATAATATAATTTAAAAAATATACATATTTATTCGTTCAAATTTATGGGAAGAGAAGCTCGAGCATTAAGTTCAAAAAAAGCCGCCATATTGTGAAGAACGAACAGTGCAGAGAGCGCATGTGTGTGCGAGAGGAAATTAATTAGTTTTTTGAGAGTACTGTACCAGGACCTTATAGACTTACCCGTGGCAGCGTCAGACAGCGTCGAAAGCGCATACACTGCCTACCCGGCGTCTTGAGGCAGGTGCGATAGAACTCATACAGAGTGGGACTTAAGAGGAAGCCGCCCCAGTTGGGGGGCACAGGCACTTTACGCAACCGCTGCTCGCTCAAGATCAGCGAGAGATACTTCTTGATCTCGCCGAGCAGACCGCGTTTCCTAGTTTGTATGCCGTGCATGCTGAGCTGCACCTCCCGCGGATAGCAGGCGAACTGCAGCTGCGCCTGCAAGGCGGACACCGGACTCACAGTCCCCGCAATGTGCACACTGCGCTCCAGGTGGGGCCAATACATCTGCAAGGAGACATGTGGATTGGCATGGATCTCGCCCGCCAGTCGACTGCCCAGCGCCGTATAGAACGTGAGCCCAGAGGCGTTAATCTGCTCGACGCTGGTCATTCGCGTGACCGGCTGCCCCGCCTCGTCCACCGTGGCCAGACAGGCCACACGCGCCTTGCTATGCGGCTCCATGTCCATGGCGATCGACAGCCAGTGATGCAATATCAGATACGGCTCCCGGATGGCAATCCTGTGGTGCCAACTGTCCGGCTCTGGGTCAAGTTGCGCTCTGGCTACATTCCGCATCACATAATCCCTACGGCCGCGGGGTGACAGCAAATGCCGCGCAACTGCGACACCCCGGAGCCTCTGTCTCAAGGCCGCTCCCAGCCTCATCCGTAATACTCACGAGAACAATGTGCCCAATAGGTTTTACTATTTTTTCATTTTAAATAAAATTTTGAAGGCTAACCTGAAGCTTAAAGCAATTCATATCAATTGAATTAAAGTATAATTAATATATTGTTATCTATAAAATGGGATGAGTCGATTGAGTCTCCATAAGAGGAAGAGTTGGTTGTTGAACTCCATGAAGAAGTTATATATGACTTGTGTAACTTGTGTTTTGTTACCTCTGTAGATATTTAAATGAAGGGGTCATTAAGTTTAAAGATATATCAGATCTGATATTTGTTTTATTTTTTATCCTTACTTTCTGACTTTAGGTCTTGAAACACATTTTAAATTTTCTTTATTTTATTATCCATTTGAAATATTTTAACAATATATATCTTTGTATGTGAAGATTTATTATGATAATAATTTGATCTAAATATTTTCTTCTTTCAGTGTTTTTCATAATTTCTAAGTTTAGTTTACAATCATATTTTTAACTTTCTCTTTTATAATATCTTTTTAAATTTTGTTCCTAATCGTCTAAATACAACATCTGATCTTAAATAGCTGATTATTTTAAGATCTCCGATATTTTACAAACTTTTCTTACTGTTTTCTCATTAACAAATCATCAAGCATTTTGGAAGACTTAACAAATGCGCATCATTCACCTCTTAGCGCTCTCTCTCTCGCTTTCTTTGTCTCTCTTTAAGGTGCCAATCGCTCATAGACCCAGTCATTCTCGCCTTTATGAATCAGCTCTCCGTCCACCTCGTCGAGAACTCCAGGGCCACGTCGGAAACGTATGCGATCGTGCAGGCGATCCGTTTGTCCCTGCCAGAACTCGATGAGCGATGGACGCACCAGGTAGCCACCCCAATTGGGCAGCGGCACCTGGCCACTATCGCCCAGCTTGGACTTGATTTCCGCTTCCACCTCGTCCAGATAGCTGCGCGAACGTATGCGTTGGCTTTGCGGACTGGCAGCGGCTCCGATTTGACTAGCGCGTGGACGCTCGTGGAAGTATTTTAGGGATGCATCCCTGGAGATCTTCTCTGCGACGCCTTCGATGCGAATGCTGCGACGCAGGGGCAGCCAGTAGATGTCGATGGCAACATTGGCATTACAGGCTATATCCTCGGCTTTGCGACTGCCATAGTTGGTGAAGAATGTGAAGCCCTCGGTGGTGGCCTCCTTAACCAGGACAAAGCGATTGGACGGCTTGCCCTCAGCATTAACCGTGGCCAAGGCTGCAGCGTTTGGCTCGAGGATCTTGAGAGCGTCGTTCAGCCAGTCGCGAAATATGCAGAATGGATCTTTTATCTTAATGTTCTCCTCCAAAAAGGCATCCTTGCGCTCATGGTATTTCAAACGCAGCGCTAAAATGTTACCAATGTAAATGTTATTTAAAATTGGGTTGACACAATCTAAGTCTCACCAGAAAGCTGTTCTATAGAAGCTGGTTGGCTCATCTTACGCACAAAGTGCAAAAGCCTCACTGCAGTTGAAAGGGAATTGTGTAATATTTAAGTGGCGTTAGTCTTAGCTACGGTAATATCAACGTACTTGTCAAAGGTCAAATTAAAATTGTACACCGAAGAGCTTTGTTTATGATTCGCCGCAATCTAGAGATAAGTGGAACAGCTGTTTACATGCGCAGCGTTGCCAGCAAGTCGATATTTGTTTCGCCTAAAAAATACCATAAAAATACTGAAAGCAACCGTTGGGTGAATGCATACTGCGCTGAATTAAGCCCAAAAGTAGGCCATCAATATAAATTTAATCATAATATAATTTAAAAAATATACATATTTATTCGTTCAAATTTATGGGAAGAGAAGCTCGAGCATTAAGTTCAAAAAAAGCCGCCATATTGTGAAGAACGAACAGTGCAGAGAGCGCATGTGTGTGCGAGAGGAAATTAATTAGTTTTTTGAGAGTACTGTACCAGGACCCCATAGACTTACCCGTGGCAGCGTCAGACAGCGTCGAAAGCGCATACACTGCCTACCCGGCGTCTTGAGGCAGGTGCGATAGAACTCATACAGAGTGGGACTTAAGAGGAAGCCGCCCCAGTTGGGGGGCACAGGCACTTTACGCAACCGCTGCTCGCTCAAGATCAGCGAGAGATACTTCTTGATCTCGCCGAGCAGACCGCGTTTCCTAGTTTGTATGCCGTGCATGCTGAGCTGCACCTCCCGCGGATAGCAGGCGAACTGCAGCTGCGCCTGCAAGGCGGACACCGGACTCACAGTCCCCGCAATGTGCACACTGCGCTCCAGGTGGGGCCAATACATCTGCAAGGAGACATGTGGATTGGCATGGATCTCGCCCGCCAGTCGACTGCCCAGCGCCGTATAGAACGTGAGCCCAGAGGCGTTAATCTGCTCGACGCTGGTCATTCGCGTGACCGGCTGCCCCGCCTCGTCCACCGTGGCCAGACAGGCCACACGCGCCTTGCTATGCGGCTCCATGTCCATGGCGATCGACAGCCAGTGATGCAATATCAGATACGGCTCCCGGATGGCAATCCTGTGGTGCCAACTGTCCGGCTCTGGGTCAAGTTGCGCTCTGGCTACATTCCGCATCACATAATCCCTACGGCCGCGGGGTGACAGCAAATGCCGCGCAACTGCGACACCCCGGAGCCTCTGTCTCAAGGCCGCTCCCAGCCTCATCCGTAATACTCACGAGAACAATGTGCCCAATAGGTTTTACTATTTTTTCATTTTAAATAAAATTTTGAAGGCTAACCTGAAGCTTAAAGCAATTCATATCAATTGAATTAAAGTATAATTAATATATTGTTATCTATAAAATGGGATGAGTCGATTGAGTCTCCATAAGAGGAAGAGTTGGTTGTTGAACTCCATGAAGAAGTTATATATGACTTGTGTAACTTGTGTTTTGTTACCTCTGTAGATATTTAAATGAAGGGGTCATTAAGTTTAAAGATATATCAGATCTGATATTTGTTTTATTTTTTATCCTTACTTTCTGACTTTAGGTCTTGAAACACATTTTAAATTTTCTTTATTTTATTATCCATTTGAAATATTTTAACAATATATATCTTTGTATGTGAAGATTTATTATGATAATAATTTGATCTAAATATTTTCTTCTTTCAGTGTTTTTCATAATTTCTAAGTTTAGTTTACAATCATATTTTTAACTTTCTCTTTTATAATATCTTTTTAAATTTTGTTCCTAATCGTCTAAATACAACATCTGATCTTAAATAGCTGATTATTTTAAGATCTCCGATATTTTACAAACTTTTCTTACTGTTTTCTCATTAACAAATCATCAAGCATTTTGGAAGACTTAACAAATGCGCATCATTCACCTCTTAGCGCTCTCTCTCTCGCTTTCTTTGTCTCTCTTTAAGGTGCCAATCGCTCATAGACCCAGTCATTCTCGCCTTTATGAATCAGCTCTCCGTCCACCTCGTCGAGAACTCCAGGGCCACGTCGGAAACGTATGCGATCGTGCAGGCGATCCGTTTGTCCCTGCCAGAACTCGATGAGCGATGGGCGCACCAGGTAGCCACCCCAATTGGGCAGCGGCACCTGGCCACTATCGCCCAGCTTGGACTTGATTTCCGCTTCCACCTCGTCCAGATAGCTGCGCGAACGTATGCGTTGGCTTTGCGGACTGGCAGCGGCTCCGATTTGACTAGCGCGTGGACGCTCGTGGAAGTATTTTAGGGATGCATCCCTGGAGATCTTCTCTGCGACGCCTTCGATGCGAATGCTGCGACGCAGGGGCAGCCAGTAGATGGCGATGGCAACATTGGCATTACAGGCTATATCCTCGGCTTTGCGACTGCCATAGTTGGTGAAGAATGTGAAGCCCTCGGTGGTGGCCTCCTTAACCAGGACAAAGCGATTGGACGGCTTGCCCTCAGCATTAACCGTGGCCAAGGCTGCAGCGTTTGGCTCGAGGATCTTGAGAGCGTCGTTCAGCCAGTCGCGAAATATGCAGAATGGATCTTTTATCTTAATGTTCTCCTCCAAAAAGGCATCCTTGCGCTCATGGTATTTCAAACGCAGCGCTAAAATGTTACCAATGTAAATGTTATTTAAAATTGGGTTGACACAATCTAAGTCTCACCAGAAAGCTGTTCTATAGAAGCTGGTTGGCTCATCTTACGCACAAAGTGCAAAAGCCTCACTGCAGTTGAAAGGGAATTGTGTAATATTTAAGTGGCGTTAGTCTTAGCTACGGTAATATCAACGTACTTGTCAAAGGTCAAATTAAAATTGTACACCGAAGAGCTTTGTTTATGATTCGCCGCAATCTAGAGATAAGTGGAACAGCTGTTTACATGCGCAGCGTTGCCAGCAAGTCGATATTTGTTTCGCCTAAAAAATACCATAAAAATACTGAAAGCAACCGTTGGGTGAATGCATACTGCGCTGAATTAAGCCCAAAAGTAGGCCATCAATATAAATTTAATCATAATATAATTTAAAAAATATACATATTTATTCGTTCAAATTTATGGGAAGAGAAGCTCGAGCATTAAGTTCAAAAAAAGCCGCCATATTGTGAAGAACGAACAGTGCAGAGAGCGCATGTGTGTGCGAGAGGAAATTAATTAGTTTTTTGAGAGTACTGTACCAGGACTCCATAGACTTACCCGTGGCAGCGTCAGACAGCGTCGAAAGCGCATACACTGCCTACCCGGCGTCTTGAGGCAGGTGCGATAGAACTCATACAGAGTGGGACTTAAGAGGAAGCCGCCCCAGTTGGGGGGCACAGGCACTTTACGCAACCGCTGCTCGCTCAAGATCAGCGAGAGATACTTCTTGATCTCGCCGAGCAGACCGCGTTTCCTAGTTTGTATGCCGTGCATGCTGAGCTGCACCTCCCGCGGATAGCAGGCGAACTGCAGCTGCGCCTGCAAGGCGGACACCGGACTCACAGTCCCCGCAATGTGCACACTGCGCTCCAGGTGGGGCCAATACATCTGCAAGGAGACATGTGGATTGGCATGGATCTCGCCCGCCAGTCGACTGCCCAGCGCCGTATAGAACGTGAGCCCAGAGGCGTTAATCTGCTCGACGCTGGTCATTCGCGTGACCGGCTGCCCCGCCTCGTCCACCGTGGCCAGACAGGCCACACGCGCCTTGCTATGCGGCTCCATGTCCATGGCGATCGACAGCCAGTGATGCAATATCAGATACGGCTCCCGGATGGCAATCCTGTGGTGCCAACTGTCCGGCTCTGGGTCAAGTTGCGCTCTGGCTACATTCCGCATCACATAATCCCTACGGCCGCGGGGTGACAGCAAATGCCGCGCAACTGCGACACCCCGGAGCCTCTGTCTCAAGGCCGCTCCCAGCCTCATCCGTAATACTCACGAGAACAATGTGCCCAATAGGTTTTACTATTTTTTCATTTTAAATAAAATTTTGAAGGCTAACCTGAAGCTTAAAGCAATTCATATCAATTGAATTAAAGTATAATTAATATATTGTTATCTATAAAATGGGATGAGTCGATTGAGTCTCCATAAGAGGAAGAGTTGGTTGTTGAACTCCATGAAGAAGTTATATATGACTTGTGTAACTTGTGTTTTGTTACCTCTGTAGATATTTAAATGAAGGGGTCATTAAGTTTAAAGATATATCAGATCTGATATTTGTTTTATTTTTTATCCTTACTTTCTGACTTTAGGTCTTGAAACACATTTTAAATTTTCTTTATTTTATTATCCATTTGAAATATTTTAACAATATATATCTTTGTATGTGAAGATTTATTATGATAATAATTTGATCTAAATATTTTCTTCTTTCAGTGTTTTTCATAATTTCTAAGTTTAGTTTACAATCATATTTTTAACTTTCTCTTTTATAATATCTTTTTAAATTTTGTTCCTAATCGTCTAAATACAACATCTGATCTTAAATAGCTGATTATTTTAAGATCTCCGATATTTTACAAACTTTTCTTACTGTTTTCTCATTAACAAATCATCAAGCATTTTGGAAGACTTAACAAATGCGCATCATTCACCTCTTAGCGCTCTCTCTCTCGCTTTCTTTGTCTCTCTTTAAGGTGCCAATCGCTCATAGACCCAGTCATTCTCGCCTTTATGAATCAGCTCTCCGTCCACCTCGTCGAGAACTCCAGGGCCACGTCGGAAACGTATGCGATCGTGCAGGCGATCCGTTTGTCCCTGCCAGAACTCGATGAGCGATGGGCGCACCAGGTAGCCACCCCAATTGGGCAGCGGCACCTGGCCACTATCGCCCAGCTTGGACTTGATTTCCGCTTCCACCTCGTCCAGATAGCTGTGCGAACGTATGCGTTGGCTTTGCGGACTGGCAGCGGCTCCGATTTGACTAGCGCGTGGACGCTCGTGGAAGTATTTTAGGGATGCATCCCTGGAGATCTTCTCTGCGACGCCTTCGATGCGAATGCTGCGACGCAGGGGCAGCCAGTAGATGGCGATGGCAACATTGGCATTACAGGCTATATCCTCGGCTTTGCGACTGCCATAGTTGGTGAAGAATGTGAAGCCCTCGGTGGTGGCCTCCTTAACCAGGACAAAGCGATTGGACGGCTTGCCCTCAGCATTAACCGTGGCCAAGGCTGCAGCGTTTGGCTCGAGGATCTTGAGAGCGTCGTTCAGCCAGTCGCGAAATATGCAGAATGGATCTTTTATCTTAATGTTCTCCTCCAAAAAGGCATCCTTGCGCTCATGGTATTTCAAACGCAGCGCTAAAATGTTACCAATGTAAATGTTATTTAAAATTGGGTTGACACAATCTAAGTCTCACCAGAAAGCTGTTCTATAGAAGCTGGTTGGCTCATCTTACGCACAAAGTGCAAAAGCCTCACTGCAGTTGAAAGGGAATTGTGTAATATTTAAGTGGCGTTAGTCTTAGCTACGGTAATATCAACGTACTTGTCAAAGGTCAAATTAAAATTGTACACCGAAGAGCTTTGTTTATGATTCGCCGCAATCTAGAGATAAGTGGAACAGCTGTTTACATGCGCAGCGTTGCCAGCAAGTCGATATTTGTTTCGCCTAAAAAATACCATAAAAATACTGAAAGCAACCGTTGGGTGAATGCATACTGCGCTGAATTAAGCCCAAAAGTAGGCCATCAATATAAATTTAATCATAATATAATTTAAAAAATATACATATTTATTCGTTCAAATTTATGGGAAGAGAAGCTCGAGCATTAAGTTCAAAAAAAGCCGCCATATTGTGAAGAACGAACAGTGCAGAGAGCGCATGTGTGTGCGAGAGGAAATTAATTAGTTTTTTGAGAGTACTGTACCAGGACTCCATAGACTTACCCGTGGCAGCGTCAGACAGCGTCGAAAGCGCATACACTGCCTACCCGGCGTCTTGAGGCAGGTGCGATAGAACTCATACAGAGTGGGACTTAAGAGGAAGCCGCCCCAGTTGGGGGGCACAGGCACTTTACGCAACCGCTGCTCGCTCAAGATCAGCGAGAGATACTTCTTGATCTCGCCGAGCAGACCGCGTTTCCTAGTTTGTATGCCGTGCATGCTGAGCTGCACCTCCCGCGGATAGCAGGCGAACTGCAGCTGCGCCTGCAAGGCGGACACCGGACTCACAGTCCCCGCAATGTGCACACTGCGCTCCAGGTGGGGCCAATACATCTGCAAGGAGACATGTGGATTGGCATGGATCTCGCCCGCCAGTCGACTGCCCAGCGCCGTATAGAACGTGAGCCCAGAGGCGTTAATCTGCTCGACGCTGGTCATTCGCGTGACCGGCTGCCCCGCCTCGTCCACCGTGGCCAGACAGGCCACACGCGCCTTGCTATGCGGCTCCATGTCCATGGCGATCGACAGCCAGTGATGCAATATCAGATACGGCTCCCGGATGGCAATCCTGTGGTGCCAACTGTCCGGCTCTGGGTCAAGTTGCGCTCTGGCTACATTCCGCATCACATAATCCCTACGGCCGCGGGGTGACAGCAAATGCCGCGCAACTGCGACACCCCGGAGCCTCTGTCTCAAGGCCGCTCCCAGCCTCATCCGTAATACTCACGAGAACAATGTGCCCAATAGGTTTTACTATTTTTTCATTTTAAATAAAATTTTGAAGGCTAACCTGAAGCTTAAAGCAATTCATATCAATTGAATTAAAGTATAATTAATATATTGTTATCTATAAAATGGGATGAGTCGATTGAGTCTCCATAAGAGGAAGAGTTGGTTGTTGAACTCCATGAAGAAGTTATATATGACTTGTGTAACTTGTGTTTTGTTACCTCTGTAGATATTTAAATGAAGGGGTCATTAAGTTTAAAGATATATCAGATCTGATATTTGTTTTATTTTTTATCCTTACTTTCTGACTTTAGGTCTTGAAACACATTTTAAATTTTCTTTATTTTATTATCCATTTGAAATATTTTAACAATATATATCTTTGTATGTGAAGATTTATTATGATAATAATTTGATCTAAATATTTTCTTCTTTCAGTGTTTTTCATAATTTCTAAGTTTAGTTTACAATCATATTTTTAACTTTCTCTTTTATAATATCTTTTTAAATTTTGTTCCTAATCGTCTAAATACAACATCTGATCTTAAATAGCTGATTATTTTAAGATCTCCGATATTTTACAAACTTTTCTTACTGTTTTCTCATTAACAAATCATCAAGCATTTTGGAAGACTTAACAAATGCGCATCATTCACCTCTTAGCGCTCTCTCTCTCGCTTTCTTTGTCTCTCTTTAAGGTGCCAATCGCTCATAGACCCAGTCATTCTCGCCTTTATGAATCAGCTCTCCGTCCACCTCGTCGAGAACTCCAGGGCCACGTCGGAAACGTATGCGATCGTGCAGGCGATCCGTTTGTCCCTGCCAGAACTCGATGAGCGATGGGCGCACCAGGTAGCCACCCCAATTGGGCAGCGGCACCTGGCCACTATCGCCCAGCTTGGACTTGATTTCCGCTTCCACCTCGTCCAGATAGCTGTGCGAACGTATGCGTTGGCTTTGCGGACTGGCAGCGGCTCCGATTTGACTAGCGCGTGGACGCTCGTGGAAGTATTTTAGGGATGCATCCCTGGAGATCTTCTCTGCGACGCCTTCGATGCGAATGCTGCGACGCAGGGGCAGCCAGTAGATGGCGATGGCAACATTGGCATTACAGGCTATATCCTCGGCTTTGCGACTGCCATAGTTGGTGAAGAATGTGAAGCCCTCGGTGGTGGCCTCCTTAACCAGGACAAAGCGATTGGACGGCTTGCCCTCAGCATTAACCGTGGCCAAGGCTGCAGCGTTTGGCTCGAGGATCTTGAGAGCGTCGTTCAGCCAGTCGCGAAATATGCAGAATGGATCTTTTATCTTAATGTTCTCCTCCAAAAAGGCATCCTTGCGCTCATGGTATTTCAAACGCAGCGCTAAAATGTTACCAATGTAAATGTTATTTAAAATTGGGTTGACACAATCTAAGTCTCACCAGAAAGCTGTTCTATAGAAGCTGGTTGGCTCATCTTACGCACAAAGTGCAAAAGCCTCACTGCAGTTGAAAGGGAATTGTGTAATATTTAAGTGGCGTTAGTCTTAGCTACGGTAATATCAACGTACTTGTCAAAGGTCAAATTAAAATTGTACACCGAAGAGCTTTGTTTATGATTCGCCGCAATCTAGAGATAAGTGGAACAGCTGTTTACATGCGCAGCGTTGCCAGCAAGTCGATATTTGTTTCGCCTAAAAAATACCATAAAAATACTGAAAGCAACCGTTGGGTGAATGCATACTGCGCTGAATTAAGCCCAAAAGTAGGCCATCAATATAAATTTAATCATAATATAATTTAAAAAATATACATATTTATTCGTTCAAATTTATGGGAAGAGAAGCTCGAGCATTAAGTTCAAAAAAAGCCGCCATATTGTGAAGAACGAACAGTGCAGAGAGCGCATGTGTGTGCGAGAGGAAATTAATTAGTTTTTTGAGAGTACTGTACCAGGACTCCATAGACTTACCCGTGGCAGCGTCAGACAGCGTCGAAAGCGCATACACTGCCTACCCGGCGTCTTGAGGCAGGTGCGATAGAACTCATACAGAGTGGGACTTAAGAGGAAGCCGCCCCAGTTGGGGGGCACAGGCACTTTACGCAACCGCTGCTCGCTCAAGATCAGCGAGAGATACTTCTTGATCTCGCCGAGCAGACCGCGTTTCCTAGTTTGTATGCCGTGCATGCTGAGCTGCACCTCCCGCGGATAGCAGGCGAACTGCAGCTGCGCCTGCAAGGCGGACACCGGACTCACAGTCCCCGCAATGTGCACACTGCGCTCCAGGTGGGGCCAATACATCTGCAAGGAGACATGTGGATTGGCATGGATCTCGCCCGCCAGTCGACTGCCCAGCGCCGTATAGAACGTGAGCCCAGAGGCGTTAATCTGCTCGACGCTGGTCATTCGCGTGACCGGCTGCCCCGCCTCGTCCACCGTGGCCAGACAGGCCACACGCGCCTTGCTATGCGGCTCCATGTCCATGGCGATCGACAGCCAGTGATGCAATATCAGATACGGCTCCCGGATGGCAATCCTGTGGTGCCAACTGTCCGGCTCTGGGTCAAGTTGCGCTCTGGCTACATTCCGCATCACATAATCCCTACGGCCGCGGGGTGACAGCAAATGCCGCGCAACTGCGACACCCCGGAGCCTCTGTCTCAAGGCCGCTCCCAGCCTCATCCGTAATACTCACGAGAACAATGTGCCCAATAGGTTTTACTATTTTTTCATTTTAAATAAAATTTTGAAGGCTAACCTGAAGCTTAAAGCAATTCATATCAATTGAATTAAAGTATAATTAATATATTGTTATCTATAAAATGGGATGAGTCGATTGAGTCTCCATAAGAGGAAGAGTTGGTTGTTGAACTCCATGAAGAAGTTATATATGACTTGTGTAACTTGTGTTTTGTTACCTCTGTAGATATTTAAATGAAGGGGTCATTAAGTTTAAAGATATATCAGATCTGATATTTGTTTTATTTTTTATCCTTACTTTCTGACTTTAGGTCTTGAAACACATTTTAAATTTTCTTTATTTTATTATCCATTTGAAATATTTTAACAATATATATCTTTGTATGTGAAGATTTATTATGATAATAATTTGATCTAAATATTTTCTTCTTTCAGTGTTTTTCATAATTTCTAAGTTTAGTTTACAATCATATTTTTAACTTTCTCTTTTATAATATCTTTTTAAATTTTGTTCCTAATCGTCTAAATACAACATCTGATCTTAAATAGCTGATTATTTTAAGATCTCCGATATTTTACAAACTTTTCTTACTGTTTTCTCATTAACAAATCATCAAGCATTTTGGAAGACTTAACAAATGCGCATCATTCACCTCTTAGCGCTCTCTCTCTCGCTTTCTTTGTCTCTCTTTAAGGTGCCAATCGCTCATAGACCCAGTCATTCTCGCCTTTATGAATCAGCTCTCCGTCCACCTCGTCGAGAACTCCAGGGCCACGTCGGAAACGTATGCGATCGTGCAGGCGATCCGTTTGTCCCTGCCAGAACTCGATGAGCGATGGGCGCACCAGGTAGCCACCCCAATTGGGCAGCGGCACCTGGCCACTATCGCCCAGCTTGGACTTGATTTCCGCTTCCACCTCGTCCAGATAGCTGCGCGAACGTATGCGTTGGCTTTGCGGACTGGCAGCGGCTCCGATTTGACTAGCGCGTGGACGCTCGTGGAAGTATTTTAGGGATGCATCCCTGGAGATCTTCTCTGCGACGCCTTCGATGCGAATGCTGCGACGCAGGGGCAGCCAGTAGATGGCGATGGCAACATTGGCATTACAGGCTATATCCTCGGCTTTGCGACTGCCATAGTTGGTGAAGAATGTGAAGCCCTCGGTGGTGGCCTCCTTAACCAGGACAAAGCGATTGGACGGCTTGCCCTCAGCATTAACCGTGGCCAAGGCTGCAGCGTTTGGCTCGAGGATCTTGAGAGCGTCGTTCAGCCAGTCGCGAAATATGCAGAATGGATCTTTTATCTTAATGTTCTCCTCCAAAAAGGCATCCTTGCGCTCATGGTATTTCAAACGCAGCGCTAAAATGTTACCAATGTAAATGTTATTTAAAATTGGGTTGACACAATCTAAGTCTCACCAGAAAGCTGTTCTATAGAAGCTGGTTGGCTCATCTTACGCACAAAGTGCAAAAGCCTCACTGCAGTTGAAAGGGAATTGTGTAATATTTAAGTGGCGTTAGTCTTAGCTACGGTAATATCAACGTACTTGTCAAAGGTCAAATTAAAATTGTACACCGAAGAGCTTTGTTTATGATTCGCCGCAATCTAGAGATAAGTGGAACAGCTGTTTACATGCGCAGCGTTGCCAGCAAGTCGATATTTGTTTCGCCTAAAAAATACCATAAAAATACTGAAAGCAACCGTTGGGTGAATGCATACTGCGCTGAATTAAGCCCAAAAGTAGGCCATCAATATAAATTTAATCATAATATAATTTAAAAAATATACATATTTATTCGTTCAAATTTATGGGAAGAGAAGCTCGAGCATTAAGTTCAAAAAAAGCCGCCATATTGTGAAGAACGAACAGTGCAGAGAGCGCATGTGTGTGCGAGAGCTTATGACAGAAAGAGCGAGAGCAATTGAGAGCTAGTATGTATTGTTGTTGTTTTGTTTAGCTTTTGTGGCTTACACCGTTTACTGCTTCTATCCTGGCAGCTGCTTGACGAGCGATTGCGAGCGGAACGTGCCCACAGAACAAATTCAACACAAACGGCTGCTGGACGTGTGTGAAAGCAAAGTGCATAGAGTGCGGAGCGCAAGCGAGAAAATATAGAGAAAGGCTAAAGCGGGGCAAACACATACACACACACATCGTAGAAGCACAGACAGAGACACATTCACACGCACACGCACATACACACGATTAGAGATTAATAATACAAAAATAAGTTGAATACGAATACGAAAAAGCTGAAATAACAGTTATTTATAGTAACGCGCTTGAAGTGATTGTGCGTAAAAACGCTCTGCGAATTTCTGCAACAGCAAAGTGGGTTAAGACGAAAGCTTTGCGAGAAAATAATTCTTTTGAGGTCGCTCGTAAAAGCATTCTACATTTTTTCTTGGCCATTGTTGTGTTGTTGTTGCTGTTGTTGCCAGTAGTGAAAAAAGCGTTGCAGACATCGGTTGCATGTGTGTATGCGGCGGGGCAGAAGTGAGAAAATGCAGTGCAGCAGCAAAGACAAAAACGAAGCAAAGCAAATGGCTTGATAGGCAACTAAATATTTAACAATTTTTCAATACAATTATAACATAACCAAAAACGAACGTGATATTTTACAACTGTGGCCTGCTTTTAGCACAGTACAAAACAACAAACACGGAAACACACACAGCAACATATACACGTACAGACACACACCAACACACACGCAAACTATATAGCAATATATGCCCATTGAGTGCCTTATATCATTTGATAATAATCCACAAGGTGTCTACTATGCCGGACAGGAACTATCTGGCGTTGTTGATCTCAGCGTCGATGCGACCAAGCGCATTAAAGGTAAATTAGCTGGCGTATACCCTAACCTAACCTAATAGTCGCGTACACACACACACATGAGTCATACAGCTTATGAGTAATACATACATATGTATGTTTATTACTCACACATTAAACTTGCACCGAAACACACACATTTCAATTGCCGAAGGACACGCGCTGTTGTCCTTATTAAACATCAAACCTTATCTCGTAAATAAATGTCGCCATTTTGAATGTGCTGTGCAATTAATAGTTGTTGTTGCTGTTGTTGTTATTGTTTTAGTTGTTCCTGTCCCCGCTGAGTTGACCAGCAGCTCGTTACCGTTATTTGCCCGCTGCACAGTCGGTTGTTTGCCTTGCACTCCCTCTCTGCGCCTTCCCCTCACGCTCTATCTGTCTGTCTTGCTCTTTCGTTCTTATTTTCTTGTTTTTGTTGCTGTCGTCGGTTTGTGTTTGGCGTCTGTTTTGGCATGCCGCCATTTTTTATTTATCCATGAACTCGTTAAAGGCGTGGTAAGTGCAATTCATTTGTTCTTGTTGTTGTAGTCGTTGTTGCTGTTCCTGTTGTCATCGCCATGTTTGTTGTTGTCATTGTAGATGATGACGATAAAGTTGTCCGTGTGCATTTTAATTTTGTGGTAATAAGTTTTTTTCGTCTGACATTTCACTTGATTAGTTTACTGAAAAGTTGAACAGGAAGCGAGAGAGAGAGAGAGAGAGAGAGAAAATGAAGCAAAGGGGGAAATAGACAGAAAACAGAAAACTTAATTTACGAGAATATAAAATCTTCTAAGTACGAAACAAGTTGTACACAAATCTTTAGGTTCTGTAGGAAACCCTTTTAAATTTTGTATTAGCTATGAAAGTTCTCTATTATTTACTACTCCTCAATTGCATGTAAATATAGGTGGATTATGGTTCATATTATTATTATATACCTTATTATTATTACTTATTTTAAATTTATATATGCATTTTTTTTTCATTCTAATACTTTAGATAAATACCATAATTAATCATAATCATTTTATCATTATCATATTCATATGCTGATCAGCTAACTCATTCCGCTCTCTCTATCACTTTCTCACACATTCTCTCTATGTCTACTTCTCTTATAGGCATTCATGTCACTGTCAGCGGTTATGCCAAGATACGCTGGATAAAAAAGGGATATCCGCGGGACAGCGAACGTGCCATGTGTCGTGCCTATCGATCTTATCTGTCATCGCGATCGTATGTCCTTGGCTCCTGTGCGGGCAACTCGTGCATCGATTGGCTGGCCGGCGAATATTCGTACACGTTTCACGTCATACTGCCCGATAATCTGCCCACATCTTTTGATGGGAAGTATGGTCAAATACACTATGAGATCATAACGACGATCGAGCGATCGGGTCGCTATCCGAAAGTGTTCAAGCTGCCATTTACCGTGATACAACCATTGGACCTGAACGCCGATGCCATCTACAAAGTGCGAGTTCCATATATATCAAATATGCATACATTTGTCTAATGTGTAGTTTCAGGTACCTCTGGAGATACTCGATCGGAAGCGCTTCTGGAGCTTTTGTTGTCCAACCGGGCCGCTCACCGTGAAGTTTTCGACCCCCTACTGTGGCTATGCGCCCGGCCAGAAGATCCATTTCGTTCTGTACATTAACAACGAGTCGTCGATCGACATAACCGAGTGCGAGGTGAAGCTGAAGCAGGAGGTTAGCTACGAGTCGCACGATCCGCAGCATGAGTATCGCTATGACAAACACCTGATAGCCTTAAAGCAATTCGGCAACGTGCTGCGCTGGTCGCGGAAGGTGTATAGGGGATATTTGGATTTGCCCTCGATACCGCCGACATCGGTGAAGCCGACCTGCCCCATTAGCGTTAACTATTCGATTAAGATCATTGTGAATCCGACCGAGTTCCATTGGAAGCTGAAACTCAAAATTCCGCTTACCATCGGCAGCATACCCATCATGGATGGACCCGATGCGCTGCTCCGCTTCAATCGTCAGCAGCAACAGCATCAAGTAGTTAGTCAACATTTTCAAATGTCAACGCAGCAGAACCAAAGGCCGCAGCGACCACCGCAGCGTGGCAGCCTACTGAGCAGCAGCAATAATAGTAGTAACAGCAACAGCAATAGTAACAACAACAACAACAATCAGGCAACACAGGCCATGCAACGATCGGGTGCAATACTGCCGGCCCAATCGAGTCCCCCATCAATGCCAACGACTGCCGACCGGAGGCCAATGGCCACCATGCCAGCGATATTAGTGACCAGCGATAGCGATAGTCCCCCAGATTATATACCGATGAGTAAGAAAACATATAGCTAGTTATATGTATTTATGTTTACATTGCAGAAACTGTGATAACATAGAGTATCAAAAATTCTATTTTATATTGATTTAGATATTAGCTGGATGCACATCAATGTACATAAATATAGCCAGCCATAGTATTGAAAAGCGTAAGGCTTATTTCTGTACTGTCTATATCCTTTATAAATATCTCCAATTGAAAGATATGAAAGATTTATCAATAATCTGAAATGAATTTGTATAAGACTTTCCAGTTTTAATATTATACATCCTATATTAACTACCATAGTCAGAAGATATTTATGAATAAGGTAAATAAAATAGAATAGTTGTATTTATACATGTATAATGAAATCAAATGTTTAATTTTTATTTTTATAAGAACTAATTATTCAAAAAATCTAATTTTCTGCTGAAGACCTTCTAGCATTTAAATTGAGTCGCAATATCTTAGAATAAGAAAAACAAAACAAAAACGTAAGTTAAGAGTAGAGCACAGTTAAAACATCTTGATGCTTAAATAGCAGCTTAGAAAACATAAAACAGCAAAAAGATAGCTTAGCTAATAAGAAGAGAAAGAAAACACTGCAATCAAATAATGGATTAGAGTGCTTTCTATCCCTTCTCATTTATAAATAAGGAAATAATGTACATATAACTATTCAAGATAATACAAGCCTATAACAAATATATTTCTATATTTATATATTACTATAATTTTTATTTATTTCACATAGCCATTTCTAATTCGTATCTTTTCTGCCATTTTTCAGTGCCGCCCTCGTACGAAGATGCCATGGCTCTGAGCGAAAAGTTTAGCGATGATATCGAATTCCTGACAAATGTTAGCATGAGCAGCATTTTGTCCGCTCAGGGCGACGTAACAAGTGAGCGTGAGCCCTTTAAACCGCGTTACCCGGTCTATTACGATTACGAGACACCGACCATACCGCCCGGTAGTGATGATTCCACTGAATCCGACACATAAACCTAAATTGTTATCAAAAAAAAAAAAAAAGAACTGTTAACACAAAATGAAAATCGAAAGCAAAGCTAAACAAATTGAATGGCTGAGTGGCATTTTATTCAAATCTCTTTCTTTTATTCCATTTTCACAGTAGTTAGACAAATTTTCTCTCTAAGCTTAAGAACTGCAAGGCGTTGGGTAAAAGTTAAGATGCCTTAAACAATGTCCGATAGTTCATCGATTAATTAATTTGTAAAGATGTACATAATATGAAGTCAAATATTTCCAATTGTCTGCTTTGAGAATAAGAATTTACTTTTTGAAGAATTTATACACATCATATAGTCAAATATATATTATAAATCATATCTATCTAATTACTTCTTAAGTGCTTTGAAGACCTTTCCGAATCGTTCCGATTGTCGCATCTGTCCAGATCTTGAGCCCCAACGCCTCGCAACTGACATTTTATTCCTTTAATTAAAATGTTTGAACTGCACGTCATATTTATACATAAATATATATACATATTTAAATTACTGATAAAAATTCCATAACAATATCTATTCATATATCAAAAATAAGTATGTATGTTTGCTCTGTTGTTTGATTTTATTCATTAAAAACTTTTTGAATTGATAAACAAACTCTATATTATACATAAATTATAAGAATATTGACAAATTATTACATTTGTGCTTAGCAACTAAGTTGATAATATATAATTTAAATGATATTTTTTAATATGCAATAAGCGTTTATTCACTTTCATTAATTAGTTTTGCATTTTTATTCTGGAAACAAATTACTTCTAGCCTTAAGCCACGCCCAAGGGTTTCACAAATATACTCAATTTGTAAATTTATTCTTTTGTTACCGCTTCCCTCCCCAATTTCGCGCCCCCTATACATGCTTCATTTGAACAACAACAACTACAGAGACGCTCTACAGTGAAAGCTCGAACACGCAGATTCGCTACGCCGTGCCACAGGAAACGGATGAGAATGGAACGAATGAACCAGGAGCAGCGGATCTATTGAATTGCGAGAAAAAGTGAAACAGAATGCAAAAGCAAGGCAAAAACAAACCAAAACATATTTAATCAAAATCTCAAAGTCGAATTAATCGAATTAAAAGAAATTGCAAAAATTTCATGGCGCATATATACTAGTTTCTAAGTCTGATCTGGATTAAGAATAGATAACTGTTTTGCAAACCGGATATATAAAACATACATATATACAATGTAGAGCACATAAATTAATCAAAATCTTTGCCACATTCTATTGAGCAATAAAATGAACTCGTTTTTCTTTTCCATATTTATTTTAGTACCTCGACTCGATTTCTAGTGCAAGAAAAACATTTCTTTATATATTTTTTTATTTTCCAAAGTAATACTAACAATTTATTGATCTAGCGCTGTCCGCATACGATGATACTTACCATATAAAGTAATTAACGTAGTTAATCCATACTTAGTCAAAACTCTTAGGCTTAAGCGAAATATATAAACAATTGCACAATTTTACCAAAAACAACAAGAACAACAACAAACTTAACATTTTCAATGTTTACAATGTCTATTAATGAAATTTACACTTAACATTAGCCACGAATTAGACTATATAATTGAATTTTGAATTGATTTTATGTCCAAGTCCAACTCCTAACTAACTTAAATGTACTTCTAAATATAATTGTCTGGTATTTACCTGTCTATCTACCTAGCACATCATCACATCGTAAATACATATAAAGTGTCTAAATTTAGTTATAATTACGAGAAAATTGAAGAAAAAGTCAAAATCAAACAATTCTATGTTTATGAACTCGTGTATACTTCCCCTGATTTGTAACCAGTCTAACCAGTAACTAAACTTAAGAAAATATTCTGTCTTCAATTAACTCAAATTTCAACCAAAATGGAGCAATATATATAAATATATATTATTATATGTATATCCAAATTTATGAGTTTTGTTTTTATTTGCATTTGCAATTCATTTTAATTGCGCTCAATGAACTAGACGGAATTCTGGAATATACCGTTCGTTGGGTAAGTGAGTTACTTGCTTTCAAATGTAAACAAATATAAATATAAATATGTATAATCATATATATAATCATATATAATCATATATATAATCATATATAATCATATATATAATCTATATAGAAATACTGAGGAGGTTTTTTAGGCTGCTGATTAATGGGAATTTTAAATTGAGAACAAATCTCTATGTATAGACATTATCATTATACGTTATATCTCCATACATAAGACAGAGCTTGTAGCGAAGCAAATCTTGTATCTGCCTTTATGCAATTTTAGGTATATATCTCAATAATTTATCTATATATGCATACCATATGTGTAGTATATACGTTTATTAAAATACAGGGTAGTCTCCAGTGTATCACATGATAAGTTTTGCAATAAGTAAAGCGCTGTGCTGGCCTGCTTTATAGTGTTTACAGATATTAGTTTATTTTAAGTTTGTTTCAACAGTAGCTTCAATATAGCAATGCACACTTGTTGCAAGCTATTGCGGAGCACAGGAAAAAGTAATTGGATATCTGAGTGCACTTATGCATGTGCAAGTGGTGCCCTTGAAATGGAGCTTATCGGAAATCGGAAATTGGAGAAACAGATATTCAATTTCAGAATATCTGGGTAAGCTGCAATACATGTAAACAATAGCTTCGAATGGGAACGTTTCGGAGCTCAGAAATGAAAGAAACTAAATGGAGAAACTAAAAATTTGATATAGGGGCCATTTGAAAAGAAAACTCACGAAGAAATTTTATAAAGTTCTGAATTGAGACAAATAAAATTTGGTTAAATATATATGTTACTATTCATAGTCAGTATTTAATATTATATTAATTTAGCATTTAAAGTTATTATTTTAATACTCAAATTTTTATATTTATATTATAATTGATTTTTTTTTTGAAGGGTTGAAATAAAAAATATTGAGTATTTTTAAGTTTTTATGATTGTTTATGTCGTAATTTATTTAATGCTATTGTTATTGCCATAACTGGTATTATTTTATAAAATTTTTATAATCATTAAAATGATTAAATTATAATAAAAAAAATAAATAAAAAACATATAGAATTTATTTTTGTTTTACATTGTAAAGATAAAACATATATTTAATATTATTATTTATTATTGTTATTTTTTCTGTTTTTTATCTGTATTTTTTGGCATATATATTTATATATTTGATATAATTCTTATAATTAATTGTTTTTTTTAATATGAAGAATTTTATCATACAAATATTTCTCTTAAATGCCATTTTAAGACTCTCATATCATATCATATATAGGAATGAAAGGTTCAACAGAAACTTTATAAAAATATCGGGTGTGCTTTGGAATATACGTCTCTGACTTTGATACCGGATTATCAGAGTATAAGTCCATTCATTTACGTTTTGATTTTTGTACAGTTCAGATTATTTTTAACAACTAAAACTTAACACATTTTTTTTTAGAAATCTCTCCACACTTTTTTTTCACTGCATCGTACGAAATTCGTGAAAAACAACAAGTGCACAAACCATTCGAACCAGTTTGCTCAAACGATTCCAGTTGGCAGCTCAACAGGTTGGGAAAAATCAGAGTCAGCAACTGTGTGGGTAATCTCGCAAAGAAATATAAAATAATAAAATAGAATAATATTCGTATAAATAATAGCGTGCAGGGACCCGGGCGCTATCGTAAACTCAAATTTATCTTTAGCTTTTTATAATTTCATAAACAATTGAAAAAACAACAACAACAACAACAAGAAGAAGAAGAAGAAGAAACGTTTGCCAAAGTTGTTGCCGTTGTCGTGTGTCGTTCACCGGTTGCCGTTGCCACTCGCGCTTCGTCTGCTGAGCAGCTCGCACTTGAGTTTTATCGCGTGCCGCAAATGGGCAAAGTTGTGTTGACCTCTGAATACCCTGTAGTTTACAGAATGCCCATCTGTTGTGAAATTTGTTTGTCGCGTTCGTCGGGGGTTTTCTTCGCCGGCGAGTACATAACGGGCTGGATAAATTTGTACACAGGCAAAAAGCCCCTGCATGTGGAAGGTGAGTTCAATTGGCAAATGCCTTTTGCGTGTTGACATGCGACCGATAACGCTGCGAATCTCTACTTGAACAGACCTCAGTATCAACTTGCGGTGCTGCAGCAGCGTAGGCTGGCAGGAGGTGGACAACCGCTTGCCGCGGATCGTGCACAATGACAGCGAGGCGATCAGGGAGCCCGTCTACATTAACTACACGGGCAACAAAATCCACTTGGATAAGACGCAGCAGCTGCTGCAGGCCGCCGACATGCCGCCGCGTGCCAAGAAGTGCTGCTGCTTCGAGTTCTACCTGCCAAGCGATCTGCCCGCCACTTGCCAGCTGCCCCTGGGCCACACCAGCTGCGCGCTGCAAGTGCGCTTGCAACGCCGCGGCAAGCACGACAAGATCATCGAGAAGAATTTGTATGTGAAGAAGCGCATTGAGCTGGATGAATTGAGGCCGGCCACCAGCTCCAGTGTCACCTTGAGCATGCACTTGTCGCGCAGCGTCCATGCGCCCGGCCAGCGCGTTGCCTTCGAGTTGCAAGCCACAGAGCCAGCCAAGTGCCGCACCTGCCTCTGCCAGGCGATTACCTATCGCAGCGATCGGCCCGTACGTAAAGAGAAGCGCGTGCAGCGCGTACTCGACGAGAGCTGCAACTGGGCTGGCGACCTCCATCTGCCGCTCGGCGCGCCCATCATGACGCTGGGGGCCGGCAAGCCCATTGAGGTCTCCTACTTTGTGGAAGCCAGCACAAACCTCTGCAGGCAGCCAATACGCTTGCCTCTGTGGGTGGGCACTGTGGCGCCACCTGTTGGCGACCCAGCGGACAGTCTGTCGCTCGGATGCGACAATTTGGGTGAGTGTTTGCCAAAAGCAGACGCAGGACCTAACGATGTTTACACAACTGCTTTGTTACCCTGAAACCACTGAAAATGCTCATTGAGGGCATAATAGCGAAGTGAAAGTTTATGCAACAGAAGGTGTGGCAGACGCCATAAAATATATGCATATATTCTGGTTTAGAACAGTCCTGTCTGTCTGTCCGTCCGTCCGTCCGTCTGTGCATATATGCCATACCATCAACCAAGAGATCTGAAGCTTTAAATACATTACATATTCGTGCATGCTCTACGCAGTATGGTGACAGTATAGTAATAGTATTAGGAGTATTAAAATAAATATTTTAAATAACTAAAACAGTTTTCGTTAGAAAATTAATACAAACATCTGGTCATTATTCGCATTTATTTTTTTTTTTTTTACAAAATTTAATTAGAAAAGTGCAAATTAAACATAAGTTTATAAACAATTAATTTCACATGTGCGAAACACAAGCGCAGTCGCCGCGTAGAATTTGCTATATATATTATCAATATTATTAATATTATATTGTGTATGTGTATGTGTGAGCATGCTGTTTGTTAATATTAATATAAATATCAGCTCATTGCAGGGTTCAGGGTATTTCCTAGTCGAGCAGCGCCGACTTAAATACTTATACTTAAGTGATAAGCTTAGAGTAGGCCTCTTTTTATATTATCCCTCTTCTTTACTTTTTAAATGTATTAACTTAATTAGATTAAACATAATCAATCTTATCCGCATATACATATAAATACTCAGATTCTAATTCTTCAAAGTAAAATATATATATCATATATATATATATATATATATATAATATTACCTACTTACATCTTTGAGTCATTGTTTTACTTTTGTCTTAAAGTAAATATTATTCATTTCTTTTATTTTATCATCGATTAATTAGATTATTTTTAAATTTTTTCATTCAATTGAACTATATAATTGTTTTACTTTTAACTAAAAGTAACTATCATTCATCTCTTTAATTCGTTCACTTAACTATAAATTTGTTTTACCTTTACCTAACTTGTTACTATTATTTATTTATTTTATTCACTCTATTAACTAGTAGCTAATTTTAAAAAATATTTATAATCATACGTTATTCAATATTTATTTATTTTATTCACTCTATTAACTAGTAGCTAATTTTTAAATTTTTTCATAACCATACGTTATTCAATATTTAGTTAACTATATTTATTTATTTATACAACTATTATATCCTCATTTATTCAATTGAACTATATAATTGCTGTACATTTAACTACAATATATCAAACTTTTAATTGAACTCTCTCTTCGACATTAATATACTCACGGCTTTTCTTTTTTCAATCTATTTTCCAGCTTTGAGTTTGAGCGATTCACTTGAGTTGCCGCGCTACAATTACGGCATGGAAGGCCGGCCAGCAAGAATGTCCGGGCACGGCGATCAGTTGAGACGGCGAAGGCGGCAGAAGAGACAGTCGTACTTCCGTTTAGCCTGGCGCTACTTTTATGACAATGTGCTTCTCGGTAATTAACAGCGACTTGGTTGTGAAATCGAAGTATTAAATTAAATGAAATAGGTGCGTGCAGGCTTTTAAATAATAAATCTGAGCGAAATGAAATGAAATGAAATTGTTGAGAATATATTTAGACTTCTGCCGGCAATATGTACTATCTAGCCGGGGTGGGAATTAAGTTAGATACCGCTTATATAGGGGATACATTCATAGAATAGCTGTATATTTGCACAGAACTTATCAACGCTGGATTTATCAACGCCTCTACGTCAGCAAATGAAATTTCATTGATTATATTTAATTTACAGCTCAGTCCGTATATATTGTATAAAGCGCCCCATAGAATCTCAGCCATACAAACAACTTGAACTAAAACGTGAGATAATCATTAAATGCACATTTTATTTACCGATTTTAAAGATTGCATATTATTAAATGTATTTACAATGATATTAATAATCATAATTGTTGTAAATTAATGCTAATCAAAATTATTAAAATAAATATACAACAAAATGCAATAATACTGATAGTTTTTTAATTTATTATAATTTTTTTTGGTTACATTTTTGCAGCTGATGTAGGTAAACATATTTTTAGGCTTCAGTCTAACTGGACTGCATTTACTGCCAATTAATTGGGGCTGCCTCCCGCTTTCTATGAAACCTGTTATCAGTGCCCCAACGATCTCTAGATCCGTAGTAATACCTTTTTGAGCGAAGCTATGTATTACTATCCCATCACGCCTTAATGAGAATTTTCATACTTTGGTCACTCCCGTGTGATAAGGCTCTACAATGCTGCAATGCTTATGCTAGTCCTATCCACCAACTAGCATTAGATAATGATATTAATAATGACAACGCTAATGAGAATTGAAGTAGTTATAGTAAATTGAATAATACTAATACTCAGATGGCGATAATAATGACAAGAATAATGAGCATGATAGTAGTTATAGTACATAATAATGATCATGAGATGATAATTATGTTGGCAACGATAATGGGAATCAAGGAGGCCTAAATAAAGACAATAAGAAGAATGAGAAATATCGTATCCTGACTATTAATTTGATCATGTAGGAATAATATATAAAGTGTAAAAAAATAATTAAATAAAATAAAGGAAATATTATAACAATAATCTCTTTAATATAGATAATGTAAGCATAATATTTAAAATATTAATTTAAATAAAAATTATATTTAAGTAATGAGTAGTTTTTCGCTTTATAGAGCAATAATTGATTGGCCATTGATTTTTATGAGTCCGTGAGTATGCCTCAGGCCCACTCCATTCGCAGACCTTGTCGCTGGGCTCTAATCAAATACGCGAAGCCATATTGCTGGGGCGGGTCAAGGCGAGCCGCCCATTGCCACAATTATCTACAGTAAATTGAGTAAAGCATCGGAGCAGCCCCAGTGCTCGACGAGGCTGTAAACTCTTGTTGCCACATTTTGTGGCAGCAATGTTGGCTAGCCAAATGGTGTGAAGCTCATTTGAATCGGGCCCTCGCATATTGCCGCCAAAAAGCGTGCAAGCCGACAGTTGAGAATTGAGGAATATGAGAAACAGAGAGACGCTGACCTCGTCATTGAGGCGCAGTTGATGTAGCCTTATTTTTGGTTTTCTGTTTTTGTTGTTGTCTATTTTTCTTTTTTTTTTTTGGGTAGCGCACAAACAAAGAAACTGAAAGGGACGTGGCTGCGTTTGGTAACGCTTTTTTCTTGCTTTGAATTATTTGACCAGAAGCAGACAGTAGACGGTTACACAGACGCATGGCGCCAACTTATTGATTCGCGCCCCCATTCCAACTTTCCCTTTGGCACAAGGCGCAAGGATGCTGCGAGCGAACGAGAGGGCAACACAGGACGCACAACAAAGGCGCTGGGCTCAGTGCGCGTCTGGCTGTGCGAAAGTTCGGTTGGGCTCTCATTATCCTTGTCGTACGTGGTCCCTGTTCCTTGTTCCGTGTAATGTGTGCAGTGCATTCGGGCCTTTGTTAGCCATGCCCACCACCTGTGTTTTTCAGCTGGATCGCCTGAATCCCGTCTACAACAGCGGCGAATACATCAGCGGACGCATTCTGCTACGCACGGACAAGGTGAAGCGCGTGAATGGTGCGTTGCCGTTGCCGTCGCCATCGCCAATCCCCGAAACAAACTCTCAATTTCGCTCCTTGCAGCTGTCTACGTTACCCTCGAGGGCGAGGCCAAGGTGCAATGGTCCATGAGCGGCAAGAGCGAGACATCCAACTATTCGGGCCACCAGCAGTATCTGCACACACGCACCAACGTCTTCGACAACTCGCTGTTCCGGGCCGGAGTGCATGTCTATGTGCTCACATTGCGTATACCACCCGATTGCCCGAGCAGCTGCAAGGGCCCGTATGGCTACATAGCCTACAATATATCGCTGACCATCGACAAGCCGTGGGGCTTCGATGAGGTCTTCCGCAAGCCCATCACGGTTGTCCAAACATTGGATCTCAACTATAACTCGGAGTTTGCGGTACGTTTTTATTTATTTCTTATCTATTTTGCTCTTATGCTGTAGCCCAGTGACGTGGCCCGAGAAAAATGTATGAACTTAATTTGTGCTCGAATGTCTCCCATAAGTGTGCGTAGGCGTTTACTGCGATAATCTATACGGGAAGTGAAATATATTAGTGAATGTATATAATTTTTGTATATACATATACATATAAATGAATTGGATGCGACAATATTCTAAAGAGTCTTACCTTTTATTAGCTATCAACTATTAGTTAGCAATAGAAGACTGAAGCAATTTATTATAATAAATGGTCATGGATGCTGTTGATATTGATGATGTAGAAAATTCTTAATTAATATAAGTTAAATAGTTTATTTTTTAATATAGAGTAAAACTACTTTTATTAGATTCAAAAAATATAATATGATTTAATTGAACTTAAACTTAAAGAAAAACTTAAAAACTTCAACTTCAACTAAAGTTAGTTCAAGTATTTGGCGTTGCTTGGTTTGCAAATCTTAATCTGTTATGTCATTATATATTTTCTTATTTTTTTTTTTCTCTTTGTTATTGTTAAGTAATTAAAAAGTGTATGGAAAATTAATTTATGAAGCTGTAAATTAGCACTGTCCATCAATTAGTACTGTAAGCAACAGCAGTTGGAAGTGGAGCTAGGAACTGGAATGGGAAGTTTCGCTCTCCCTATGTTTGCTCTCCAATGCTTAGTCTCTCATTTAGCTAGCTGTGGCAAAAGCTAGAGTTGATGAATATATTATTTATAGAATGTATTGTTCTTTAGTGAAACGAATAGTTTAGATTATTAAATATATTTACAATAATGTAAACGACATAAGTTAAGAAGCTTAGAAGAAGTGAGCATAGATTGCTGTAGCTTCGTCTGACTGAAGCTTAGATTAGATTAGCTATAAATAATCCTCGCATACTGAATCCAGTTTTTGCCCTTATAGAAAGAGAAATAACTAAACATTTGCTATATGTTCTATATGCATAGCACAAGAATTTAAATTCATAGTTTTAAGTCTGCAAATTGAATAAATAAATAAGAGAGAGAGCTGCACAATCGCTGAATTGATGAATCACTAATCGAATCACTTTTGTTTCGATTTAGCAATGCTGTTATTCGTCATTTTCTCAGTTGCTTTGTGCAAACAAAAGAAAAGCGGGCAACCAAAAAGAAAGTAAAACAAGTAAGAAAGCTCTAGTCGAGACTGCTCGACTACGAGATACCCTGAACCCTCCGAGCAACAGCCATTTCAATAATTTTTAGTGTCATTCAGCTTAAACAAACACACACACACACGCAAACATATACATAGACACCCATAGGCACGCACGCATTAACAGGCATGGGCTGCAGTGTGGGCTTACTTGTTCAATAACTTTTTTTGTGGACGTACGTTCTTCATGAAACTTTCAGAATGTGGTTTTATCATTACTATGCGTATATTTGCCAAAGCTCAAGTCTCTAGTATTTGAAATACGCCTTTTACAGAGATAAGGGTAAGGGGGTGGATATAGGGGTGGGGGGTGAATTATAACAAAAACCGAAATTCTATCACGTGCAGTCGAGTCTACATTTAAAATTTGGAGACTTTAGCTCTAAAGGTGTAGGAGATATAATTTTATAACTGGTTTTCGATAAGGTTTTTGATCGATAAAAAAATAACGGGATGAGTTATCGATTTTTAGTGATAAACTCGATATCCGCGTGCTATATACGAGCATTTTAAAAAAAAGTTGAAGTCTCTAGCTTCTATATCTTCAGAAATCGACGCGTTCATACATACGGACAGACGGACAGACGGACATGGCTAAATCGATTCAGTTTGTCGCCCTGATCAAGAATATATATACTTTGTGGGGTCTGCCACGCCTCCTTCTCCCTGTTACATACTTTTAACAAAACCATTATACCCTGATTTCCCATTTTCAATGGGTTCAGGGTATAAATACATATAATTATTCCCGCTCTTGCTAGTTCTACTCTAAATGCCGCTCTCGCAATTTAAAAGTTTCACTAAGCAGGTGTTTGCTATTAAGTAAATCTTTTAATTTAATGAACGCATTGCTTAATGATGAATCATAGATTGGCAGTTCTATTCCAGCAATTAACACATAATTAAAGACTTCATCATGAGACACGTCATATACTGACACATTTGAAGCCATACGCTCATGGCCTCTACTTTGTTTGGTATTAGCCAACCATTCATAAGAGAACTGATAAGATACTATCAAGATTTTATTACACCATCTTTGGTTTAAGAATTTTATTCATATATGACCTTTTCATCTGTCATGACTTCTGCTAACTTCATCTATTTAAAAAAAAAAAATAAATAAAAAATAAAAAAAAAGTAAATAAAATAAATTAAATAAATAAAATAAAAATAATAAATAAATAAAATAAAATAATAGAAAAGAATAGAAAATAAATAAATAAATAAAATAAATATAAATAAAATAAATAAAAGTCAAATATATGCTATATAATTTTGCAATATTCCATTAAACTATTCCCTATGCCCTCCCTTCAGCTGCCTGTCAAGGATGAGAACATCAAATACCTCTGCCATTGGCCATGTGTCTCGGGACCCATTAGCTCCAGCCTGGCGCTGCCCGCCTCCGGCTTTACGCCGCTGCAGGAGGTGCCCTTCACCGTGGAGATCGACAACCAATCGCCGCACTACGATATTATTGCCTTGGAGGTGTCCATAAAGCAGCACTTCGTCTTCCTCTCGCGCAAGCCCGTCAAGCGCAATTTCTACACGAAGACCCTGTGCAAGGAGATCGTCACGGATCGCACCCTGCGCCTGTCCAAGCGCATGTACGAGCTGAGCATTATTGTGCCCATGGACACGCCCCGCTCCACGCTCAACCCCAACTACATTGTCTTCCTGCACTACACGCTGCAGGTGAAGCTGAAGACCGGCTACTTCCACTACGACACAGATCTCTCCGTGCCCATTGTGGTGGGCACGACGCCACTGCAGCATCTGCATGCCAGCGCCTGTACCCGGCAGCCGGCTCGACGCACGCCGGAGCGCCAGCGCCTGATCGAGCGGGTACAGCCACGCCCCGCAACGGTCGAGGAGGAGACGCCCCAGGAGGCGGCAGCCGAGGAGATTCATCAGACGCTGGAGGACGACGAGCCGCCCTCATATACAAGTTGCTGTGAGTGAAGAAGATACTCTCTATCTCGCTCCCTTTATCCCTACCTCTCTCTCTCTCTCTCCGTCTCTCTCTTTCATTGCAGTGCCGCCTTCTTTTAGCTTCGCCACTCTGGCTGGCAGCCAGCAGACGCTGGAGAGCCAACCGCGCATACATCTGCCCAAATTTCCGGGCTTTAGCACGCTGCTGGGCACAGCGCCGGCGCATGATCAGGTGCTGGAGGACTCCGGTCTGGACATGCATTACTATCGCTCCTATGGCTCGCTGGACACGGATCACACGGGCCGCAGCCTAGATACCTTCGGCTCGCTGTGCGGCCCCCTCTCCGAGCAAGGCGAAGCGGAGCAGCAGCAACGACTGGATGCCACAGCACAGATGCATCAAGCTGAGCATCAATTTTAAATGCAAGTGTCTTAAAGCCCATTCGGGGTATAATACGTAAGATTGTACTAAACATAAGGGATCAGAGCTAAGTAATCTAATTATATTTTCGAGTGTATCATAATCCGTCTTATTGGAAGTTCTCACAGCTCATATATATATAATATATTTATTATATATACATATACTAACTATAGTTTACTGCCATCCAAAATTGAAATTTCATTGAAGCGAACTTATTGAGGGCCAGAAAGAAATTTCCTTATTATTAACTAAATTATTATTATATACATTCTATAGCGTTTTACATGCATACTTTAGATTCAATTAGTCTATATATTAATATTTAAATTAACATATACATATGTATGTGTATGTATGCATGTAACTAGGTCTAATATTTTTGAAATAAGACTTGTGCGTTCATAATTGGACAATAAATACGTATACAAAGACAAGTTCTTTACTCCTATGAATTTATTTTAATTTATTGATTATAATACAAGTAAAAATTAATAATAATAATAACAAATTATAGATAATAATTGAAGACTTTTATAATGCTGCTGATCGATGAACCTATGTCAGGCACTTCAGCTGGTTGGTGTTCATATAAATATATGTATATATATGTTGTCGATAGATTCTCAGCTTATTTATGAGCCCATTTTAATGCGCCTATACGTATGCAACGCTTTCAACCTGCGACAGTTATTTAATTAAATTCGCTAATTGTTTACGACAAGCAAGTGCTCGGCGCTTGCACCCGCAGCAGGGCCGCGATGAATTGCGATTAGATAAATACACTAAATAACAGAGCCATCGACATGGCCAGCACCGATAAGGTCTATTTAATAGCCCGACCTATTGTCAACAAAACGGCAGACAGCGCGCGATAGTCGAACGGTTCAGAGTGCCGAGAATGAGCCAAATCTGCGACATCCAATTGGAGAGGCCCAGTGGGGTCTACCATGCCGGCGAGACGGTAAATGGCCACATTTACCTGACTCTGACGGAGCGTGCCCTAATCAAAGGTGAGTCACGGTCAAAACCAGCCAACAGGGCATGATTCATGTTTAGATCTAATCAAAGTGATCAAAACTAATCAAAAGATAAGCAAATGCATAATGCGAAGTGAAGTGACGTGAAGTGAAGATGAGTAAATTGTAAATGGAGATTATGAACTATAAATATATAAAAAGATCTACATACATATTATAGCTACCCCTATTTATAATTCCCTAGCTTATAGACATATGCTTACTTGTGGCATAACGTTCAAAGTGTAAATATATACATATTATCAATTAAAGCAGCAACTGATAAAACGTTAAACAGTGATAAGAAATACTTTTGTATGCCCAAACAAACAATGCTGAAGAGTATATTGGCTTGGTAAATTCCCAACTCTCCGAGACATTTTATATTCTATAGTGAGCATTTACAGTATGCAGGTGGGTCAAGATGGGACTAGAGGAATCGCCTGACTTGTTTTCATGATATACTGGGCATATTTCATGCCCTTTTTTATCAATCTTGCCAGAGCTTCGAATGACTGTTTTCACACTTCTAGCTAGTCTTAACCTTAAGAGTTTCATGAGACTGAATTAAAAAAATTTATAAAGAATTTAGAGTCATATATTTTTAGTCCGTTAAAGTGTTCAAACTCTCTTGCTGAATAAGTGATAAATAGAAAAAAAATAAGTAAATAAATTAACTAATAAAGACATAAATAAATACGTAAAAAAAATCATATATTTTTAGTTTTAGATCATGAAGTTTTTGAATAGGAAAATCTGATGAGCAATACATGTTTTTAGATAATATTTTTTTATTTAATTTTTAGTTTAAAAATCCATAGCGCCTTTGCGCATAAAAATAATAATTATACATGTATATTATAATAATTATATTTATTTAAAGCACTTCATTTTTCTTAATTACCTTCAGCCATTTTTCTGGAGTCAAATGGCTTTGCATCAACGTCGTGGGATACGCCGAAAAAATCAAAGAAGGCTAAGCCGGGCAGCGAGCCGGAAGTCAGGCCGTATCTTCACTTTGGCCAGCGTGTCGACTACTTTGCCAAGGTGGACTACTTTGTGGGCTCGGAGGCGGCGCTGCCGCAGCTGATGGCGACTGGCGCCTATCGCTACGACTTCAGTGTGCAGCTGCCCGAGGGTTGCCCCAGCAGCTTCGAGGGGGCGCATGGCCAAATACGCTATACGCTGCAGCTGCACGTGCAGCGGGGCGGGGAGCAGCCAACAGAGCCGGCCGACGTGCGGCAGCTGCAGCTGATTGGACGTGAGTCGGGTCAAGAGGCGCAGCAGCTGCAGCAGCTGGGCGAGCAGCCCTGCGAGGTGAGCGCGGTTGAGCTGCGGCCGGCATTGAAGTTCTGGCACCGTCCGCTGCAGTTGCACCTCGATGTGCCCCGGTCGAGCTACGAACCCGGCATGGGCATCTCGGTGCACGTGCAACTGCACAATGGCCAGCAGCTGTCCCTGCAGCAGATCACCTACAAGCTGAACCAGGTGACCACCTATCTGGGCTGCCAGCAAGATCGACCCAAGCGCACGGCCCAGCAGGTGGATCGCCGCCCGCTGATCAGCAGCAGTCATCAGCTAGTCACGTGTCCGCGCAACGAGCTGCTCAACTTCCAGCACCTGCACACGCTCCAAGTGCCACAGACGCCGCCCACGCTGGGGGCGAACGCTTGCGCCTGCCTGCAGCTCGGCTACGAGCTGGAGGTCCTAGTGCAGACCAAGAATCCCCAACGATATATCTCTGCTCGAATGCCAATCATCATATATCAGGCGCCCAGCGCCAAGCAGCAGTTGGCCTTTTCCCAGCCAGTGGGCATCGCCAGTGCGCCGAGTGGAGCCCCGGAGGCAAACAGCTTTGCCATGGCTGCTCATATGACCGCCTCCATGAGCTCCTTGCGTAAGTTCCGATTAACATAATATATACACATATATTTAAATAGTATAACTATAAATCTATCTATTATTATATAGCTTCTCACTTTCGGGAGGCCGAGTTCATGACAGCCACCAATCTGAACAAGGATAAGCACGCAATGTCCGGGGAGCAGCTGGATTTTAGACCCCGTTATCTCTACTTCGAAATGGACCATGCTGAAGCGGAAAAAGTTCTCTAGATCTATATAATAAATAATTATATAACATTATAATATTTCTTATTTATTAACTTGTTTTCGGTATATTTATTAAAAATCATATTTAAAAATGATTTTAAGTATATAACTAAATAGTGAATTTTAAAAATACATCACTATTTTAATAAAAAAAAAAAAATAATAATAATAATAATAAAATAAAAAATAAAAATAAAAGAACACTTTAATAAGTATATATGTATGGATTTATTTATGCATACAATATTGAAACCAGTAAGTAATTCTTTTAAGTATTTTCTCCAAATAATTCCTTCAAGTCTTTAATGCTTAGGCTGACGGCACAGTGGCCGCGAGGAGCGATGCGATGCTATAAGCGATAATAATTGCAGCGATCTGCAAGGCGATGACATGACAGAGTGAAAGAGAGAAATACTGCTTGAATTGCATAAAAGAATGTATTGCACCTACTAACCAACGGTTATTTAAGCTCAGCACGCAACATAAACACCAGTATAAGAAAAGCTTTATCATGCGATAAAACGAGAAAACACTTCAGAAATGCTTTCTCGCAACTCGCTTTAACTTGTCGCTTTGGCACTCTTCTCGCTTCACTTGCACTCTGACATGTTTTAAGCGATTACATATAAATCTGCATGCAGAGCTTTCTCGCACTTTGTCGCTCAATAGCATCGCATCGCTTCTCGCGGGCACTCTGCCGTCAGCCTTAGCTGTACGATCACTCACTCCAATTCACTTTGCTGCAGTGCACGATTGACCCCCGCTAGGCCCGAGCGACTGAAGAAATGCAGCAGCTGATGCCCTTTATATAGGGAGACCTTCACTCATACATTAACTCTCACTCAAATGTTGCAGCAGAGCTTTTAGTGACCAATGGGAGCACTATATGCTGCTGCTGAGCATTCTAGCTTCGTTTTACTCAAGTACAAATAGCAAATGAATATTGATGCATACATATGGATATTGTAAATAATCTTCTACAGCTCTTCTTCATCCTTGGCTTTTGTTAGGCTGGCAGAGAGATAGACGGAGGGACAGAGAGATATACAGAAAAGCACACTAACTGGCATACATATAGATAAACAGACACGCATCGTAAAATCCTAGTTACCCTACTATGAAAAACATATGCTTGATTAGGATAAATTCTAATAATGTAAATAGGTTATATTTAATGTATATTATATTATACTATTATTATTATTTATAATTATTAGACAGCAGTTTCTTCTGTTCTATATATAGTTATATTAAGGACCATGTCTTTCGCATAGTCTGTCTCAATAATTGGCAATTTCAATTATTATCAATAGGCTAGACCACTCTCAAATATATGTAGCCTGAAAAAGGCCAAACTGGCACCACTGCTCGCGTCACCATTGTTTTAAACATTTCATAGTTGGTTTAAGCAACTAGAATTTGGTTAACAACCATGTTGTGATCGGTAAGATGTTAAGCCATATATTTTTATACAAATAATAATTCTTTGGTATAAATTATTTATAGCTGTATACATATATGAATATATAAATGACATTCACAATAAATCTGAGGCTTTGAGTATATGCATTAAGCACTATGAAGTACAATATATAATCCAGGTGTCCAAACATGCCTAAGGAGTATTTTGTAATTAATAGACCCTTGGCTGATTTACTCTCTGGCAGGTGCAGTGGGTACGCCCAATGCAATCGCAGGCGGAGCCGAGGGCATTGCGAAGTCGGTGTACATGGGATAGCGGGGTATAAAGTCATCGGTGCGATTGTGCTCATTCACATCCGTATCCACAAATTTGTCTGTTATATTCGTGGCCTGCTCGAATGAGGGAGGCTCTGCAAGGGAATGAGGAACAGTTTTATTAGAAGTCGAAGCTAGTTAATAGACCAAATACATACTGCAGGTGTCGTAGCTTGGTGGCAGGTCGGCAGCAGCACCTGCGGGCGTATCTGGCGTCTGGGGTATCCAAGTGGCGACATTATTGGGGTTTTCGGCACTCTGAGCCAGGGGGATAGTGCCAATTATAATGGGCGTCTCAATTTCCGAGTCCGTGTGGCAGTCTCCCGTTTTAATGGCCATTTTAATCTGGTAGGACACGTCGATGATGCGCTGATTCCGTGAAGAAGGCGGAACCGGAGGTATTACAAGACTGGCATTAATTAAGCGCTTCGACAAACGTCGCACACGCTCCGCCTGGTACTCCGAGCTGAGAGTGTTTTTATGTGTTCTAGTTTTATAAGTGGGCGTCGTAGCTCTGAATTCATAGATCTGAATCAAGGATACTTCGATGCCTTCCAAATCGTAGCCGTGTGACTGATTATCGATATGCAGGACATAGTGTATACGCTGACCTGGCGCATAGCCGCCAAAGGGTATAGTGAGAGTTGAGATGACGGGGCCCGAGGAACAGGGCCAGCAGCAAAAGTACTTGGTGTCTTCGCTCTTGAGAGGCACCTGAAATGGTTATATTGAAATCAATATGATAAAGGCTCAGCCTAAGACATAAGGTACTCACTAGCATCTCGGGATACATGTTCAGATTGTAGGTCTGCAGCACGGTCAGGGGTTGCTTGAATTCGTTGTTGAAACGCCAGGAGCGATCGACCACGAGTGATACTTCGTACGCGATCTTGCCATACTTCTCCACGCACGACGTCGGACACTCCAGTGGCAGGGGTATGCAGAAGGTGTAGGTGTGCGTGCCAGCTGGCAGTTCGCCCTCGCCAAACACATCGGTCCGAGTGTGCAAATATTGTTCATCGCCACGAAAATATTCCGTATATGACTGTGATTTACCGTTAACAGTTCGAGTGCGATGCTCCTCCCAGCGCACCTTCGCCGCTCCCTCGAACAAGATGTAAACAGCTGCAGAGATAAAAGCAGAAACAACAAAAGTTAAGCATGAGTGAGCTGTTCAAGAAATTGCTAAGCTTCGATGTTTTTCAATTTACGCTTTGGGCTGTCATTCTGCCGGCTAAGTTTGTTTGCGTGACTCGCACTGTGGTATTGCGGCATTCGAATACTTTTAGCTCAATCTGCATTATGGTTTTTTATTAATTACAATTTTTTAGATTATTAATTTAAAAATAATTTTAAATTATATATTTTTTGCAATATTTATCTAAATATAAGTAAAAATAAATGACACAAAAAATGTATAACGCTTTTTATTTTGTGTGAAATTAAAGTACACTGTCCATGATGTGTATCATTTGAAACTCGTTTCTAATTAACTATATGAATTTTATTGCTTACTCTTAATGTTTACTCTTATTCTTATTTATTTATTATTTTGATGAAAAATATATACAAATTGCTTATGTAACAGCGACATTAATGTATAATAATCCAGAGAGTTCTCCATATAATAAAACAACGCAGCACACCCAAATGATGCTAATGAATTTGAAATGAAGCTCAATAAAATTGGTTAATAATTCTCACATTCAAAATGTCTATTGATTGTTATTGAAGTCAGAGCATTCACAATAGTTTACTTATGAAAGTATAATATGAGTTAATAATTGTCAAGGAAATCTTATCAAGTACAGAAATACACACTAGAGATAGTATAGTGTAATTTTAAGTGTTATTAATACCTGTTCATTCATTATCTTAAAGTGTTAGTAAGTTAAGTTCATATCTAAAGTAGTTCAGTTGACAGTCACATGGCTAAAAATTGCAATAAGCAGTGAGCGAATAAAAGACATTTTGAATACTTTACCATTAACAGACTTGTTGCTCGTCGTTGTCAAATTGATGCGCCCATTGATTGTCTCGCCACTGTAGTAAACCGGATTGGGTCGATCGAATTCGAAAACACAATTTGAAGGCATAGCGAAAATCCAATTTTATTTGTATCGTACTGTGTTAAATTTACACCTAATTAGATAAATTGCATGTTTTACGAAACATATTCAAAGTCACTGGAATACCAAATATAAATGGACCAAAGCACGCGACAGAAAAACGCTGTAAAATGGACCGTAGCAACGAGCAGGCAAAACACAAATAAAATGCCTCAGTACGAAATGCGAGGAAAATAAAATATTTGAGAGCCGCAGAGAGCAGAACCAGTGTGACATCATCAACGAGTGAGCAAACCAAAACAAAAACGAAAACAACTGTTCATAAGCGCGAGTCTCTCAAAGCTAGTGGAATCACAACAGTGAGAGAACGACTGATAGAGAAAGAGAGAGCGATTACTGAAAAGCTTTGGTACTGCTCGCGTCAGCTTTTGCACAGCTTTTCTGTTTGTCTTGTTGTTGTGTTCATTTAGCTTTGACGAACATGCTGATGTAAACACAAACAATGGGTGTTATACTTATACAGCTGTGCGATAGCTAAAGAGAGATAGAGGTATGTATGTGTGTATGCAAAAGCTAACATGTTGCACTCTGCTAAAAAAGTAATGAATAAACAAACTTCAGATATTAAATACTTAAAGCACTTCATTTTGAAATATTTCTCTTAATATTAAATTAATATGCATAATTAAGAATGGACATTTAATAATGGATAAGACCTTTCATTCTACATGACTTGAACTTTTTGGGCTTCTTCATATTGTTTTTGTTTATTTATCAAACGGCGTGGGATGCTTTGCAAACAATCTGTGCTGGGCTATAAAACAATATTACGCTGATTAGAATATAAATACTGTCGCGATTAGATATTGCATTTGATAAGCTCCTAAATCTCCACGGGCGATTCCACGAATTGTTTTTCATCAACGCTCGACTGGTCTTGCGCCATTTGCGTTTTATCCGCACGTTGTTCGCCTCTATGGCGTCGGCGACGGCGTCTTTTCTGCGGCGGATTGGGTGGGGGACTCTGGAATGTATCCACATCGAAGACGGGATAGCGCGGCGTGAACCGAGCCGCCTCACTAACCGTATTCGCATCCGTATCGGCAATGTCGGCGGTCATGAACATGGCTTGCTCGTAGGTGGGCGGAGCTGTAGAAATATTACGGATAGATATTGAGATTAATGAAATATAGACTGTAGGAGCAACGAGAAGTTAGGCTTAGCTTATATATGTATATTTGACATACGCAGTTCGGGTGCTATATCATCTCCGATCTCGAACTCATCATCCCCATCCTCGGGCAGCTCATAGTCTTCTAGCTCCTCTGTAAGCTCGTAGCTGGGATTATTGACACCTGCCGCCAGCTCCATGGCCCTGGCCGAGGTACAGGGCAAGTCCCGTGGGACGGCCGCAACGCCAAATGTAGTGGACGGCCCAGCCGTCACCAGCGGCACATTGCCAATGGTGATGGGTATGGTGACTTTTGGATTGGCCATCAGCCAGTTCATCACTGCCACGATGCGCACCTCGTACGAGACGCGAACCACCTTGCTGAGGTGCTCGCAGGTGGGCGCTGTGGCCGGTATCCGCAGCGTTTCAGTATACGACTTCTGGCAATTGTGGAGCACGCCTCCACTCTCGCGCTTGGCCAGCAGAATCTTCTCGGAGACGATCTGCATGCTGGGCATGTCGGACGTGTACGTGGCGTGCAGATAGAGCATGATCATGAGTTTCCTGCAGTCGCTGCTGGAATCGTTGCGTACATCCGCATGGACCAGCATGAACTGGCCGGGTACATATCCCTGCTGCTGCAGCGTGACCTTTATCTGTACCGGCTTGGTTTGCATGAAGCAAAAGTATTCCATGCCCTCACTGCTGGCCGGCTCGCGCAGCATTTTATTCTCCTGGTTCAGGTCGAGCAGCTTGAGCACGGTGAAGCCCACGTTGGTGGTGCGATTGGAGGCGCCGGGCCGTATGAACATCACCTTGGCCAAGTAGCGTATGTGTCCGTAGATGCCCTCAAACGAGGACGGGCAATGGCTGGGTATGGGGCAGGCAAAGGTGTACGTATAGGTGCCAGCTTCAATGGTGGTCGTCGGCGCCTGCTCCGAGCCCATCAGATATGTGGTCGAGGCAATGTAATCCTCTCGACCCATAAAAAAACGCTTGCGCCCCGGACGGTACTGGTTTGTGGGCACGGCACGCCCATGCTTACGACGCCACTGAGCCTGTGCATAGCCGCTGATTTGTAGTTTAATTCCTGGAAGAATCAAGGGCAAATGTGTAACTATTGTCTACTCAGGAAGTTCAGAATTAACTAAGAAAATAAGATAAAATCTATGCAGTAAAATGGTAAAATATTGTAAAAGTTGATAAGTCATTGCGCAGCAAGAAAAGTTTTTCTGTTTGATTAGCAAAATAAACAAAGGTTAATGAAGGTAGTTTTTATGAGAATTAAATTATTAATTTAAACGTTCGTAGATTATTTTTGTAACAAACTAAATTTATTTATTATTAAATTTTGTTTAATTAAATAAGAAATTTATTAATATATAATTTTAGCATAAACTATAATTTCAAAAGAGAAAAAAAATGAAATTTAACTTTTTAATGCTTCCCATCAAAATCTCTGAGAACCCATTAAAATGACTAATAAGTTTTGGCATTTCCTCATGCACACCTACCACTTTATCGCTAGGTAGATCCCCCTGAGTATTTATTGAGTAATAGACAAATTATTTTTCGCTTTGTTTTGCGAATCGATTAACGCTCTGCGGTTTATCAGTAAATTACAATTATAATGGGACAAAAAGACAAAACGAAAATGGTGAGCAAAAGAAACAAGTAAAATAAATACAAACACAGATTAGATAAGAGTGAAAAAAGAAAAGAAACTACATTTTATATGCTAAATAATTTATGTAGTAAAAAATTTAAATACACAAATTGTTAAACATACCTCGCAGTTTCTTGGTTTTATTTAAATTAACGATCACCTTCCCGGTAACCACCTGGCCGGTAAAATATGTTCCATGCTCATTCTGATCGAAGGTTATTTGGCAATTATTGGACATTGCTGTTGTGTGTGAGTACTTTGAGGGCCAAGAGCGCTCCGAACCCGCTCGCTGCTAAATGTAAACTGATTAAGCTATTTTTTTTTGGCGGCTACTAACATGATATAATAACTGGCAAGTGCTATCTTATCTAACAAAAAAACAAAAGCAAAAAAAACCTATAGTGATATATAAATATATATTTATATATATACATATATACATACATCTACATATGTAGACCTATAATCCCAAGCGGTGATGCCTCAGCCTGAGTGAGAGTCTATGGAGAGAGAGAGAGAGTCTATGGTTGACTTTGATGTTTTGTGTAAACTAAAATATCTATAAATTGTAATGTCATACATTTGTTTTATATAATATTTCAGTCTTTCATAAATCAAGTTTAAGAATATTAATATTTATTATATATATACACAATTTTTTATCTCAACAGGCTGACTTATCTAAAATATTTCTTGAGTTTCGCTTACACATGTCAAATGTAACAAAATTTTGTTCGTATTTTGTTGTTGTTCTTTTTCATAAATAAGCACCTAATTCCAATATTTTCCTATAGATAAGATAAATGTTGACAATGCCGGCTAGGTGTCCAAATAAAAAAATAAGTTTAAAATTCAGTGCGTTATTTGCCAGCTAAGTGAAACGCAGACAAAATCAAAGACATATTATAAATATTTATTGTTAATCTGAGCAATTAAAAGCTCTCGCTACGAAAATGGTTCTCAGCTGTGAGATCGACTTTAAAGACAATCCGTTTGGCATTTACTATGCGGGTCAAGTGATTTCGGGCAGTGTATCATTGAATGCCGATAAAGAAAAGCTAGTCAAGTGTAAGTTAGCGAAATTGTAAAACAATCAATTACAAAATATTGCTATAAATTAAAAACAGAAAACGTGATACAATTATAAGCTAAGCCATTACTGACTGCACAATACTCATTCATAAAACCAATAGACTCATTATATTTTCGTGAAGGTGTACAAAAATGATTCATGTTTATTTCTTGCTTTTTATTAAAATACTTATGTTATCTAAATCTCAATTTTATGATTATTTTTTCAGTATTATTATTATTTTTTTTTATATTAAATATAATGAAGTAATTTATATATATTTTATATGTCCAAAAACAATTAACTAGCTATAGAAATATAGTCATATTAAACATGTTTCTATAAATGAATTTTTATTTGGTATTTTACTTATTTTTGTGTCTAAACGTTTTCAGCTATAATTCTAAAGATAAGAGGCTTTGCCATGACATACTGGACAGAAGATGAAACCGATGTGGAGAATAAGAGCACAGAAGAAAGCTATAGTGGACACGAGGACTATATTCATTCCAAGGTGGATCTTTTGGTGGCTGAGGGAGCAGGTAACTCTCTCTGTTTTCAGATCTGTATAAATACTGTTATATGTATGTACATATATGTATTTCATTTGCAGATGTCGCTCTTAAGCGTGGCACCCATGTCTATAATTTTGTCTGCCAAATACCCGCTGTTTGTCCCTCGTCCTTTGAGGGCACTCACGGTCGTGTACGCTATACAGTTACGGTCAAGGTGATTAGGCCCTGGAAGTTCGATCTAACCTACTCACGTCCGTTTACTGTGCTGAAAGTTATGGATCTCAACAGGGAAGGTCTTTTCCTGAATGTAAGTTTAATGCGTATTATTAAATCAGATATAAGGTTGATGAGAAGTAAGGAATACTAAGTTGAGTCGGAAAATAGAAATGAGAAAGACTGAAAGCTTTATCAATCTGTCTTAATATTTTCCCCCTGTTTATAATTATACATACATTTTTATGTAATTAATATTCTTTTTGGCGCAACTCAATATTATAATCTAGATATTCCAAGTTGTAAACTTAAGCTATATATGTACAGTAGAATTCGGTTAGGCGGACTCGACTGTATTCTCATGCATTATTTCACTTAGTAAACTCTTTCTTAAGGAAACTCTAGTCTGCTTAACTAATGGGCTACATTTAATTTGTTGCTTAGTCACCTGCCCAGTCGGAGGATCTGAAGACCTATAACTGCTGGCCCTGCCGCTCGGAGCCGTTGCGGCTGCAATTGTCACTGCCGCAGCGCGGCTTTGTGCCTGGCCAGACGATACCTGTGGCCGTGCTGATCACGAACGACAGTCACATAGGCGTGGAGCAGATCGAGGCCAGTTTGGTGATGATGGTGCTCTACTACAGCCAGCACAGTGTGGACACGATCAGCGAGCGATTCGTGGTCAGCAAGAAGCAGGGCGAGGGCGTCACCAGGAACAGTAAGAAGCAGTACGTCTTTGAGCTGCCCGTGCCCGCCACGCCGCCCACCTGCTTCGACTTGTGCCGCATCATACAGATTGCCTATCAGGTGGTGGTCGAGACAAAGGTCAAGGGTTGGCACATCAACGAGCGCGTGCACCTGCCCGTAACAATTGGCAATGTGCCATTGAACAAGCGACTGACCCAACAGCCGCGCTCCATACCCGTGGAAGTCGAAGTTGTCGCCCAGCAGCTGGACGAGAAGGCGCTGGTGCTGGTGGATGATGCGACAGTTGATGCAATGCCAGCCGCTGTCAATCCCTGGGCAGCAGATGCTTCTATAGGTGGGTCAAAGAGAAGGGAAGATTTTAATTTAAGCATATAAGGTATATATCTCAAATGACTTGCTCATTTTACAGATCCGCCCAGCTACGCAGAGGCTGTGCACATACGCGCTGGACCCATTAAGTCCAATGTTAAGCCGCCAGCCAATCGATCGAGAAAGAGCCAAGAGTTCAGTCCCTCGACCACGCAGACCAAGGAAAACTGCGCCTTCACCCCGCTCTATGCTGTATTCCACATAAACAACGATAATGCCAGACTGCAAGACATCGATCGTAGCAGCTGGATCTGAATACCTTAGAGAGAATTGTTTAGTCCAAAACTAATTGAATGGTAAATAAAAACAAAATTTTATAAGAGAAACTGCGGCGCACCTTGGTTTAGATTTTAGTTTTAAGGAAAATGCAGTTTTGTTTATCAAACAGTTTTGTCGGGGTTTGTTTTCGTGTAATTCCCAAAGCAAAACAAACCACGACTACGGTTCTTTATAGTTCCACGCACGAGCCAGCAATGTTTATTTATTTCAAGTTTCAGATATCACATAGCCTATATATACCATATATGCCTTTTTATAGCCATGTCATACCATAACATATTGAATATCTGCAATTATTTGATGCAGATAAATATTAAAAAATTCTTTTTTATTTTTTTCATGTAGAGAAATAATTATAAAATTTAAAATTGTGAGTTGATAAGATAGGGAAAGGCTAATAGAGACAAAATTTTTTTTTGTGGATTTATTATCTGAATATTAAATAGTTGAAATATTTACAAAAAATCATTGTAATCGCCCCATATAGAACAAGTAAGAAAGCTCTAGTCGAGACTGCTCGACTACGAGATACCCTGAACCCTCCGAACAACAGCCATTTCAATAATTTTTAGTGTCATTCAGCTTAAACAAACACACACACACACGCAAACATATACATAGACACCCATAGGAACGCACGCATTAACAGGCATGGGCTGCAGTGTGGGCTTACTATGGGAACTTAATTGCTCAATAACTTTTTTTGTGGACGTACGTTCTTCATGAAACTTTCAGAATGTGGTTTTATCATTACTATGCGTATATTTGCCAAAGCTCAAGTCTCTAGTATTTGAAATACGCCTTTTACAGAGATGAGGGTAAGGGGGTGGATATAGGGGTGGGGGGTGAATTATAACAAAAACCGAAATTCTATCACGTGCTGTCGAGTCTACATTTAAAATTTGGAGACTTTAGCTCTAAAGGTGTAGAAGATATAATTTTATAACTGGTTTTCGATAAGGTTTTTGATCGATAAAAAAAGAACGGGATGAGTTATCGATTTTTAGTGATAAACTCGATATGCGCGCGCTATATACGAGCATTTTAAAAAAAAGTTGAAGTCTCTAGCTTCTATATCTTCAGAAATCGACGCGTTCATACATACGGACAGACGGACAGACGGACAGACGGACATGGCTAAATCGATTCAGTTTGTCGCCCTGATCAAGAATATATATACTTTGTGGGGTCTGCCACGCCTCCTTCTCCCTGTTACATACTTTTAACAAAACCATTATACCCTGATTTCCCATTTTCAATGGGTTCAGGGTATAATTATTGAAGCATACAGTTGCTTAGCCTAATATAAAAAGTAAAAAAGTTGCAGTTGGGCGTTCTCGACTGCATGATACTGATTCACGATCCATACGCTGCCAGATCTCTAGTGGATGAGAGAGAAAATTGCAAAATTATTGGCAAATTAGAATTGGAGGGGGTGCCCGTGGCTCCTGTTAGATAGATATACCAATTCTAAATTTCAAATCCCTAGCTTCAATTGCAAACATTATACAAACTAATATACTCTGTTTAAGTTCATGAATGAGTATATAAAATAAGTTTATGTGTGGCACTGGAAATAAAAGCAAGTTTCTATTCTATACTGTATAATAAATATAAAGGAGGCATAAGCGCTTATATAATATACCCTATATTCTAGCTACATGCGGAATATACATACCAGTATTATATCAAAATTTTAGTTATCTGCTCATACGTCGCAAGTTTAAAAGATAATGCCATTCAATTTGATTCGTAGATTAATCTGAACTACATGCCTAAAGCCGTTGTTGCTGCCTAAATCAAACAAAAGCCGAGTAATATTTCCGTATATACAGTTTGGAAATGTTTAGGATCAGCTGCTCGAAATGGGCCTAAGAGTATTCCGTAGTCGCTCTTGACTAGAGCATGCATATAAACTAGACAGCTGCAAGCTATCCTTGTAAACATATAATCAAATATAAATACTATATACAAATATTAAATTTTATAGCTATACTTTGTTTATTTTTCCTTCATTTATCTATTTTTATTTATTTTTTATTTTATTTTTCTTTCCTTTATATATAATATGCTGTTTCATTTATGCCGAAATCGAGCACTTCTATTTAGTGTGGTGTGCAGTCCGCCTGGGGAGAATATTTAATTTACAATTGACACGGCGATAAGATAAAAATTGTAGAGGCGAAAAAAAAAAACTATTTATATGTATTTAAAAAAAAAAGCAGCAAAAGTTTGTTCCACTCTCAGTTCGTTTCAAACGCGGCGCGAGAAATGTTTGGCATTTGCCAAACTCGTTCGCGTTATGTGAGAAATAAACAGCGAACCGCTGGGGCTTTAATTACAATCCAATCAGTCGTGTTTTGGACTCCGATAGCGACAAGTGCGAAGAGCAGCGAGTCGGTGGCGCAAAAATACTTACAATTACATTTACAGTTATCGGCCCGATAATATTGGGACTATACACATATAATGGGTGTTACCTGCATAATCAACTTCGATAACAATCCCCATGGCACCTACTTTGCGGGTCAAGCGGTGTCGGGCCAAATTACCCTCAAATTGGACAAAATCAAAGTGGTTAAAGGTAAACATAGAAATTCCGGCTAAATATAAATTTGTGCAAATTTGTTCTTTTAATTCTTCCATGAAGAGTGTTCTTCCCCATGACTCATCCTTATCTTATCGGCAGCTACATGTATAAGAGTTGTTAAAAGTGCAAATTTTGGCATGATAGGCCCAGACAATAGAAAATGATTCATGTGAATTCTTTCTCTTACATGGCACGCGCTAAATTCGGTAGCTGATGGCATCAATCAGCGATCAAGCATTATCATTATCATTATCATTATCATTATCATTATCATTATCACCTTGAAGGTTAATGCGGGATAACTCCTGGTTCCAAGGTGGATTTGAGCCCCAAAAGAGGAGGATTTTTAGTCGGTAAGCAGCTATGCAGTCCGACACACCGGTCAAAGTGACGACCTGACTGACGGTGCATAAAGCATTTTTTCCTACCTCAGCCCAACAAAAAAAAAAAAAAAAAAAAAAAAAAAAAAAAAAAAAAAAATCAAATAAAAATACCCTTTTAAATAGAGACAAAGGCTTGGGGTTTGATTTCATAAAGTTGCAATATAGAGTTTATTGAGAAGTCTTAAATTATTGGGAAATTTTCAATAAGTTTTGTAGATCTATTAATCTCGGAAAAAACATGTTTTTATACTCTTAGCAAATTGAGCATGGTAGATCATTATATATAAACGATTTCAATTAATTTTTACATACTTCTTCTGTTACAATATTTTAAAAATACATTGCTTTTATATATGAAACATGTATTTTGATTTTTACATTTTTCTTCTATTAAATTCCATAGCAAACAGTTCATCAAAATATCGAAACGAATTTATAAACAAATTTATAAACTGTACAATTGGGCAAACCCAAACAATTTCTATACTCAAGACTTGTTCGTCTTGCATTTTGCGAATCATTGTTGTGATATATACATACATATGTATATGTACATATATACCTCTATTTACATTAGGAATCTGTGTGCATGGGAGAATGATTATAAATATTAATACTGAAGCAATTATTAAGTATACTTTCAGCTAGGTAATGCTCGCGAATTGTTGACTTGTCGATCTGACGTCATCTGCGAAAGTAAATATACAATATATCGAGAGGAAGAACTGCTTCTTCTTCCCTTGTTCGCTGCTGCCAATTAAATATAAATAAATTCCATAAGCTTTTACCAAATTCATCTCGCCGGCCGGCTGCACTGAAATTCAGCGGGCAACAGTCTGCAGACGGTATATACCGCTTGATTTATATTGTGGATGGATTATTTTAATTAGCTAATTAAGTATAACTTTCGTAAAGTGCAGGAGACAGTAGAATCCACAAAGTACATATATATTTATATATGTATGTATGTATGTATATTGTAGCTATAGATGATAAACAGAATATCTATGTAGATATGGTATATAAATTGTAAAATATATAAATATATTTTGATACAAATTGCATATGTTTTATTATTAATATTTATTAATTCTTATTTTAGTTTTATTATTTATTAATAATTATCATTTATTAATTATAATTTATATATAATTTTAATATTTCGCATTTTAAAAAATTATCTTTACTTATTTTTCAGCTCTAACATTAACCATAAGTGGATTCGCTGAAACAGAATGGACAGAATCGTCTGGCACTGGCAAGGACGAAACCACCGATACATATCGAGGCCGTGAGGATTACATCGCTTCTCAAATATATCTGGCGGGCTCCAGTCAAAGCAGTTAGTAAATCGCCTAGTCTTATTATGTTTATTCATTATAACTTTTTGCATTATCTCATTAGCACAAATCTCAATTGAGCCTGGAGTGCATGTCTACAACTTTACCTGCCAAATTCCACCCACATGCCCCTCGTCCATCGAGGGCTTTTACGGTCGAGTGCGCTACATGATCAAGGTGTCAATGGTCAGGCCCTGGAAATTTGATCAGTACTACACGCGTTGCTTTACTGTGCTCAAGATCATGGACCTCAACTACGACAGTCCGCTGTTACGAGTGAGTTCCTAGACTAGACTAGTGAATATATTATTTAATCACATGCCATATTCAGATGCCCACCCAAATGGAAACGCAGAAGGTGTACTGCTGCTGGCCCTGCTCTTCGGCACCGATGCAGCTGCAGATGACTCTGCCGCAGACGGGCTACGTCTCTGGCCAGGTCGTGCCGGTGGGCATACTGGTGACCAACGACAGCCACATAGCCGTGGAGACACTGCAGGTAAGCCTCGCCATGATGGTCACCTACCACGCAACACACATGTCCCGGACGCACTCCCGCAACGAGCGCCTACTCGTGACCAAGCTGATAGGCGATCCCGTGCCACATCACTGCAAGAAGCAGTTCACCTATTACCTGCGTGTGCCCGCCACGGCGCCCACGTGCTTCAATCTGTGCAAGATCATCCAGATCGCCTACCAGGTGGAGGTGGAGGCGCGCGTCAAGGGCTGCCATCGTAACCAGGTCATCAGCATACCCATCACGCTGGGCAGTGTGCCGCTGCTGGAGCATCTGCCCAAGCAACCACAGCCACGTGATCTGGATGGAGTGCCACCACAAGAACTGGATGCCAATGCCTTGGCGCACTCAGCAGCGGTGCCGCAGGCCAGTGCCCCACCACCAGATTTCAATGCGCCGTGGGCTGTCGATGGCAGCATTCGTAAGTAGTTCTATTTTCTATTTAGCAAACTCTCTTTAATTATATTTGAATCCCTAGCACCGCCCAACTACGAGGAGGCTATTCACATGCGCTCTCAGCTGGATGGCGCCAACAATATACAGGCAGCTGCACCACCGAACACCTTGAGCCTGGATGAGCACGGCTTTGCACCACTCTATCCAATATTCAACATACCAAGTCCCACAGCTCCCTCGGCTAGTTCGGATACCAAAGGACCTCCAAATACTGACGTGAATGCCAACAAAGGCACTTGGCTGTGAGCAGAGCAGATTATAAAAGACAAACAATACAGACCATTATTATTATTATTATTATTATTTTGAATAACTGTAATTTCTGCTTAATCTAGTCTGTATTCACATAAAATACGCATGAAGCTAATAAAATAATATTATAACATAGAATTAACAGCGCAATTGAAAGCATTTGAATATTTATGCAGAATCGCAAAATGGAATTTGGGCTGGAAAATCGCTTGAAATGAGATAAGAAAATTATCAATTTATAATGTCAAAAGGAATGAAGGGAATGCACGTTAAATTCAAAGCTAAAATATCTAATCTCCAATAACTTATTAATAAAAAGCCGAAGGTCTCTCTACCCAGTGCTTTACTCTATAAGTCATTTTTAATTTTTTGAAAAATAAGTAAAAAATATTAGAAAATAAAAACTTTAAATATACCAATTATATTAAGTGTAAAAAAACTATATATTTTTGAATATATTAAACAAAAATAACAAGCTATAATATAACTAATATAAGCTATAATATCTGAAAAATAAATAAAAAATATTAGTAAATATATTAAAGAGGAAAATATAAATAAATATAATATTGATAATTAAAAAATATTAAATATTAAAATATTAAAAATAATATACATATAATTAAATAATAATAAAAATATATATATATCAAACAAATTATAATATACTAAATATATAAAAAATATATTAAACCAAAAACTATGAATATAAAAATATTAATTATTAAAAAATAAATAAAAACAAGTAAGAAGACTCTAGTCGAGACTGCTCGACTAGGAGATACACTGAACCCTCCATGCTGATGGTCTAATCATTCTGCAGTTCTTCTAAGAAACACACACATACACATGCACCCACCCGCACGCATAGGCCCGTGCTCTGCTAACTGCGCAGTAAGCAGCGACTGCGCTTGGGCTGCGCTGCGGTATGGGCAATATTATGAGAATTTATTTGTTGAATAATTTCGTTTGTAGACATACAATCTTAATGAAACTTTTTGAACGTAATCATAATGTTTAAATGTGTGTACATTCCAAAACACAAGTCTCTAGTACTTAATATACGTTTTTTGTAAATTGGGGCGAAGGGGGCGTGGTATCTAACATCTGTAAATAACAAAATGTGTGTATCCATCAAATGTATATACACAGTAAATCTGAAGTCTCTAGGCTTAATAGTGTTCAAATAAGGCGAAAAAACAATAGCAATTTATCGATTATTCTCGATAAAAACGATATCGGATGAGTTATCGAAAAAATAAGATAAACTTGTACTGCCTATGGTATACACGAGTATGCATACAAAATTTCAGCTCTCTAGCTCTTATAACTTCTGAGATTCTTTTGCTTATACGGACGGACAGACGGGCAGACGGACGGACGGACGGACAGACGAACGGACGGACAGACGGGCATTTTCAATGAGTTCTGGGTATAAAAATACTAAAAATATACAACAAATACAATACTGAATTTAACAGATTATCATTGATATCAAGCTGATATAAAAATGATTAAGAAAATTATTTATATTGAATAAATGAAGGTTTTACCTTATCCAGTTAATGAATTTATCATATTATCATTGTTGTCAAACTGAATATCTTTAAATATGCACATATAGTATATATATAAATTTAAATATAAGTTTTTATTTACTTTATTTAGTATATGAAGCTCTAATCAGGCATTTGAAAAGTCAAACAGTTCATTTTTAGATAGACCAAAATTTTGAGTAAAAGTTTCAAACTAATATACCGCTCTAGCTTATGAAGTATATCGTAATTTACCCTTAAATTTGATAATAAAAAGAGGAAATATATCAAATCCATTTTAATGTACATACATTGAAAGCATTCAGCTTACTCGCTCAGGAGAAGGGCCGTTTGCCCTTATCAAGCCACTGTCAAGGTCTGGCCACTTTTGATAGTGATGTCTGGAGCTCTTATAAATTCCGGTTCCAATTCCATTTCGTCGCGCTCTTACGATATTTAATCGTGCCTCGCTACTAACGCACAGTGCTTTCCGGCCTTATCGCTTATCTGATTCAACTGGGAACAACAATAGAGTCCACCAACAGCAGAAACTTAACTTAATTTAGTCACTATTCGTTGCCCGGCCCAAATGCGGTGATCGCGGAAAGCTGTTGGCCGTCGAAATGGTTGTTACGTGCGAGATTAGCTTCGATAATAATAAACACGGCACCTTCTACGCCGGTCAGCTGGTCAGCGGTTGTGTGACCCTAAAGTCCGATAAAATCAAGGAGGTGCAAGGTATTCTAAAAATTTTAAAAAAATATATAAATGTATATAACTATATATTATATATAGTGTCTTGTGCTTTTTACGCATCGGAAATTTGAATGTCCATCAAATATTGGCATTATAAAGACTGGAGCGATAACGATAACTGATAGTCCCAGCTAACATATATACTTGTATATATGTATGTTTATGACGACATTGATTCCGATTTTTTGTGTGTGGAATGCGAAAAGCAGAACGATAAGAATTATATATAAATAAACATGAGCTCTTTGAACGAAAAATTCACCAACTGATTCCCTCAAGTACAAATACCGTGCGATATATGTATTAAAATATTGCTAACCTTAACGAGCTGTTCCCCAATGGCTATAAATGCCAACTAAACTCAATTTCTTATCAGAACGATTAACTAATTGAAGCTATTAGGCAATTGGTGATCCTTTGAATGGGTCAATATATTATCGCAACACGATAAAAAAATCATTATCTGCTGGGCTTTACAGCGAGCTTATCACTTGTCTGTATAGGGCTCATACCACAATATCATATTAGTTTATCATATATCATCGTAATCTTCACGACAGCTGCGATAGTCAGAGTCGTTGGCTACTCCATAACAAAGTGGAGCGAAAGACGTCTGGCATCAACAAAACTATTCTCGGGCCGAGAGGATTATCTAGCATCGCAAACATATCTGGTTGGCTCTGAGCAAAGTAAGTATTCGAATTGTAAATCAATTCCAGAAGCTGAACAAGTTACGATAAAAATAGTCACTTAGCTTGGAACAAAGAAAACAAAAACATGATTCAGATCTTTCTATTATTTTTTTTACTTTATAATGAGAATTTCGGAAGGAATTCTTTAGTTAAAATAAAATGGAACAGAATGTCAAGAGTATATATTATTGATCATGCGGGTTGGCTTTGTCGTTCTAGCTTTCGAGTATATCAACTCGCCACTGGTCGTGATTAGAAATTTCTCCCTTAAGTTTTCTTTCTTTTTCTGCTTATACAAATAATACAATTTAGCTTGAATTTAATATTAAATCTAATCTATAAGTAAATTTTAAATACTTAAGCTGCAATTGCAAAATCGTCATTATTAAAACTATTTTCATTGATCATTAATCATGCAATCAATCTCTCTAGATCTTTAGACCGACCCCGTTTAACAGCTTAGCCTATGCCTTGATATTTAGCCAGTCAATTTACTATATATTTATTAATATATATAAAACCACCTTTAGGCAATGACCGGCACTCCATTCCGGCGGGTGTGCATACCTACAATTTCGCCTGCCAGTTGCCGTATCAGTGTCCCACGTCCTTTGAGGGTCGCTATGGCTGCATACGTTACATAGTCAAGGTGCTGCTGCTCCGACCCTGGAAATTCGATCAGGCCTACACGCATGGCATCACTGTGCTGAAAATGATGGATCTTAACGTGGAAACGCCGCAACTGAGAGTAAGTATCGCCCATTTCCAGGCCCCCTCGTCACCTCTACCCTTTGCAGTCTGCTGTAGTTGATTATCTAATGCCTCTTCTCTAGTTAGCTGCGCACAGCGAGAACTACAGAACCTTTTGCTGTGGCCCTTTCAAGACTGCGCCCATCAAAATGGAGCTGCACCTGCCCCAGTCGGGCTATGTGCCCGGCCAGCGAATACCCGTCACGGTGGTCGTCATCAATAACAGTGGCGTAGCCGTCTCTGAGCTGCGTCTCTCGCTGGTGATGCTCATCCGTTATTTCAGTATTACGCCGGAGCACTCGCGCGTGGATCGCATTGTCATTGGCAAGATCCAGGGGGACTCTGTGCTGAAGCGAAGCACGGTCTCGCTGACAGTCGATATGGAGGTGCCCAGCACGCCGCCCACCTGCCTCAACGTGTGCAATCTGATACAGATTGCCTATCAGCTGGAGGTGGAGGCGTTGATCAAGAGCCTGCGGGAGCAGCAGCTGATTAGCATGCCCATTACGATTGGCACATGGCCGCTGGCCCTGAAGACCTCCTCGGGGAAGGATGTTGTGCTGCAGCAGCCGCCAAGGCGCAGCGCACGGTACGAATCACAGCAAGACGAGCTGCCCATGATTACGGCGCTAGAGAATCAGCTCAATTCGCCAGATATTAGTAAGTTTTTCAGGTTTGTCCACCAATCTATCATTGTTTATAATCCAATTTCCACTCCAAAGCTGTGCCCAAGTTTGTGGAGGCGAAGCACACGTTGCGCGGCAACATCAACGAAGAGGAGCTGCATGCCTTCGGAGTCAACGAATTTGCACCCTTATATCCTGTCTACGACATTCCAAGTCCTCCCCCAGCTGTGCCGCTCAACGGTTACATTAACAAAAGCTTTCAGAAGGAAACTTAAAAGCTCCTGGCGATGTATTCAATGAAGCTTGAGATTTTGATTTTATGTTTAAATATAAAATAGGAATTGTTGAAGTTTTGTTGCGTTTCAAATGAAGAGAGATATGGAATTCGCTAGCACTGCTAGCAGGGGTTGAAATGGTTTCCACTGCGTTATATGTATAACAGTTTACTGTTGTAGTACAATTTGGCATGAGGGTTTGTGAATATACTGACTGTTTTGGGGGTGGCAATAGAATATAACACAGGTTGAATATAACGCTTTTTATTCCAGCTAGCTGTTCCCACTATTCGAACAGATATATAACAGTTTTAATAGGGGCTTCAACTGTGCTAAGCTGATTTCTGAACCCTTTTTCCAGATGTTATATGTATAAAAGAATGTGTTTTGTAGAATAGTTTAGCAAGCTGTGTCATATATTGTTGTATACCAAACGTGTAGGTAAGTATAAAAGTAGGAAAGTCAAGATATAATAGTTTAGCAAGGGTTTCGCTTGTGGTTGTATAACAAATGCTTATAGGTATAACAGAAGACGGCAGCCCTGGTAGGATAGCTTGGACATGCGCTTATTTCTATATGTCATATGTATTACAGAATTTTGTATAACGGTCTGGTATGAAAGTGCACTAATTTAGATCCGTTCTGCTTGTATAATAGTTTATAGAAACAGCCTGCTGGATTTTGTATAAGACTCATGCTACTTACATAAGCAGTGTAAATAGATATTTAGCTATTTAAACATTTATAATGTTGGACTGCTTGCCTTAGTTGTCCCAAAATGTAATGTAAATTCCATGAAATGGATTCCACATGGGTTACGCTGCTTTGTTTCTATATTTATATATTATATTAATAATAAAAAAATAATATAAAGTATTATTATTATTTGAAAAAAAAAGAACAACAACAAATAAACTAGTAAAGTTAACTTTTATTAATATTCACTTGAGCTGTAAATTTCCTTAATGTATTCCCTTTAAATGGCAGTGGGCGAGGGCGTATTATCTATTGGCTTACACACGACAACGAGCACGTCGCTTGTGGCTTTGGCTTTAATCTGCCCAGACTACTTTGATATTATCAACATGGGTTAGCATAAAAGTTCCGACTAAGCCCCAGCCACGTACTAACTGTTGTGAGGGTTGGATGCGCCAGTTCCAACTATAGCTCCTGCTCCACCCCTGCCACCATGCCTTCACCCCACATAAACTAAATGCTAGCTCACAACATGTTTAGTTTTTATTGTCACCTCAACTACGGGGAGGATTTATATTCAGTTGGGACGCGGTTTAATTGTCTCTCTTTGGTCCTCAAATTTGTATGTGGGAAGCTTTCTACCCCCTCCCCCTTTTTCTTTTTTTTCTCGTTTTATTCTATTTCGGTCTGTATGTTGCGTAGTGTTTTCTATGCGTTGCGGTCAGCGGCAGCCGCATTGCTGGTGCCCCAAACTCAAATGCAAATCCAAAAATGTTGCAAGAGTTGTGCGATTTTGTAGTTGTTGCTTTTTTTGGAGAAAGTTATAATCAGCTTGTTGAGATTAGAAGTGCAAGCGTTTAAATGACAGTTTGTTGTTTATGCTGATATTAGCATTGACAAGTGCCAAGCGGATTTAAGTATGCAGCTTTTACATACCCTGTAAAAGGAAACTGAGTAAAGGTATTCTTGGAAAAAATGATTGTGAAATTCTAATTTGAATTTGAAATTGGAGGAAATTATCAATACGGCAATTAAGATAAGTAAACATTTAAAAAACAAAGTTTTTGCTAGAATCAAAGCTTATTTTTCTCTGACACATAATTATTTATTTATTTTTTTTTTTTTCAAAATAAGTTTTGCTAATTACTCAACAGATTTTTGAACTTATCATTATTATTTTAAATAAATATTTATAACAAATATTTTTAAATATTTTAATAATATTATTTTAAACTCAAGTAAATCAAATTTAATATTTTATTTTTATTTAAATATGTAATTCAAAATATAAACACTTTTTTCTTCATTATAAACTACGTGCTGCTTTAAGTTTTGTAAGCCAATTGAATTCATTTGAAAATATATATATTTTGTGAAAAGTCAGGATATCAACAAGTCGTGCGTAGCTTAAATTATTTATTTACTCTTTTTTATTAACCGAGCTCGCACACTCAACTTTATTTATGGTCAGGGCACATCCACTGGCCATTAAATTTCATTTAAGGTAATCCTAACAGCATTTAACTCGGGCTAAGAGTGCGTGGCAACTCTGGACCATTAGAAAAGGAGAGAGTTGCTAAAGTTAAACGCCTTTAGTCACGTTACCAACAGCGTTACAGCATTTAGTTGGCGCCAAATCCAGTTAGCCAAATATGCAGCCGTAATGGGAATGTACTCGCAGGGCCGACGCAATTTCCAACTGTGTACAGAAACGCACACACACACACGCGCATACGTTCACCAACACCGATGTATACACATTCAGGCGAAGGTTTTCAGCTCGGATTCCAAGCTGCAAACGTCGAGTTTAGCTCTGACACGAAATTCTGCTGCAGAGTGCGTGTAAATAGCTAACATGACGGGAATTTGGCGGTAATTGGTATCTCGAATTGGCGTATCGACTTCCAAAGCTGGATAAACAAAATGTTGTTGAATTTCGCCTTGCGGCTTGCTGCACGAGTAATGGCACTTGCAACAAGCTTAACAGTTGTGCGGCTGCTTGCAAGCTGCAGTCTAAGCTGATGGCTGGCATCTCGATGCACGGCAAAGGCGAGGGCATGGCTTGAAGTTCTTACTATTTATATAAGTAGTTCATACTCCGACTTAGTTGGAAGCATTAGAGCCAATTAGTATATATAGTATATTTGTATATACATTGATAATTACTTGTCTTCTATAAGAAATATAACTATATCTATGAGAAATATACTCGTCTTATACATATGTTATATGTACATTGTACATACACATATATTAAGATCTTCTCACTTCTCGTACAACTTGTTTCATTTTGTAAGTTTTTAATTTTTCGTGGCATTACTACCTTACCTCTTATGACAAGCCCAGGACTACACAGGTAGAACTTAATAAATATCAAATTGAAGATAATATACATATAAATTAAATAGTAAATACGAAGAATTTTATGTATATTAAATATAATAATAATTGAATATATGTATATAAAATAAATATAGAATAAAAATGTAATACATAAAATTTAATACATATTAAATTCAATTAATAAATATTAAATTAATATTTATTAAAAAAATCTAAAAAAAAAAATAAAATTTTCAAAAAAAAAAAAAAAAAAAACAACTATAAATTCTACTTTCTCAACAAGTTACTTTTAATATATATGCAGGTATCTACGTTAGCTCTATTCTAATTTATTTATTAAAAAAGTGTTAATAAAACTTTTGTCCGCTTATTAAAGTATAATTTATATCCTAAAAGAACAAAGATAATTAAAATTCACCAGCAGACCGGTGGGAACACTTTATTTGTCTGTCCGTCCAGGTGTGCCCCAATTCATAGCCATGTAAGGTCAGTGGTATTATTGAACTCTGAAACATAGAGATGGTTAATGGAAGAAGACAATGATTAATTATTAAATATAATTATTCTGTATTAAAGGGAAAATTTGGGAGCATAGATAAAAAAAAATCTCTCCAATTAAAGAAAATAGAAAGAGGAGAATAGAGAGAGAGGGAGAGAAAAAGAGCGAAAACGGTATATTTAATCATTTATCATAGATATTTTCATATTGAATTTATACTATGCTAGCAACTGCTTTATATTCGTATATTAGCCGAAATGATTTAATATAAATGTAAACTATCTAATAATAGTTCCAATTTTTCAATCTAAACAATACAAGACGAACACTGCATATGTAAAATTTAATATATTTTATATTTACTTTAATATAATACAACATTTAACTCAAAAATAATATTTAACTTTCTTCACATGGCTTTATTTTTATTAAGCTATTTCACACAAAAAATATTGACAAACCTTGACAATGCCTGCATTATTGATCTTTAATAATAATAGCTTGTTAATAAAACCCTTTTTTATTTTTATTTGCGATCTATCTTATACTAAACAATAAGCAAATATATTTACACTAGTTAATATATAAAATTAAATTTCAAATAATATAACATCTAACTCACATATTTATATAATTTTTATCACAAGTATCCTTTTTCGGCAGCTAATTTAATTTGTATTTTGTATTTGTATTATATAAATAGCTTTGACTAATCTTGATAAAACTGAAATTACTGATACTAATAATAATAATAATAATAATAATAATAATAATAAATAAAAACTTTTACATAAAATATATATTAAATTTAATTTGAATTGCTATTTAACCTTATATCTCCTTTCATTCAACTTTCTGCACATGTTTCCTTTTCGGGCAGCAGCTATCTGGCTGTCTGGCCTTACCATACTTTATTTATACACTCTTGCTACGCTTCGAGTGTTTGCCATTGCTATTTATAAATTGTCGACTGTATTTTGTGGCTGCGGGCAATGAGAGCTCGGTAAATATGCTTTGGCCAAGGCCTAATCACTGCAATGGATTTATATATAATTCAATTTAGATTTATGCGATTCTATTCTCAGATTTATTTATTTCGCACTCAAGTGCTGGCAATTGATTAGCATACTTAAATTGCTTTTACTTTTTACCGCCCACACGCACACATATTGGTAAAAGTCAGCTCATATGTGCCCTGATAAACATGTTCAGGTTGACATGCGGCAACAACAATTTGAAACTACAACAACAACAACAGCGCGAAAGTGTTTTACATATTCGATTTGTTACTGAAACGCAGCTTTGTCCTCGTTTATCCATCTACTTTGCACCTTTGCGCCGCAAAGCGCGCTACACTTTTTTTTTGCCAGAAATTCGCACGTGTGTTCGAGGGTGTGCGCCGGTGTATGTGTGTGTGCGTGTGTGTTTGTGTGAGTGTTGCGGCTTTCACGACTGTGCTGGCTGAGTCCTGCCTGGGTCCTTGATGCTGTTATTTGCGCATTGTGTTTGAGGTTGGAACGCGTGTGGCAACAATCACAAGTGAGTCGGCCTGCGTGCGTGGGTCTATGCGTCTGTGTGAGTGCTCGAGTGTGTGTGTGTCTAGCAATAAAGATGAGTGGGCACTTGTTGTTAGTGCAGCTGTTTTGACGGGCAAAGACTTTGACGTGTCTACAAGCCAAAGCAATTATCGATAAGGATTCCGCAGCCATTGTTCCATTTGCTAATCAAATCGTTGCCCAATTGAAATACCCGCTGGGTATTCAACTCGAACCCTGAGTCAACAACACGCTGCAGTCTCCCTAATTTCCAATGATGCCTGAACAAAGCACACTTAATCTCATTATGAATACTGTTGCTGGCATCCGCTGAAAGCAGTTTCTATAAAAACTAAAAGTATTTCTTCTTTTCGCCTCCTCTAATGGCAAAAAGTTGTCACGCGCGCGCAATTCCAAACTTCATTGTCACATCACAAAAACGAGGCGAAAATGACAATTAGATAAACGTTGATACTGGACTATTGGATACCCTTTAACAGACTGTGAAGCAGCCATCAGATGAATCAATGCTTCTCAACTTGAATAAAATTCTAATAAGAATTCTGCTATAGCATGAAGTCTGGTTCGAAAATTACTTGAAGATAAACTACTTTAGGGTGTATTCGCTGTGAGACTGACTAGACCTGACTAGCTAATACCCTCCGAAACGTAGGGTTTATTACATATGTTAATGGAAATAAAAGATAGCATAAAAAGAAATATATATTAAATAAATTAGAAATACGCAAGACTGCTCTTGGTGGGAGTACTTGAGTCAGAGCTACCCTTATTCTTATATTCGAATAATTATACATGTATACATGGCAAGCTAGACATCTAGATACACTGTGTTGTGATTTACATTAATGTTGGATTAATTTTTCTCTTAGAAACACATTAAAAATGAAATTTGATTCTTACACAGCAAAAGTCTGACGTATTTCATAAAAGTTTCCTCTTTGGGAAAGAAGAAAGATATCTCAACTCCGAAACATATCTTATATCTTTGTATGCATTAAAGAAATCCTGCACAGGAAATTTGATGCGTACAACTTTTGTGGTATACCAGCTACGCATAAAGGGGAAATCAAATTATAAATTTGTATGGCATATGAAAATAGGATGAGTAATCGAAAAAATTATAGTCTCCTACTGTGTGTGGTATGCAAGAATATAAATTACAAATTTCTAGTCTCTCGCCTTGCGAATGGAGAGCGACTCAAGGACAGATATGACTATATCGATTCAGTTGGACCTCTTGAGCATGAATACATACATATATTTATTTTTAATAATGTCTCTCTAGTGCTACTTCTAATACTACTTCTACTACTACTACTTCTATTACTACTTCAACTACTACTTCTTCTAATACTACTTACTTCTACTACTACTACTTCTAATACTACTTACTTCTACTACTACTACTTCTAATACTACTTACTTCTACTACTACTACTTCTATTACTACTTCTACTTCTAATACTACTTCTAATACTACTTCTACTACTACTACTTCTATTACTACTTCAACTACTACTACTTCTAATACTACTTACTTCTACTACTACTTCTATTACTACTTCTACTTCTAATACTACTTACTTCTACTACTACTACTTCTATTACTACTTCTACTTCTAATACTACTTACTTCTACTACTACTACTTCTATTACTACTTCTACTTCTAATACTACTAACTTCTACTACTACTACTTCTATTCCTACTTTTATTACTACTACAACTTCTATTACTATATCTAATATTACAGCTGCTACCTCTACCATTGCAACTACTACTTCTACCACTACTACTACCTCTGCCATTGCAACTACTACTTCTACCACTACTACTATCATTACAACTACTACTACTATTACTACTTCTATTATTACTACTACTCTACTACAACTATTTTAATTACTATTAAAATCTATTACTACTACTACTACTACTTCTATTTCTACTTTTACTAGTACTACTTCTTCTACTATTACCTGTACTACTACTACTTCAATTACACGCATTTTAATAAAAAGGCATGCAAGGCCTTCATATTCACTGGTGTAAACTAATAATTGCAAAGTCGGCTCGCAGATATCTTTTCTTTTGGAAAAGCGCAGCGTAGTTTTGAGAAGTAGAGAGTAGTAACAGTAGTGTATATATATAAATACTTATATATATACATATATCATAAGAATTAATTTTATTGACCAACATAAGTTTAACATCTCTACTCAGACAAACAAATCACATTACAATTGTGATATGCTCTTTTAAGAATTCGAAACGGTGAACAGGGTATTGAAACTAACAACAAAATGTGGTAAAAAAAAGGGGGAAAATTGTCAACACGCAAGGGTTAAGCCAAGTGGCCTGAAAAGAAAAGTTTTACACCAACAGCAAACGCTGCGCTTGTCATGTGAAAATTTTAAGCTACTTTAGTGAGCTGCAAATGCTGGCTGGATAAGAGCCAGAAGTCAATGCAAGCCAGACCAAAAGCAGCCAGACAGTTGGGCAACAGATAAGGAAAGTGGGGGCGTGGCTAGGCGTGGTTACATTCAATCAAGTACAGGTAGCACCTGGCCAGCTGCACAGTTTGACTCACAGTCGAAATTGAAGTCGAGGTCAAAGTTTATGCCAGACACAAAATCAATGCACTTACAGCCACGCCCCCAGCTTCTGGCATAGGTGCTGCACAGTGTCAGCGCGCAAAATTTCATAAATCAAACTAGTGCAACGACTCAAGCAACAGTCGAGCGGCAGACGAGTGCAGTTAAAGGGGCCACGGGCTATGGGAATCGGTCGCGTAGCACAGAGATTCAACTTCTGCTCACGCCACAGTAATTGCTTTATGCTGTGAAGCGTGACGCGGTCAACAACGCAACGTGAGCAAACCATTTTTGATATTACACACTCAGACTCCACACACACACACACACAAATGCACATACATACATACCGAACTCTCTATATAGACATAGCATGTTGGCCAACATGAAAAAGTTGAAAAGTTTTATGATATTTCAGCTATTTGATGCGTTCGCCTGCTGGATTTTTTGTTGCCCTCGAGCTCTAAAACACACATACACACACACACACATACATATATGTTGCTTACAGTGCATTGATTTTGTAAATGGATAACAGAGCTCCGTTGTCGGGGCAGATATTCACTCCTCTGCACGGTAAATATCCTTTCTTAAGGTGCACTCGGAAGCCAGTAAAAATTTTTGCTGCGCGCATTTGTGTGAGTGCGCGCGTGTGTGTGTGTGCTTAATAAATGTTTTCGTACACAAAATTTAATACGGTACTTTATGTTATTTTAGGTGAGCGTTGTAATTTCCTTTGTTAAAATGAAAACAACATTATTAAAAATATATAAAAAGAATATTAAACTTGAAGGAAAATAAAATCCATTCAATAAACTCATACATATTTAATGCATTTTCAATTTATTAAACATATATTTGCGATAAATTCATTTAAACGATGCTAAAAATTAGTGAACTCTCAATGAACATTATTTGATTTATGTATAAAATATTTTAAATTTTCAGCAATCAAAATATTTTCAGTATGTGGGAAAATGTGTAATAATATTTACACAAATTGAATGAGTTTTAAATTTTCTTGTATGCGCTGTAATAAATTTGATTTAATTATGAACACGTTAGCAATTAAAGGTAAACAAAACTTTAATATTAATTAATTATAGAAAAAGAAATATTTGCTTAACTTGTGTCACTAATTTTAACATTTTTTTTTTGTATTTTGTATAAAGCTGTTGTTTGTATAAAAATCTATACACACTCACACACTCAACCGTATGTAGCCATAAAATTGTTGTTGATAAAGCAAGTTAAGAGGTTATAAAAACTGAGGGCAACACCTGAAATAAAACAAAAATTGCAGAGAAACTAATAAATTAAAAGGCTGGCGGCAATGAAATTATAAAAAGAGCATTCAATCTATCTCTTTTCATAAGGCAACAAAAATTGCAATGCTACACAAGCACACAAATACCAGTGCAATTATCTTTATAGAGTGTCTCTCTCACACACAGACACACAGACAAAGCTAATATGCAGTTTGTTTGAGCACTTTGCGCCACAGGCTAGAACTATGCTGCGCCGCCTCTCACACCAACCTGTGTGTGTATTATATTTCATGACAGATTTATGCTAAAAATAAAAAATATAAAAAACCAGTCATCTCTATATATGTACATATATAGAAATACATACATATATATAAGCCACAGACGTGCTGATGATATCGGTCAGGTGGCGAAAGTTTATTGCCCATACGACTTTAGCCATATGCCCCCATGCAAGAGCTGGGATTGCCAAAGGAGAAATGCTTTTACAGAAAAAAAACTTATATATATGTATAAATATATATACGAGCTGAGGGAACAATTTGCGAAGCTGTCGCTCTAATTAATGGAAGACTTTGCCACACAGACAACAGCACAAAGAAAATTTTGCTAATTAAAAAAAAAAAAAAAAAAAAAAAAAAAAAACAGAAGCAAAGTAAGAGTTTGGTACTAGAGCTTACCTAACTGCAACAATACACTGTAAGCAATTAATATTTCTGATTATGATGTAGGTCACTCAGAAGAAAGCTAGAACTTTAATATTAATAAAAAATTAGAGAGTGCTGGAATGCATTTTTTAACTTACAAATTATTTTCGGTTGAGCATTTTACATTTTTGATTTACTTTTAAAATAAATTTGTTGTGCTTAATATAATATTTTAACTCTCAAATACTAAAAGAATTAAATTTTAGTATTTGAGAGTTAAAATTTTATATTAAGCACAAGAAATTTATTTTAAAAGTAAATCAAAAATGTAATTTAATTTAATTTATATATACATTTTCATGAATATTATAGAGTAGATTGATTTTAAATACTTATATATGCACCTACATATATACTGATATATGAGCATTTTAGCTTTGATCTCTATCCAGCTCTTGAATATAAATATCATATAAACTTGCGTAGGTAGCAATGCATCTCCAAAAATCATAAACGTAATAAAAATAATTTAATATATAATTAAATATAATTTGTATATTACTTTTCTAGATTCATTTTAGATTTATTTTATATACTGATATATCTCATCTCTAATGATATTGATATTTACATTGAAGACTTGCAATATAAATATCATACACATTTGTATAGGTGTATTATTTACAACAAAAAATCATAGTAACTAAACTTTTATTCTAGACTAAACAGGCAAAACCAATATGCTCTCTGCCACAGTGCGAACAGTGTATACAAAGTGCAACAGTAAGAACTCCGGCAACTATTGCACGGATTCAACTTCTTTAACTGCTGGGCAAAGCGTAAATTCTCTTTGCAGATTTATAAAGTAAATTGTACAAACATATACATATATATGTACATACATATATATATTACGATATATAGAGGTATTTGTGCAGCATGGCCATTTCTTGTGATTATTTCTAACAAGTTGGGCTGCCGTGTTGCAGCAGCCATACAAATTGCTCGCGGCCTGCAAGTAATTGTCACTGCTTCGTTGCTTTGGATATGGATTCGGATTTTGGATTTTGGATTTTGGACGCGGGCTTTTGTTGGGCTTTGCCGTCGCTCAACATCATTAAATGTACATAATGGAATTGCTGTGATTTGTTTCGCCAGCTCAAGATTTATTATCTCGCTCGGCATTTTCCAGCCGAAAAAATCGGCTTTATGTTACGCTTGCCTGATGACGGAGTGCAGCCAGACGAGAGCGAGGAACGGGAACGAGAATGGGACTGAGAATGAGAATGAGAACAAGAGCGACAGGACACGAACATAAGATGGCAGCTCTATCTTCCATTCACTGCATAAACATTACAATGACAATCAAAGACGCTTACCCAAGGACATTTGTGAGAATTTATTGCAATTGCAAAACTTTACGCATTTAATTTGCGCAAAATTTGCTTATAATTCGAAATTGAATTAACCTGATGAAAACTTTTGCTTTCTGGGGGTTGTTCTTATATACGGAAACTGTTTGAAAGATGTTTTTGATTCAACAAAAGCACAAAACGTGGGTATATTGGATATAGAATATATTTTATATAAGGCTTTCATTTATTATTTCACATTATGTGTCATTTAAATTAGTATTAAAGTACATTTGAAAATTGCTATTAATTTGATATAAATGATATTTTCTTCTGAAAAACTATATATATTTTTTGTTTAATCTCTTATGGGATATCTTTAAAACTGACCTATTTCCTTAGCATTTTGCTTTCTTATAGAGAAAATTTTCTAATCACATCAATGTATTTTTTTGTTAAAAATATAGCAAAGAATATTATGATCAAAATATTGCATAAAAAGAAATTGCAAATTTAAAAAGTGTTCCTCTTTATCTAATGCTATCTATAGCAAAAATTCCTCTTCACATACATATTATTCATTTAAAAATTCTATTTCTTTTATATTTTTATATGCATTTTCTGAAACACCCTAACATTTGACAAGCCTTCCTAGCATTTGATGCTGAAGTTTTGCTGTTGCTGAGCTCGTCATTTGCATTTCTGGCTCTTCACCCGGCAAAGTTTGTGAAGAAGTTTTGCTGGGCATCACATATGCTTGAGATGAGATTGTGGGACTTCATTTTAATAAAATATGTTGACTCGGACTTGAGTAATAGCTGCAATAGTTGAAATTAATTGCTTGTAAAGCAATAGAGACTCAATGCCAGGAGGCTAGCTCCAAGGTGACCTGCTGTTAGTTAGTAGTTCGCATATAAATTAAATGTTGACCATGACAAAATGCTGTCACAGAATCCATTTGGCTTTCCGGTTCAGTTGTGAAAATTGGCGATGGTCTTAGCTGCAAAGTTTGAATAAATGAGTATACTTTGTAATGCACGCTGAAAGGAATGGGATGATGCGACTTGACACACTGTGGTAGTGAGTTGAGAGGGTGTTGAAAAGGGGGGTCTGCAGTAATTGCAACAGTTAGCAGATACACAGGCCAAACGACAGTGCCTCAAATCTATATGTATTCATTTAACCTCATGAGCGAGCATAAAAATAAATAATCCCTGTTAAACCTTGCGCTTCAGTGTAAATGAAAATCTGCCTCTCAATCAGCGTAATACTCAACAGCTGGTTGTTAATTTACCATTAACATAAAATTTACATTTTAAATCTTCATTTTTAATTCGTCATTTTTAATTATTTATATTGCTTTTTTCACATTTTTTAAATGAGTTTTTTAAGCATATGTGAAAATTTACTATTATGAATGTGGGGTGCATATTTTAGCATTATAAATTGAGCAGCGTTAAGAAGAAGAGAACATTAAAATGTACGCTAACAATTTTAAATTGAAGCAAATCAATATATCGATTGGAGCAACGCCGCACAGACCTGTCGAAGATATTCCAAAGACAATTCCCAATCCCCCATACTGTCATCAAATCGTTGGGCTCTGTGGACTTTTGGGCTGCCAAATCGAGAGCAAAATCCAAGTTCAAACACAAATGTCGTCCCATTTATCTAGCTGTTTGTTGTTTTGGCTTGGCAAATTAACCACATTTGATGGCATTTGCGGGCCGCATGCATTTAATACGCACTACGTGCTGGAAGCTATAATTAATGCTGGGACAACGCGTGTAATAAAATGGATTTGTTGATAATGTCAAACATTTGGGCCGTGGCTTTCATCACAATAAACTGGCATTTGGGATTTGCCTACCAGAGCTGCGGTCAGATTTTTGGGCAAATTAAATTTGTTGTCATATGCTTAGCTTCTAATTCGAGTGTGAATAAAATAAATAGAATCAGTTTTTGTTAAGAACAAACTAAAAAGCTAATCCATTGTATTTATATATATATATTATTAAATTATTTAATTGATTTTGACTGGCATTATTATGTTTTAAAATACAAGAGGATAGATATATATTTTTTGTATTATATATTAAAATTAATATTGTTATTTATTTAGATTTAGTCTCTTATTTATTTTGACTGACAAATACAATATTTGAATATGTATATAATATTGAGGTTAATATATTAAGATACGTATATTGATATTTGTTTCAATTTAGTCTTTTTTTTTATTTTGACTGGCAATATTATTTTTTTGAATACAATAAGATAAATATATATTGAGGTTAATATATTAATATTAATATATATATTTGACTATATATTAAAATTAATATTCATAGTATTTATTGTTATTTCTTTAGAGTTAGTCTCTACTTTGCTGCACTACTATTTGTTATCACTTTATATATCTATATATACCTTTAATCTGCGCATAAGAGATTAGGCTGTGTTCCTATATCACTGAGCAGAGTCGTAAATTCTTCAATGATGTTTCTCAGTTCATTTAGGAGATGCTTGTCAATACCTTGCCTTTGTTTAATTATTGCTGTGTTTTCATTTATAGCACTAAAATCATGTTTTTCCATTTCATGAAAACTAATGAATAAATTAACTAACATTTCTAGTTAACGAATCAACTGTGTTTTCTCATAGTTAATTCAAAAACATAAATTAAATAAATAATAAAAATCACAGACAAACTATAAAGAGCTTTCCATTAGCTGTTTCCTGCTCTCTACTTCTCTTTCTCTCGCTCTTTTTCTTCTCTTCTCCTATTAAATGCGACATAATTGAGTTAGGTCTGCCCACATTTGACGAGTAGTTTCTTAACCTGATTAAACTTTCATTGAGTCTGACTCTCGTATGGGGTTTGAGCGGATTTAAAGTTTGTTAAAAGCAAAACTTTTGTTTTTACCTGGCTGGCTGGCTGGCTGGCTGGTCCTGTCCTACAGCGAACTGTAGCTTATTTTTGGTCAGCTCGGCTTAGCTTGTGTATTCATTGTGTTGTGTGTGTTGAAAATAGACGCCAAGGTCATTAATATTTCACTCTAATGCTATTAGCATAGCTGGCACTTAGGCGCACTCTCCACACCCAATTATACAAGTTCTACTTGGCTGGCTCGTTGACCTAATGCGTGTAATTCATTAGCTGCAATTAGAGTTCAATTGAAAGGTTCAAGGTCCGTTGGCGACGGAGCAAAGAGCCAATCTTGGCAATGTTGCCACTGCCATCGAACAGACATGTAGCACTTCATTAATGCCCCACACTCCACACTCCACACTCTGCTCGGGTATTCCCCGATCTGCTCTATGCGAAAATTATAATAATAATGGCGTCGTTTGCTTTCACTGGGGCACGTGCAACGTTGGCGTTGTTAAATGCCTCCTTAATAGGCACAACATTTGTGGCAATGTTTTTACACACACACACGCACGCACACACACACTCATTGTCCTTTGGCTGCCTTTGTGCGTGGCTCATAATTGTGTTACATTCTGAGAGGCCGAAAATCAAATGAACGAAAATAAGCATTTATTAAGATGGAGCAAAGGCAACAACTGTTAATGTAGATTACCCACATATATTATTCATGATTTATGCATTGGCTTTTGATTCAGTTTCGCCCTTATTGCAATCACATAATTCGCCTTAATTGCAGTTGTTATTTCTTATTATTTCTGTTATTTTTAAGCACTGTGTGTGATGTTGTTAATTATGTACTTGATTGGACTTTTAACAATGATAATAATAAATATTAAAACAACATGGATGGAAAAGAGAGAAAACAAAAAAACTAATTAAAGTAATATTGTGTAGGTCTTTTTGTATTATTTGTTTATTTGTTTTGTGGCTGAAGTAGGTCATCACTTTGAAGGCCTGGACTACATTTGAGTAAGGCGATGTAAGTCCTTCTATGTGTGGTCTGTGGTAATACCTTTAAGCTGAAGTTGTAGATTCCCCTCTAAATACTTTTGTAGTTGCGAATTTTCTGCATTATAGTCTCTGCTCTTAGTTCAGCCAGGTTTGTGATTGCTTATGTCCACTTTCTATTGTAAGGTAAACTGTTATCTATGGCGTCTATTGAATTTTAATAGCTATTGCTTTCGCCAGCTTAAGTAGTATTTAAATTAAGCCGATGCAAATGCACCGAGATATTTGTGTCAAGCTTTTAACTCAGCGTTTGCTCTAGATAACTGATTCCCTTCTGTATCCGTCTACAGTATCATTTCATTGTTCCTTGCGTGCTTATTATATCAATGTCCACTCGTATCTCAATCTTGGTTTGAATCTGCTTACCCGGAAAGGCAATAAACTTCAAACTTTGGAATCTTAGCCTCATTCGCATTTGTGTTATGTATTATTATGTTTTATGACTTCCACTTACATTATTCATTAGTATTAATTGGTTATTTGGATGATTGCTCACGGTGTGTTGCCATCACATTTGCCTTTGTTGATACAAACAGAATCTTGTGTTGATCTCTAGCTCCTCAGTGACTTCATATCGGTTTTATACTCTAGGATCTATGTGAATATCTTAGCCAGAGAGACCAGAGCATCGACCACTGATTGATCGTAAAATGTCTGCTCAATTACTATAAATTCCAAACTCTACATGTGTACTTTTTTCTCCATTGTCGACCACTCATAACACTGTACAGTTAGATCGCTGCAAACTGGTTGGCTGGCTATTCACCCTTGACATAGTGAACCAAACGAGCAGCAAATAATAATAATAATTTTAATAGCAATGATATTGGCAGCTGGAGCTGTGCCCAAAATGGTCAATTATTACAGTTTCTTTGAAAGACTAGTTGAAAGGTAAGGCAAACACAGTATGAAATTGAAAAGTGGATCACATTGAAATAAATGTACAATTATATTGAAAAACAAAATTCAAAATATCTTAAATTTCGCCACTTTTAATGCCTTTGCCGTCCTCAAGCTACAGTTCCGGAGATTCGAATTTCAATAATGTCTTGAGCCCGAAGGTGCCGTGCTATGGCTCTGAGAACTTTGGCTGTGATCAAAACGATTGCAGTGCAGCGCTGCAGCCATTGGGTTTGCTAAGATCGGGTTCGACCAAAGATCGAAATAGCTCTCGAGGCAGGAGAACTCCGGTGCGTCGCTTTACTCTCAAGGATCAAGAATTTGAATATAATGACATAGCGAGTGGCAGATGTTCAGCATTAGAAATGGATCTGGAAACGGACAGTGCTGAGTGGAGGCCAGAGAAAAAGCTGCATTCTGACAACTTGTTTATTAGCCGTCATCCCAGCTATACGATCAAGAATGTGGACTAGTAAATATAGTCCAAATACTAATTTCAATTTCAGTGCGAATTGTGTAATTTCAATCTGACTCCTTCTCAGTGCTCTGGAGTGCGAGTTTGTTTACATGCAGGCGAAAAGGAAATACAATGCGCAGCTATGTCGCGAAATGGAAAACTTTATTGAGCAAAGGCCCAGAATATCCGATCAGTTCATCGCGAGAAGGTAATATATTGTATGTCCTCTGTCTTACACTCAAATAGGCTTCAGATTTATGTTGTGTCTTGATTATTTCAAGGCTTTTCGCCTATTCAACGCTGTGGCCGCCGCTCCATACGAAGGAAGAGCTGAATTTCTTTTTAGCCAACTTTTTTCAGCTGCCACCGAAACAAAAAAGTCGCCTAAATTATTTAATGACAACCGATATAGTATAATGTGCTAGGATTTTATATATTAGAAGCAATGGAGAGAGGTTTAAATGCAGATATAAATGTGTTACTTGAATATTGCATAAATATTTTTAGCATAAATATATTTGCAAGTAAACTTCTTTTTACTAAAGTGTTTTTATTCGAAGTTAATTGGTAAAGTAAATATTTATTTATCAATTATTTAAATATTTTCGTTTTATACATTCAAAATGTTAAAATTTTGCTTTGTTTTCTTGTCCCATTTCTGTTTAGAAACACTTAACAATTGTTTGTCCCCTATTTATATATTCAACCTTTGCTCTGTTTTGCTTAGCTGTTTTTAATTAAAGTGTGCAATAAATTCAATGGGAATTAAATTGAGCATTATGCTTAAACACAGTGTTTCATATATAAACACATATGCGCATATCTAGGCACTTTTTTCAATTGATTTTGATTGTTCAGTCGATCATGAATAAATTCAAACTCATTGAAACTTTTTGTGTTTCTCACATTTAACAGGCGTTTGTCTGTACATTTGTCCTGCTGGTTAAGGGGAAATCTGCCAGTTGTCAAATAATATTTTATAGCTGACTTTTATTTGTGTGTGTTTTTTCCATTGAAAAATATGTGACATATGTATATATGTATGTATATGTGTATATATATATATCTCCAATTGTTATTACGCTTCTGCCACATGAACAATATATGAAGTACGCGAGCTACTATTGACCTGAGAATAAATATGTATTTTGCTCGCAATTCCGTTTGTTTGCATTGTTTTCGTGCTTGCCAATTATTGTTGATTTCAATTAAATTGTTCAGAAAATGCATACAATTCAGCAGAAATTTCATTTGTGTCAAAAATATTGAGTGAGCTCTAAAGAGAGCTACAGGTGTTGAAGGTACCTATCTTTCGAGAATGTTGTTGTAAGAAATATCATAAATTTGGTATATATAGAAATAAATAAGATTCAAAGTAAAATAAGAAATTCCTTGAGTTTCCCATTAAACATGTTAAATGTTACTGTTATCTAATATTTATTGATAAAAAATTTACATTTCTGTCTCCTCAATATAAATAAGAAGAAGAAACTTATTTAATCAGCGTAATTAATTCTGACTATGTTCATCCATATCAAAATATTATGTATCTGATTCTTAAACTTACTGCAGTTCAAATATTCAATTTTTAATTTTAATAATATGCCCAACTCCCACAGCTTAAAGCCATTAAATAAATGTGTAAAGAAGTATTTAAAAACAAGTTAAATACATACAAAATGAGAACCTTTTTTTTAACAATTGGTCTCAAAATCACCCAAATATGTTAGCCCCAAAACCCCAGCTGAATAATTTCCACAAAATTCTTCGAAATCTTTGCGGGCCCGCCCCTATCCGCTGGGCATCATAAAATAAAAGAGGACGAGCACAATTATTGAAAACACTTTGCGTGCCCGAGTTCATTTTCACATCGGCCCATGAATATTTAAGCCAAATAATGTGTTTTCTTAGGCAGTTAAATACTCTCCGCGGCCAGATGCAAATATGCAAAATATTTGCGGTTTTCACGCGCTCGCTAGCCCCAAGTGCCTGGCTCTTATTAAACTTTAATGTTAAGTACAGCTAAATTTGAAGAGCTGCTGTGGGCGTGGAAAAGGCGGTGCAGGTAGAAATCAACGCAGCCGCGGTCGGCATCCGCAACTTTATGCAATAAATTATAATTTCCGCATGCTGGGCCGCTATAGATGTATACGAATACACATATACATACACACTACCTGTATACGATGATTTTTTTTGTTACTCGTTGTACACCTGTATGGCCAGGGATTCAGCTGCTGGCCATTGGCTCGGCTGGTCATTTCCCGGTGCCATGAAGCTTATGAAAAGTTGGGGCGCAGCGAGAAAAAAAAGTGCTGCATGGCTGCGAGGTGTGCGCCAATTTCCGGCGTGAGTGGGCAAGCATGAATCGAGAGTTAAAAATATTTAAAATGTTTGCCTAGTGATACGCCAGAAATACATATATACCCTTATATACTCATTTTGTTTGAGTGCACAGCAGCAGACAAATCGTTATTAATTGCTGCAGCAGCATCTACCACTTTGTTGCGACTATGTTTGCGCGCTGAAACCGTTTGTTAATCATTAGCAACAGCAGCTGTAAGAGCTGTAGCTATGTTGCTGCGGAGCAGCAGCATCTAGATAATTGGAAACATCACGCATACGCAGTGTTAGCACTGGCGTTTGTGCAGCATTTGCAGGAGATAATTCAAGGCTATAAAATACATACAGAAAAATTAGCTTAAAAATTATGTTGTTAATATTTTATTTATATTATTTGTTACCATTATATTACATTATATTACCATTATATTACACATACGCACCGTAAACACATCTGTATATTTTCAATTTAACTCAAGACCAGAAGGCAGCAAATATCTTTATTAAAAAAAAATATATATATATATATATATATATACAATAGTTAATTTAACTAAGTAAAAGAAAATTACAATTCAAATATGTTTCATTTTCTTTGTTTTCATTTATTTGAATTTTATTAAAGTTTCATCTGCTCATCTAATTTAATTGGCAATTTTAGCGCTAATAAATAGACTTACAATATAGACAAATTAAAAATAAATAATAATTAAAATAACAATTTGCTAATAGTTTAATAATAAATGGTATTCCAAACAAGTGAGCCTCACAATGCAATCTCTTCACACGTACACAAATATTTATTTCAATTTCCATGAAATGTAATTGAAAATCATTTCTTTATGTATTTATGCTATTTCTTCGCACATTTAAGTTACAATAGCTACGATCACATTTCGATTTATTTGTTTATTTCATTCACAATTTTCCTTTCAGCCGTCCAGCATATTGCTCCAGCATTCCCTATCGAGTTACACCATCGCGTGCTGGCCATAAATGTGCTACAGATGAAATGAATGCGGTTAGTAAGTATGTGTTACATATTTAACAAACAGTATTCCTGTGCAATCATTGCCAGCCAGGGTTTGTGAGGATTGCCGTTGCTTCTCCCGTTTTATAGCATAATTTTTATCATCTGCTCTTATCATGCGCTCTAGCCATAAAGCTGTGTAAGAGGGTAGCTTGGCTTTTCAGTGCAGGGATGTAACGAGAATTTAAATAAATTGCAATATAGTTGAAATGATAAGTTGAACTACAGATGTAGAATGTACTGTGAGGGATATATATAAATGAAAATAGAAAATTTAACATGTAATTTGTATAAGTTGATAAATTTATAGCATTAAAATAATTTATGAATATATTTTTACTGAATAAATACAGAGAGCTGTTTAATATTAATGTTCCAGATCCAAGAACAAATTGTCATTTTTCAATTTTTTTTTAACAGAATTGTTTTTGTTTTGCATTTTGATAAATTATTACAACAACGCAGTCATACATTCAAGCATTACACTTTTCTTTAAGCAAAACTCGTTTTATTTTTAAGTGTGTCTGGCCAACATTTCGATCTATCAAATATGATGTAGTATATTTGCATACAGCTAGGTTTTTCTGTCCTCTACAGCTCTGCAGTTCCTTAAGCATTTGAAATCTTAATCCGAACCATCTTCGTACACTTTAAAGCTGTTGATGTTTAGCCAGCTTACGTGCCAAATCTACACAAACTTCAAACTTATATACTTACAACTTTTGATTATTTTTTAGCTTCAACTACCAGACGCAATCCAGAAGTACATTCCATATACATATATCTTTATCTTCTTCAGCTCTGTGTATCCACAGGGTAAATTGCAGTCATGCGTTGCCGACCTTCGACTTTTTTATGCTCAATTTTCTCAACTACAACTCTTCTGGCTGTCTGTGAGTGTGTGCTTGTGTCGTGTTTGTGTCTGTGTGTGTGTGTGTGTGTGTGCGCTGCCATGGCGGTCCTTTGGTCGTAACTTGCGCTCTGGGCTCACAACACTCCAGTTTTGTGGCACTGCGAAATGCATTTCATACGCAATAAAAATACACTTGCCGAGTGGTTTTACAGCTCGACCGTTTCTTTTTTGGCTGTCGCTTCTTTTAGCGCCGTTTTGCTATAATATTTCCTACTTATACAATAAAAAAAAAACTGAAAAGTCACTCGCTCTGCTCAGCTCCTTATGAGTGTGTGTCGCTGTTGTTTTCTCTTTTTTTTTTTTTAAGGAAATTTAATGAGCTACTTAATGTTGTTGTTCAAGCTCCGCTGTTGCAGTTCATTTTTTCAGTTTTTACGATTTTAACAAGTTGGTTGTTAAATAAATTTAAATTACGGTGTCCCAGGCGCCCTTAGCAGTGCTCCGCCCAGTTCATTATGAGCTTGCACTAAATAAAAAAAAAAAAAAAACCGGAGGGGGAATGAAAGTAAATAAGTTCAATTCATGGAGTGTGCTGCCAATTTATTAACCTGGCCAACAAATACTTCATCATTTCAACAGCTCACGTTTATATTTATTCGCCGAGTGCAAAATATTAATATTTAATATAATTTCCATTTTTTTAATGCGAAAAATATGGGCATGATATAAAAAGCTGCAACATCACGTTGTATGAATATTTACCTTAGGCTTTTGTTGCGCGTCGATGACTGACAATTTCTGTTTGATTTTTGAGGGTTTTGGTAATTGATGGCACTTAGGTCAGCTTTTGAAAAATTGAGTAGCAAAACTGGAAAGATTTGCCAGATGGAATGCTGACGCAAAGAGCGTTTCAAATAGAATCTCTGAAATTCTGGATGCGCGATTTTTCTCTTAAAGAATAGTAAATTTCTGCTACTTATCAAGGTAAGGATAAGTATTCAAGGATTTATAAATATTTATTTATTCCTTAGTTTTGCTTTGATTACTTGAGAGAGCGCATTACTCCATAATTGTTTTTTCGCAATGATTTTATCGAGTTCAATGGGGTTTTTATCTTAAAGATCAACTCGAAGAAAAGTTTTCTTTGGCCGCAGTTGAGAATCTCGAGTATAAAACTTCAGTTTGCTGCATGGCAAATCAGAGCACAAAAAGCAAATAAAACTAAACAGAGCGGAACATTTTGCATGCCCTATGGCATTTGCTCTTGGGTCGTTTTTATGAGCCCTTTGCCTTTTACTGAGAATCCATGACAATTCAGTTGCTCACGAATTGGTGATGCTCAATTTGGCAATGATTTATGTCGACTCTGGCTAGACTTGGGTTTTGCCAGCTTAAAGTTTAAAGTTTCAGTTGGTACACAAATTGTTGACTAAATAACAGCTGAATCTAGCGTAATCAGAACTTGGTGTTTTTAATTATGTTGGTCTAATTTGAGGGCGTCGTGCATTTATTTAATTATTTCCAAAAATATTCATACAGCGAAAATACAAACAAAATGCATAATCAGCAACTTTCATTTCGATTGGGGCACAGCCAATTGCCGACTACAAATGAAAAGTAAATAATCATGAAATTGCATTGCTCTGCGAAATGAGAATCCGCAAATGATGTGGCCGGCCACTGTTGGAGCCGTTGCATGCTGCATGTTGCATGTTGCATGTTGCATGGCAACAATCAACAAATGCCATGGACAATCGAGGTCGGGCCCAAATCGCATTAAAGGCCAGTCAAGTGCCCAGAAGCGGTAATCAAATGTGCAGCATGACCCTATACAAACACACACACACACACGCGCATGCACACTTGCCCACACACTCACACCTACACACATTCCAAATGTGTTCCCAAGATACGAATCGCAGACAAAGCATTCAAGGTGTGGAATGAAGAGCAAACACCAAACGCCTGAAGGGAAAATGTTTTTCCTTTCATATTAAAATAATATACAAGAGGCATGAATTTTGTATCAGAGAAATATGAATCAGCCTTGACTATCAATAAAAAAAAGGTAAATATTTATAAATGATTTCATAAAATATGAAAAACTCAACATTCACTATGTATGTTAAAAATATATAATACCAATTAAATCGCAGGCTGTTTGCTCAAAAAAAATAAGTTAAAGTTTAGAAAAGTTTTCAGTGTGTAACAAATATTTAACATATATCTTAATTCATAAATTTCTCTTGTTTCCTGGCTTAAAATATTTAAAAATAAATTAGACATAAATAAAATTGAGTTTTGATATAATTTAAATTAGCTAAACTGTTTTTTTTTTTTTTTTTTTTTTTAATTATTATGAAATATTGTTATGCTATTAATATTAAATATTACATTATTCGTCATATATATTTCAATTTTTTATTACTAGCATGTTTTTGGAGCCCACATTTTGTAATATAAATTTTTATTTATTATTTATAATTTTTTTTATTAAATTATTCTACAAATTCAACATACTCAAACTTCGTTTTATATTAATAAACTCTCCATTTAATATCACAAATGTAATTAATATGTTTCTCCCCTCAGCAAGATATGATATTGATTGCGATTTATATATATCTGGGCAACTTGCAATTTGCCACAATGGAAATCGATTTGGAAAACTGAAAATTCGAAACATTTCCTTTTTTTTTTTGTTTTGTTATTTTTAGTGGCGTAAAAACGAAAATTGTTGCCAAAATCCACTTTGGCATTTTGACGGGCATTTGAATCCGAAAATCGGGCCAAGCGACGAGTTTATTCAGGCCAAAGTCATAAATTGTAGCAAAATCGGGATTTGTTCGGGCGTTAGCCTGCGCTGCGCTGCGCTGCGCCAATGCTACAGTTCGGCTATGCATGTTAAATGAAATTATTGCAGCTTGTTTTCTTTCTCGTTTTATTTTTTTGTCTTCTAACTGTCGCACATGGCGTATGCGTAACGCTCGCTCAATCCATCAATCAGCGCGGCATACTGCCTGAGGCTCATTTTATGTTGTGATATATTCTTTTTCTGGACAGCACAACAAACAAATTGACTTAGATTTACGAGAATGTTTGCGCTAGAGAGATTCTGTGCTGGTGTGAGTGTGCCTGTGTTTGTGTGTAGAGCAGTTGACACAGTGGACAGAGGCTTCAATATTTGACAAAAGAAGCATTTGAGCAACCTATTGAAAATATCAATATAGACAATTTCTGTGTAACACTTGAACTTATTTATGCCAGTATAATCGAAGGATATTCCTGAAAAAAAAAAAAAATAAAAGAATTATTGGCTGCACAGAATAAAGACTGAGTCAGCAGACGAAAAGACCTGAAAATCAACAAGCCAGCGAAAGAGCATAAGGCACGAGAAAAGTATATTTAAGTTCAAGTTGAAGTCAAGACAAACGCAAATTTGCAAAGTTTGCAGACAACGAATCAAGAATAAAGCTGCAAAAGGAATTTGCATTAAAACATCAACTTTGTGAAGCAGATGCATTAAATTTGACTTGAGCAACTCTTCAAGCGTTGGCAAAATTTGAGAGAGTTAAGCACTGGCAAGTTGTCAATTTATCTTTATTGCTGATTATTTTCATTACTCATTATTATATTTAAAAATATTTACTTTAAATTACATTAATTACTCAACTGACAATTCTATTATTTGTACAAAAGCTATTTCAGTTACGAGTTCGTGCAGTCATCGACCAATAGCTCGCAGTAAGTACTCATCTATCTATGCTCTGTGGATCTGAGCTGAGCTCCCTGCTGAGGCGGCACTTGGCTAAACGTATTTGCCAAAGTTTGACTGCTTAGCGCTGCACAGTGTGCCGAGTGGATTACGAAGCTGGCTCGTTAACGACCGGCGGCTATTTTAAATGCTGCGAACACAACTCAATTACAGCCGGGTAACTGGCAGCCCGCCCCTACTCCTGCTAGCCATTCCTCTTCTCTGCTCCGCAGGCAATTCAGTAGCTGCCATCACACAAAATTTCACATGGCTCGCTCTTCGGGCCAATTGACGGCAGTCTGTCTGACCAGGTGTAACTCACTTTTGTGTATGTGTATGTGTACGCGCGTGTGTGTGCGTGTTAATTACATTTGGCTTGCATTTGTGTAAAGTTGGCCAAAATTGAATTACAAGTTTTTGCCAGCATTTAGGCAAAGTGTCTGTCTGTCTATGCGTGTGTGTATGTGTATGTGTGTGTGAGCTTTTTTCGTTGGTTTTTCTTTTGTTGTTTTTGCTGGACGATTTGGCCACACATGGCCCGAGCCTGAAACCCAAAAGTACAAACTTTTCAGCACGCAGCAGCGAGTCGAGTTTTTGGCAACAGTTGGGCCAAGTTGTTGCCAAACTGATAGCTAAAAAGCTTCAAAGCAGCCGTTTTTTAACTGTTTTCGAAAATTTATTAAATAGCATTTAGTAATGTGTAGAAAAAAACTTTATTTAAATTAAATCAATATGAAGATGGGTTGAAGCGAGGAGTCTTTGGATTTGCTGCCTGCTTAAAAGTTTATATGATTATGGTAGAGCTACTTTTCTCTACTTCTAAACATTTACAAAGTATGAAAGTAATTTCAATTCTAACTTATTCACACTGCTTAGCAGTGAGTACTATTGATAAGTATTAGGTATATTCGTCAGTCTCTCAGGCAGTCCTTGAGTATGCTTTGCTAAATCGCCTTAGTTCTGAGTATTCTTGATATTTGCTCTCTGAGCTGAAAGCCGCTAATGGTAGTTCTTACTTAATGCTCTAAGTTTCATAATTAGTTGCCATGCAGAGGTCTCGAGTAGAGCTTTGCCAATCAATGCCAAACTGTGGGGCTAAGAGCTCCACTTCTGCACCTCCTTCATCTTCTTCTGCGTCTTCTTTGCGCTCTCAAGGATTTCTGTTCATTGTGCAGCTTAGCTTACCTCATTTGGCTGCATTTCCTGCAGGCCTCATTAACCTTTCGCGCACAGCCCATTCATTGTCTACTTTGTTGGGCCACTGCCACGCCCACCCATTACGCAACGCTAACAAACAATTTAATCGGGACAGCGGGCGCTGCTCTCTGGACGCCAAGTGCAAATAATAGAAATTCATTGCCAAATTGCATAGAAAATCGTTGCGAGGACCTGCAAGGACTCGGCGCCGCGGGCAACCAGCTTGGCACCCAAAGTAACTTTCTGAGGCAGCGTTTTAATTACCGCAGACGGCGGCAGTAAGCGCATTACGTATACGCCGCGTTCCAGCTGCCGATAAAATCGCATTTAACGCAAGTTAATTAAAATGCGCGCTCTGCGCTCGCACACTGTCTTCGTCTTTTACTATTTAATTAAAACTTAATTTTACAATAGCTGCACTTCGCCTCGCTGCTGCCTTTTCACGTACGAATCGTATTCTCGATCCAATCGATGTAGTCCGAGACGCGCGTGTAGACCCCGGGCCACCCCTCCAGGCCGCAGCGGTAGCCAAACGAGACGATGCCCTCCAGGTACCACGCCTTCCTGAAACGCATCAGCGGCCCGCCCGAATCGCCGTCGCAGCTGTCTCGCGAAAACTCGCTGCCGGCGCACAGCTGCGAGCTGATCACGTTGATTTTCAGCGTTGCGAACTGCTCCTTGCAGTAAGTGGCGTTTGCTACCGGCACATCCAGTCGCTGCTTGATATTACTCTGACGACCTGAAAGCCATAGAGGAGGTGTGATTAGTTATCTGTATCTGTATCTGTATCTGTATCTGTATCTGTATCTGTATCTGTATCTGTATCTGTATCTGTATCTGTATCTGTATCTGTATCTGTATCTGTATCTGTATCTGTATCTGTATCTGTATCTGTATCTGTATCTGTATCTGTATCTGTATCTGTATCTGTATCTGTATCTGTATCTGTATCTGTATTTCAATAGCTTACTTTGCAATGTGCGTCCCCAGCCACTGACAACGAGCACTTCGTTGTTGTTGATAGCTGATCGAACGCAGGGCAGGGGCAAGCAGATGGGCTGTATGTACTCGTTGAGCTGGACAGGTGAGCTGAGACGTATGAGGGCAATGTCATGGTGACGATCACGACTGCTGGCATCATATTGTGGATGCGGAATGGCCTCTTCGACGCTTAGCTCCAGCACGGGCTGATTGCAATCACCCATCACACAGTCCACATCTGTGCTCAGATCATATTCGCCTAGTCGAACGCGAGTGCTGAAGAGTAATCATAATTGTATTAGTTCGAAAATACTGCCTTGAGTAAAGCTCTGCACTTACAGTTGTCCCACCTGTGTCTCGATGTCGCCCGTCACGCAGTGGGCAGCGGTCAGGACATAGCGATTGTTTATCAAACTGCCGCCGCACTTCAGAAGTCTTTCGCCACTGCCTGTGAAGAAATGGAGATATATAAGAAGAGATCTTACGAGACGGAACTATGTATCACTCACGACTTCTGTACTCCAGCAGTGCCATCCACACAAACTCATCTAGAGCCGTATCGTTGCCATTGTAGATCCGATTGTGGAAGGAGTTCGGTCCACATGCGGGAGCACGCGGCAACAAGTTTCCACCCTCTCCTGGGCTCGGATTTGTGATCGGGATTGGTCTTTGCGTTGTTGTTGTTGTTATCTCAATTGGGCTGACTGTTGTTGTTGTCGTTGTTGTTGTTGCAGTCCGAAAATTTGTATCTCGAGTGCAGCAGACATGAGGCAAGCGACCGAATCCATTTTCACATTGTGATTGCCTCAGAAAAGTGCGTTCGTCGTTGCTCAGCTGCAATTTTTGCAGCACATTCAGGAGAGGCGGACAGTCATAGAGCGATATGCAATAGCCCATACTTTGATTTGGATTCCGACAATTCACTGCAATGCAAACGAAGATAATTAAAGCGATGCAAATTAAGTTACTTTCAGTTGACTTAGCTTAAAATTATATTGTGATAAGCTTGGGCGAACACAGATAATTAAAGTAACTATATCTGTTGAGTAGGAGTAACATACTATGAGGATGTGATGGAGGTTTCTTTGAAACTAATATCAATTATTTGTTCCCGTAAACATATATACAAAGTTTCATATCTTTAATCTGAATAATCCCCGCGTTTCGAATCATTATTTATTGATTTAAGAAACTTTGCAGCACACGCGTTCATTTCTGCCTTGCTAACTCCTAATTGAAAGTGTAAGCTCTGTATTCATTTTATATTTAAAATCTATTTGTATAGCCCAGTCATATATATAAATATTTTCCTGAATTACCCAATTAGTTAGTCAGAACTTCGCAGTTAAATTAATAATTGCTCTCAGTTATATTCATTTATGCTGATTATTGGAAATAAGTATAAATAGCCGAGAGTAACTAGACCTACATTTGCGTAAGCTAATTAATTAATTAAATGCAGAATTCAGTTTGAGTATCAATTAAAATATTTTTAATAAATGTGGTAGAATTCTATATGTATTTTGTAGTTTAATGCAATTGTTATCAATTAAATTATTTGCTGTACGAAAAATCAAACAATTATTTCCTGTTTTGTACACATATTAATAAACATACTAGCCAAGCAAGTTTGTTATATTCATACATATTCATATATAGAAGCAAAATCATAAACACTTTGCAGTTCAATGTTTTTAGTTGAAATGTGATTAACAATGATCTCGAGAGCAACAAATGGAATCAATCAGAATTTTAACGACTCGAAAGTGAATGGCGCTTCGTCATTAGCTTTCTTAAAAACGGGACGCCACAGCGTGTAAAGAACGCACGCCAATAATTAAATATAATTATTGGTGATCTGATAGCCGGAGAGGGGATTGGGAGAGCGGCAGTGATTGAGAGTCTTAAAGTCAAGTTCACACAGCGGATGATTCACTGAAAACCCGTAAATTGCGCGTTGTTTTATTTGGGTTTTTGTTTTACTAACATTGTGCGTTAGCTGCGCTGTGCAGCAGCGCCGCGGTGATGAGGAATCCCAGCAATCGCAACATTAATATAATTGTGGGAAATAACACTCAAATGCAATAACTTCGTGGGAGAATGCCTATGACCAAAAAAAATCCAAAATTCCCATTTAGCGCAATACGTATGCGAGCCAACCTTGACGCGGTCACTAATCGCGGCGAACTGATCTGAGAAACAGCTGTGACAGGTCTTAAATAGCCGCTGACAACGCTGGGAGAGCTTTGAAGCGGCTCTTCGTTCGATCCGTGAGCGTTGATTGCGTGTGAGTGAGCGAGACGGGTGCTATGAGAGAGCGCAAGCTAGAATTCGGACAGAGTGCTGGCAAGCCGAGAGTATAACAAGAGCGTGAACAGGAATGGAAGTCGAACGTGACAGTGGAAGCCGAAGCAGCAGCTGCTTTGCAAGCGTATCAAGAGGCAATGAAATTTGTATAATAAAAAGAGCGATATACAATGGAAATGAAATGCCAAAGTGGAGGAGGGAAACAGTTATCGAGCAATCAGTGGAGTAAACACAAGCCAGAGCGAAAAAAATAAGGAGAGACAGTGAGTGACAAGGAGAGAGAGAGAGAGAGAGAAAGAGAGAGAGAGAGAGAGAGAGAGAGAAAGAGAGCGTTCAGTGCTGATAGCGAAAGTGAAGAATGCACTACACTCAAAGAGTAGCATATATGCAACTTGATCAGTATTAATAAACAGCTCACAACTTTAAATTTCGGTGGTATACCCGGAGCCCATGGAATTGAATAAGTTTAATACATATGTACATTATTATTATACATTATAAACTTTTATACATTTTTCATAATGTTTAGATATTAAAATATTGTGAAAACTCAAAATTTGATGTCATTTGCTTAATAAAAATTGATTTGCAAGTTGCCAATGGGTAAGAGAACACATTAAAACTTACAATTAAAGGCATAAATTCGTGTCTCTTATATTAATCTTAAATGGGATTGAATAGTGTTTGAATTGATGTGCAGCTTGACAGTTAAGCAGTGCTGGTAGAGGCGAAGTGAGTTAGTTTACTTTCAGATAGCATAGGGCATATTGATTTTTCTACTATTTGTTAAAACTTTATATGGCGATATTGGTAGAGGTAATACGCGTTGTCGAGTGTTGGTCCTGGAGATGGTGTTATTCTATCAGTTCAGTTTTTAGTCAAAGTTCCCTATGTAGTAGTAGCAGCATCTTCTATTCATGCACTCCCGATTAGAGCCATACTGCTTGTTTTTAAAATACGAAGAAATCACTCAACTTGACGAGACAATAGACGAAATAGTACGCCTAGCAGACTTTGCTCTAATACTCAACAAACACAACACAATACACATAACATAAGAAACAAAACAAAAAAAAATAGACATACATATTCAATATACAGTATTATTGTATAAGGGCACAGACATATAAACAAAGATAATTCAAAATGGAGTCTGAGGACAAATCGAAGGAGGTAACTGATGACAAATCCAAAGACACTTTGGATGAAAAGTCTAAAGAGGGAACTGACGAAAAGCGTAGAGAAACAACCGATGAGAAGAATCGAGTTGTATCTGAAGTCAATTCCATGTTGCTCTTGGGCACAGCCTCCTCGCGCGCCAAATCCATGTCCAAGTTGTATACGGGAACTAGTCCGCTGGCCTTGCGTCGCACCACTACTATGCAGGTGCCGAATGTGGACGTGAACAAGTCACTGCATCGCTTCAAGAACCGCAATCCGGCCGATCCGCCCAGAGCTAGAGTCGAAATGGATATGATAATATATGATGAAAAGTACAAGCCAAACGATGCTCCCGATATGTATGATCGTGAGCCCAGCTTCCGGAAGTTCAAGATACCCTAGTAAGTGTGAGTATATAAATCTTAAGAGCAACGCGAATATATCTGTTCATGATCCGCATATAGTCCGATGATATGCGCCAAACGGTATCAGGACTCGATTAGGGCATACGAAGCGCAACTGGAGCACGAGATCAAACAAAATATTGACTTTCAGAGGACTGCATCCGATGCTTGTTATTTCATGCGGTAATCACGAATGACATTTAAATTTCCCTAATCATTGCTATGATTATATATTCGCATTTAGTTGTGTGGCTTATACGACATTCTGGCCACCATTGCACAATATGACCGAGGTGAAGCGTACGTCCAAATACTTCTTTCAGCTCACCGAAAAGGAAAAATGGCGACTGAACAACATTATGAATACAGATATAATATAGCTAAGCGATAGATCATTAGATACTTTTCTATTTTGCATATTCGAATCGGGAATGTGCACTCCAATAAGTCAACGAACGCTGAGAGTTATCATACGAAATCAACAGCCGTCAGATAATAATGTGAAACATGAATATGTATTGACTCATAAGCTATAAATATACACGTGCTCGAACAAATAGTCATTTAATTCTGGGATTACGCAACGATTGCTGGAGTTTTTAGACCCTTAGTAGCATTATTAAATAGCAGACATTTTAGACATTGCCCATCCACTTAGTTAATACATATTACCTGAACGACATTATTGACTGTTTCCAGTTTATTTTGCCACTGAGCCTTGTAGTTTCCTGGCTCAAATAACTGCCATGCATATTACAAAGCTGAAGCAGGGGCAAAGGCTAAACCTTGCTAAAAGCAAGAAAAAATGCATTCTCATGCAGCTTTTGCATTTCGCCTGTTGCCATCGAACCGAAGCAAAGCACAAAGTCCTGCTGCACCTAGGCCCCCCCGGAATACTCTTCATTGTTTGAGCAATCGGCTTGCCCTTTGTTGAGAAAAATAGTCGAGATTCTTTGCTTGGATGCTATGGCTATGTGTTCACTGTCGTGGAATCGGGTGGATTGTCCTTGTACAAATATGTCATGTGTATTAGTATATACATGTGTGTATATACATTTATAATGATAATCAGATGGGTAACCTTTTAAGTTGTGATCTTAATAGAAAAGGCCTATATGAATGAAGTTATTGAATCAACGAATATTAAGTTCACAAATTATGTATAAATTGTACTGGAAACCAAGTATACCGAATAGACATACTATATAAGTTTCACTGAAACTTATCTTTTACAATTATATTATTAATTGAACTAAGCTCCATTTATGAATAAATAGTATGCGATATACATATTTGTTATGTGTCAATCTGTTAATAGCTACTTTTAAACAATTCTATCAATCAATCTATCCAGTCTCTTAACTAACTCTTAACTAACTAAAAGAAATCTTTTGCCTTATTTGTAATTATCTTAAGTGATATTTCAATATTTAGTATTTCGTGTGATCGATAAATCAAGTCGATAGAAATCGTCTGGTAGCATTGCATTTGACTGTACTAAGCATATGCTTCACCCCGTTTTGCTCTTGTATAGCTAATGAACTGCCTGCAGGGTATGCCGTAGTTCATCAATTAACCCCCATCACCCCCACTTGTTGTCGCTGGTTTGAGCTGCCAGTCGGGCCGGGCATTCATAGTTTGATGTCCGGCTTGCACTGGCAAAGCTGTAAAAGCAAACACGTGACTCCACGGCTTAGCCGACTACTTGGGCCTAGGCTGGGCGCATTTTTCAACTAACTAGGTACGGGTGGGGGTCGGGGCTGGTACCGCCTGCTCAGCGGCTGATACTTTGTTGTCCTGTCGCTTGCTTCCATGACATTTTTGCCATGTTTGCACCGCTTGAGGCCAGCGACTGACGCGTCTATTGTCCAGCTCTATGCCAATTTGTTGTAGTTCTTGTCGTCGTTGTTGTTGTTGTTGTTGTTGTTGGCTTTCGGTGTCCTTTTTGTTCTGTGTGCTGGCTTAGTTCGGGCGGCGCTTGCCATTTCATGGCTGTATTCACTGGCTTTCAGCACTGTTGTCACTTGCTGGCCCCGCCCCGTAAATGCCTGTTGCCCCTTGTGGACTGTTGTGCTGCCGTTGCATTGTTTGATAATTTTCCTGCTTGCTGCAGGGATTTCAGTATCTGCGCCCCGGATGCGGCTCGGCAATGCTAAAACTTGTTGACCGTTGCAGCAGCCTACTACGGATTTAGTAAAATTCTGCCTCCGGCTATAGAATGCTGCATGCCGCATGCCTCATGTTGCATGCTGCATGCAACACGGACAACTTTTATCAACATTATGATGAAATTACAGCCACTCTTAGAACTAATGTTGAGTATCGCTGCGTTGGCGAATTGTCTCGTTCGCCAACAGCTTTGCAGCAAAGTTTAAACAAAGTTTTAACGCCCTTCTGACATCAGTTGATTTTAGCCATAATGTAGCTAAAAGTCTGGCTTTATGATAGTAAATGCAGCTAAGTGGAAACTATTTTATCTTTGAGTTTAACGTTAAAGGGAACTAGGAAAACTTTTGAAAAAACATAAAACATTAATAAAGTTTGAATATTCATTAAAATATTCAATTCAATTGAAAATTAAAAATAAATACATAATGATAGAAAATTCACAAATAAAACCATTACGAAACTGTTAATTCATTTAATGCCTCCAAACTCATTAATTTAATTGAGATTCGGCGTCGGTGCCTCGCCATCGTCGCCTGGCGGAGCTATGTGTCCTTGAGAATGGAAAAGTCAAAGATAATAATTTCAGTGCTGTCTGTCAAGTCCTCCGGCTGATAATTACGTGTGTCAATCTGATGTCAGAGAGTTAGTCTGATAGTAGTAAATCACGCTGCGCAGCTGGCAGCCATTGGAGGCGAGTTCAATTATGAAGAAGTCAAAGTTTTAATTAGTAAACATATTTCCTGCCCACACACCTGAATTGGTTGCTGCAATGTTTACATTAAAAGCAAAACGGGCTCAAATTTATAACTCAATTTGCATGGCTTGTTATTTTTGCATTGTTGCTTGTTTTGTTTTGCCTTTTAAACTGAAGTTTTTCCGCTATCGCACATAAATTGAGCGCCAAACAACAACAGTGCGCCATGCAAGGAACAACAAGCAAAAATATTCAAATTAACCCAAAGGACACCCAAATACAACAGGCCACACACACACACCGCACACACTCACACAGACGTGGGCCTGTTTATCTAGTGACCTTTTAATTTGAATTTGACCAAGCGCGGGTAAAGCCAAGCGAATTAATGAACTAAAAAGAATGCAACAAAAGCCAACATCCAGCCACTGGAACCGCCGCAACCACACCCAGAGCCACTGAAGGCAGCTCCGGCAAACACATGTTCAATTAGGTAAATGCGCATTTGGACGGACATTTTTACGGGCAACGGTGCGTATGTGTAATTTGTGAAATGCATAACTCTCAAGCCTGCCTGCCACATGCAGTTTCATTAGTGTTGCGTAACGCCAAAGCATAATCATACTTTCAAGTGCTGCACAGCGTCAACTACGCCAACTGACCTCGCCGAATTTCCAGCGCCAACTTTTCTGCCCGACTATTTAAAATTAAGTTTCAATTAGCTGGGCAGCGAGCTATACGAGACTCCGTTTGCCATTGTCATGTGACGGTAAATGCATGAGACAGGTGTAGTGTGCGGGGGAAAGAGTTGGCAAGGGGCTGATGCTAAAATAAAATGTGCAGCTAGAATAAATGTGCAGCGGAAATTTGCAGCACTTTATATTAAAATGCTGGTTACCCTGGTTTATTTTGCAGCAGTAATTAACTTTTAGTACACCATCAAATTGATATTAGGTGAAGGGACAGTTAGTAGCAATTATTGTGCAAGGTTTTCAATGTATTGTGCTTTCGAACACTGTTTTTAGTTGTCATATGCGCTGCAACCCATTTTGTGTATTATCAACTTAAATACTTATTCAATTCTCATTCAGTATTGAGACATAGATCATACAGAATTGATCGCTAATGAGTTTTACAACACTGAATACTGAGTTACACCTAAATAACTTCGCTAGATTATAATAAAAGAATTGTAAAAAAGAAATATATATATATATAAATATATTATAAATAAAATATTTTTTATTGCATATAGATTATAAGAACTGATTACCTTATATTAATATCTTTGCTTTACAACACTAAACACATTGAGTCCTAAATAAATAATCTGTAGATTATAATGCAATGATTAAAATAAATACGATAAGTATTCAAGCTAAAGCGTTTAGCTGAGCACCTGTCTCAAGCAGCATCTTAATAAGGACCTTTATTTGCAAGAGCTTTTTTGCTTCCACTCACTCGCAGCTTACTGCACTTAATGTCGTATGCTAATTTCCGCAACACATATTAGACAGCACTACGAACCCATGTAAATTTGTCCGCCTGGCGATTCGATTAGCATTTAGTGCTACGCACGAGCAGCAGCAGCAGCAGCAGGAACAATAATTGTTAAAACAACAAGTAAAACAAATATAGAGGGCAGTTTTACAGACATGTCGTAATGAAAAGAACAACTAAAAACCCATTAACCCACATTTATGCACACTTTAATGCCTCAACATGCAACATGCACTCAGCTGTCGGCAATGTGTCTGTGTGAGTGCGTATGAGTGTTGGTGTGAGTGTGTGTGTTACAACAACAGTGCGCTGGCCACTTGTGTAGACTTGAAATGCATTTCACTGTCGCACAACCTTTTCATTTGCCAGCACCAAATCCCCAAAGAGCAAATGCTGACTAGGACACCAGTCAACACTAGTCAACACTGGCCGACAAACAACAACAGCAACAACAACAATAGCTAAAACAACAATCAAAACAACAACAATATCAACAAAGCCTGCCAAATGTCGCATGCAGGCCAGTCGCAGGCTCTGCCGCATGCTTTATTAACATTTGTTGTGCCAAAGCGTCACAAGTGGCACTTCAGGCCGTTTCCGTGGTGCGAGCAGTGCGGCAAGCTACGCCTTTCTCGTTCTGGCCGCGCAAGCAATATCGCGCCGCACTGCTCGCACATCGAAGAGCTGGTCTGCACAAAAGAGCAAAGTTTAAGAGAGCGAAAGCTCTGCCGCTTCGGCCTGCACAGCCGAACTGAGTGTCGGCCGAGCTCAGTCTCGTTCGTCGCTTCGTGACGAGCGCTCAACAGTGGCACACACGGTGCTATGCTACGAGTTTTCTTTCACTTCTTTTTACGTCGCATTTTTGACGTGTCGCAACATTAACTGAATGTAAAACTGAAACTTTCATTTGGCTATTTGCTTCGTGGCTGCTGCGAAGCGTAAAATTGATAGTAGTTGATGCCAAAGGGCCGGCGAGGCATAGAGTCCGACCATATATAAACGCATTGACATAGTTGTGGGCATAGTTCTTTGCTCCTGCTGCGGGGCAACGTCAATGGCCCGGCTCAAAGTTGGGGCACGCCCAAAGTTCCACGTCAAAGTCGTTCAGGTGTGCTACAAAAAGCGAAACTTTGTCTGCCAACTGCAGTTGCACTCTGCAGCAGGCAGGTGGCACGCGAAGCGAAGAAGCTGCATGTATTTATTTTTATTGCTGTTCATTAGTTGGCAGTTGCCATAATTTCAATTTTATGGCTCCGGCTAAGCGAATAAGCCGAGAGGATTTCAGCTCATTTTTACTAATATCACATTTAGCTGCAAATTGAGGCTGTGGCTGTAAAATGTGTATATTACTCATACGCCACGCATGCCAGCACCGCGAAAAGTAAATTCATTAAAAGTCCTTTATTTACCATCTTCTAGAAGATGATTCTCGAAATTTGCGAACATTCACATTAATGTGGAGCCAGCCTAATTAGATTCTATGACATTATTTATCATACGGGCCATGTAGACTCGCGCAAAGAGCAAACATTTGCTTACTCAGTCCTCTTTGACGATGAATTTCAGGTTTTGTTTCGCTCTCACTTTCGGCTTGGGCTTCCCGGCAAATTGATGCCAATTTATCATACGAAATTACACGCGGCAAAATAACGGCCAAATATGATTGAATTCTAATAAATAGGTCCAACAGAGCACGTAAGCAGCTTTGCCTGCAAAATGCAATTGATTTATTCAATTATTTATGCAAATAGTCTTTGGTTCGAGCATCGAAATTAAATTAGAAAAGAAATAGAGCTGAAACATGCTGACCTCTTAACAGCATTTAACTTTGGCTGAATTATGTTTGTGGCTTTTTAATAGTTAAATTTATTGGATGTTTTCCATGCAGAGTGAACGTGTGTGAAATCTGAAGCATGAGTTATATATGTATATATATATATATATATATATATATATATATATATATATATATATATATATATATATGTATATGTTTTTTGTGCTATTCAGACTTTGCAAACACGCAGAATTTCAGAAGTCATAAATTCAACGCTTTGCTCCAAAAAGTAGACAACAGTTTTCTATTTTTATTTTCCAGGCTGCCACGTGCAGTTTTTCCATTTTTTGGCTCCGTGACTTTTCCGTTCTGCATATGGAAGAAGCCAGCAAACATACAGGCAAACTGAAAGAGAGAGAGAGAGAGATTGAGAGGTAGAGTGGGAGAGGTAGACACAGAGAGTGTGCTGGAAATGGAGCCGAGTCCTTGGACTGACTGCAACTCCTGGGCAGCAGCAATTGCAGCATATTTAGCCGCTTGTTTTGAAAACTCTATTTAATTTTTCTGCCCCTTTCAGCGCTCTCTCTTTCTCTTTCGGCCGTGTGGCACACGTTTTGTTGCACTTTAGCTGGATCCTTTCATTTGCCAGCGCGTCGCATTTTTCAGCTGGTTTTTTGCTCGGCTGCGTGTCAGCCGGAGGGAGGCGCTGCATGAGCGAGGAATGTCCAACCGATTTTCAGCATTTAATTTAAGTTACAGCGCAAGCTGCTGAGATTTATTACTGACCCTTAGCAGGACTCCAGGCGTTTCAGCCAAGTAGCCATGCGGCCAGAGCTGCCTATGCGTTCAGTTATTCCATTGTTTCTCTTTTCTCCTCTCGTCTCGTTTTTTATTTCTTTTTCTTTTTTTCGTATATTTTTCGCCAACCCAAACTGAGCTATGCAGCAGACAGTATGAGCTTTGGGGTCCTTTATTTCTGCACTGGAGCCTTCAGCGCGTTGCAATGAAAGACAATTGTTTTCCATGGCGCTGCAAGCCCTCAGTGAGACTGCTGCAACACAGTGTTGGCATTTTATTTTAACTAAGAAATCAGTTTACATTAACTTTAATTTGCAAATTGAGTTTTTCGAAAAATCTTGAAAGTAATAAGATAATTTTTTTATAAATAAAAGTATACAGATATATTATATAAAATTATACTTGTCAGTTTTTTTTGCCTTAAAATTTAAATTTGTAATAAAAAATACAATTTGAAACTGAAACTATTTAATATATAGCATAATTTCAATAAATGTAAATAAAATAAAATTTTATGTATTTATTTGATTTTTTTTTGCTAAATTTTAAATTTATAATGAAAATCAATTAAAAATAAAATTAAAAAATGAAACTAAAATTATAATTTTAATAAATGTAAAGTATATTTTTTATTTACATTTTAGTTCTGATATTTAATTATTATATATTAAGTATGAATCATTATTATTATTATTATTTATTATTACTTATTTAATTATTTTAGTTTATTTTTCTTTTTAAATGAATTCAATTTTAAGTCTTTTTTTGTATTATTATTGTTTGTTATTATTCTTATTTATTTATTTATTTTTTCTATGAAAAAAATTAGGTTTTTTTTTGTATTTTCCAATTATTTGTTTATATTTATATTACAATTATTATTTATACATTTCAAATTCACCTCTATAAATTTTCAAATATTTCAATTATTATTTATTATGTATTCCAGTTACAGTTTTTTCTTTTTGGATTCATCGCATTTACATTCACAACTCTATGTTTCATATGCAAAAAGCATTCGCAATTTATCTTCAGAATTTTTGTTGCCTTGCCTTAACTCATATCAGCCAAGTCGTTTCTCAACTGTAACACACTTGACCCAAACTGTTCGCACTGCTGCTGGTGCCACAGAAACAAAAATGCGGTCCTTTGCTTTCCATGCTGCAGGATGTTGGGTGTGGCAAGGCGGGGAGGAGGCGAAGCGAGTCGATCGCCTGACCAACTTACGCCCAAAGTTCGGTTCAATAAATTAAACCTAAACAATTCATTTGGTCGAAATGGAAAGGCGTGTGTGCTGCCTGGCAACATCGTCGCATATTCCGGAGACCAAACCCAGTCCCAGCCCAGCCCCACCCCCACTGGGTGGGTGGGCGTCAGAGGACAGAGGGAGCAATCGAGCGTCTGTGGCAATAAAGCAGCAAGCGAGTTCTTAGTTTGCTTGCAGTTCAAGCGGAAACCACATAAATGCGGAAATGATAAAAATGCCTGCAAACATGTTGTCAAAGCGTTTGCGATAAATTGCATTGGCGTTCAGCAACTCCTCCCAGACTCCAGACTCCAGACCCCTGACTCCGGACTCCACCTGCAGCGCATTGAGACAATAAAATGGTAATAAAAATAGCACAAAGTGAAGCACTGAAGAGGACAATGATGTGAAGCTGGGAGCAAAAGCATAAGCCAGCACCAGACTATTCAATATAAACATGTATACATACATACAAACTATATATATATATATAGTATATATATATATATATATATATATGTTGCCTGGTTGCGCGTTTAATGAAATTGTTTTACACTCAATTGACTTGGCCAACTATAAAAAGGAATGAAAACAAAAACAAAGCACAGCACAAAACAGCGCAACATTGAGTTGGCTAAAAAGGACAGCTACTTGGGAATCAACATAACGACAACGGGCGTTGTCAAACGCACAGCTGATCTTGTTCAAGGTAAAATGATTGCACTGGTGATACGCTACGGAGTATGATGGATGCTTTGATGAATCGATATCTGCATCCTCAATTAAGAAAAAAATGTATATCTGATTTGACTGATATAATAATAAATGAGAGTATGTTATATATGTAAACATACGTCTATCATCTGATATGAATATATAATACAACTTTAAAGAATGTGTTATCTAAGCATTATTTATTTATTTCATATTGTTAATATGATAATATATTGAATGGATGCCAACTATTTTGGATATATAATGGATAAGAGGATAATATGATTGCAATAATAACTGTCATATATTACAAATGATCTTTTAAGCAATTCATTTATTGTGTGATGAGTTTCAAGTGTTCCTAGAATGAACTAGCACTGATAATGCCACTTTCTTAACTTTCCAAATAGATCATAGGTATATAATATTGTACGAAAATATGTGGATTAAGTTCCAACTATTCGGTTATTTATAGGTAAGGTTTGTCAATTTGCATAATGTTTTGGTAGGATGACGATTCCAGCGCATACTAATGAATGAAGAAAATCAGGTTTGCATAAATAGAAAATTATTTTTATTTTGATTTTAAAATTTATTATTATTATATTTATGCTGGTTGGTTAAACTATTAAATAACTAATCAAATAACTATGTGTATGAAAATTGAATATGTATCTTATTTATTTATTTTATTTTTATTTATTTATTTATTTATTTAGTTATTAATTAATTAATTAATTAATTAATTAATTAATTTATTTACAATATTTATTTATTTTATTTATTTATTTATTTATTTATTTATTTATTTTTTTATTTATTTATTTATTTTTTTTTTTCATTTGTGTTTTAAAAATATTGTTTTCGGCATATACATAAAAATCAAAATAAAATCAAATGATTTGTATTCATAATACGAAAAAATGCATAATCGCTTGAAATATTCGTATTAGATATTCGTTATATACATATTAAATTTAAAAATGTATCAGCTGTTTGTGATCTTTACATCTTTACATAATATAGAATTATTCACATAGTCATTGAAAATGCCTTCACAGGCGACGTGTCAAATGACAGCTTAGCTCAAATTACTCTGTGATTTTTGCCCACTCAACACGCAGAGGGCACTGAGAATTCTCCGAGCTGTGCCAATCAGGTTCGCTGTTTAGCTCTCAGCTTTCTATTCCCAGATGCGTGTCCCGAACTGTCGCCTTAAAATTAGCCATCCACAAGAACCCAACATTGAGCTAAGCTTTGACTTTTACGATAACGATGTGGAGGGTGGCACGAAGCAGGAGGCGGGGCCAGGACTGGGACTGCAGGACTATAAGCTGTTTCTATTACATTTGCTTATCTGCATGCGGCTCACACGGGTGTGTGTGTGTGTGTGGGTGTGGCTGTCTCTCTCTGTGTGTTTATGTATTTGTATTTCAGGGGCTGTAATGCAGTAATAATCATTTGTTCGTTAGCGAAATAACTGAGTTGACCTTGCCATAGCATTTACTGAGATTGCTGAGATTATTTTGAATTGCTTTCGAGCACAACAAAAGGCATACATACTCGTCTCGGCTCGCCTTGCCTCGATTCGCCTAGAAGTTGACCTTGGCTCGCAATGAAGTTGTAAAGCGAAAATTGCTTGTCATACGCATTTTTCTATGTGAAAAAGGGGTGTGTGTGGGGGGGGGGTCACTATGAAAATTATAAATTTAGTGTTGGGGCGAATTGAATTTGACTGGCATTTTCAGCTGCTATAAGAGTAGACAAATGCTTTTATGTAGCTTGGTCGTGTTTGGCGTTTTGACAAAGGTCAAAATAAATAAATCAAATATTTAGGCGACATTCGTTTTATTCAAATTGAAAAGGCATTGAATCACCGAGGCTTACATTGCGCTGCTCTGATGCTCAAATCCCAGAAGAGAATGGAAGGCCCGGCAGACAGACAGACAGCCTGGCCGATAAATATCTATGGCGTCGATTGCATTACGCATACGACATGTTGCCAATAAAAATGTTTAGGGAAGTGACAAAGAGGCTGAGGCTGAGGCTGAGGCCACAATCGAACAACTGGGACACAGAGACAGCTTCAAAGGCAAAACATGAGTTGGGTCAACGAAATTGAATGATTGCAAAGCCAGATAGCAGACAACGGCTTCTGTACGGCCCAAAGCAGGGGTTGCACTAGTGTCAGAACGGTCGCACTGTCAAATTAATATCATTATTAAGTTGACAAACAAATGTTTGGGTATTTTTTAAATAGAGCGATATGCCTTTTAGATATATGCAAAGAAAGTTTTTTTTTTTTTTTTGCCTATTATCTGTCTTATTAATATGAGTTGCTTTGAGAAGAATATGGGATATAGATTTTATCTCATTGCTTTAAATATTTCATTTGAAAAAGAATAAATAATAAATCTGATTATAAAGTAAAGGATTTCCTTTTATTTTATTTAAAGAAATATAGATTATTAATAAAGCTATTTTGAATATAAACATTAAGCCGAACAAGAATATTGTTTAGCATGAAATAATAAATCAGAAAATATGTGAACAATATGAAGGAATTTTTATTTGATAACCAGAACTATTAAAGTCTCAAGCAGCTGCACTTGAGTCTAAACGAGCTCATTCAAAAGAGTGCATAGCTGATGAATTTTGAATTATTTACACTTGCAATAGTGTTTGTTAGTCTCCAGAATTCTGCGTAAGAAAAACATATACAACTATAGATCAATGCCCAAGGTACTTGTTCAAGTGCGAAGAATCCGGAATATCAAATCAAAGGTTTGGCTTTGAGCGCATTCCGAAGGAGCATTGAATTACATTAGAATTTGTTCCGTCTGAAAGCGATATCTGAATATGAAAGAAACCACTGAGAGCGACTTATAAATGCATGCTTTGCATTGAGTTTTAGAACAGAATAATCCGCTTAAATGCGAGCAGATGTAGGACATGGAACATGGCATAGCAATGGGAAATCCTTATTGATTTTGTGCGCCTGCTCATCAGATTCGAATTGTATTGCGGCACTTGGCCGGATGCTAGATGTGGCTTGGCTTTAATTGCCGAGACACTCAACAACTGGCCCGGCTCGAATATTAAAGCATTTGCGATCAAATGCCAGACTTTTAATTAAACTGATTAAGTGGCCATAAAAACGTCGTTGCCATTGCCATTGCCATTGCCAGCTGGTCCCAAGTCGATTATGAGCCGATACTAAATTGTTCGCGATTGCCGGCCAAGAGTGAAGTGAGAAGGCGTTAATGTGCTCGTTAAGCACGTGCAGGACAAGCACAAGCTGCTGACGAGGATGCCAAATAATGAGCGCCAAAGGACATCAGCATCCTGCATTTGCATCTTTCATTGCGCCAACCACAATAAAAGTATATGTATTTGCATTTATATATGTATATGTATATATGTATATGTGGAAATCGAGAGGAGAAGTGCATCAATTTATATGCTGAATGCGCGCCTGCAGCTGGCATCAATCAGTTAGGCGTCTAGGTAGAAAGGAGACGCAGGACTCGATGCCAGTCGATGTTGAGATGCTGGTGCAGTCCCCGGGAAATGCCTTAAATCACGTTATGAATGAGAAAATCTTAAGACGCGTACGTGTGCATAGGACACACACATACACACATACGCACACCAATACAAAGGCTACATGCAGGACCTGCCCGGCCAGAAGAAAATTGGATACGAAATGCGATGCTGTTTTCGTTTTCGTTTTCAGTTTTCTTTTCTTTCTGTTTTTTTCTGTTGTTGCTTGGATTTTGCCTTGGGTTTCTGCCATTTAACAGGATTATTTATTTTATTTTGTTATGCGCGGCAAACAGCTTGTGTAAAGGATTTAACCAACTCGGAGCTGTGGGTGTGGGTGTGCATATGTGTGTGTGTCTGTGTGGCAGGAGCTGCTGCCAAGAATTTACGTATATATGCTGATATAAAAATGTCGTGGGAGGGAGGGGGTTAGAGCCGCATAAAATGAAATACAGAAATTCAAAACCGGCAACAACAAAAGACGACGCCAATATTAAATTCAAGCCGCACTTGCACTTGTTAACAGGCGCCAGGCAAAGTGTTTGCCCAGATTATAACAGTGTCCCACACGCACACACACACACACACCGACGCACAGTGGGGCGAGATAACCACAGCACTTGCTATGAATGGAATACTACTACTAAGAACAGCTCTCCTAGAACAAAGGCATAAAAAAAAGAAGGCGCTTAGGATAATAAAATATTATGCAAGTGGGATTTGATATGCAGCAGCAGCAGCAGCAGCAGTAAAAGGCACGAAACTGAAGAGCTGGAAAACAAAGGCTCAAGTTTATGACAAGACTAAAGAAACGTGAGAAATAATGAGCTATGCAGTTTAAGAAGAATAAGATTAAAAGAAATGTCTGAGGATAAGAAACAGTTAAATGCGATTTACCATTAAATGCGATTTAGCAGACGCAAAAATATGCAATGTATTCTATTTAAATACTCGGGTTCGTTTATTGATTTAAACGTAGCAAATGAATGTCGGGTGCTACTTCAATGAAATTCAATTAAATATGCTCGTCTGCATATTGCAGGCAGTGAACCGTAGTAGAGCGCACCTTCAGTCGCCAGTGGAGAGGCCCATTAAAACTGCAGTTAATTAACATTGGGCTGTCGTCATCAATAAGGAGTTGCACGACAATTGGAGCAGAAAATTAAATGGCATATGTAGCCGACAGATAAGATGCTCGAGCACTATAATATAATTAATACCAGCTTAAGGTGCGGCAATCGAGCGGAGCGGGGAGCTGGAAGACAGCTGGCGCCAACGCGAACAGCAGCACATAGACGATTATTAAATTCAGTACATGAGCTCGGGAATTCAAATTATTTCAATTTGAAACACAATGTCGAGGGCGAGGGCTGCCAGTCTTGAGGAACAGATATAACAGCTGCCGCTAACAAGCTATTCAGACGAAGGAAACATAAACTAGAGAAGATCAAATTATTTCTGCAGTATATATGCCAGTTGAGCATACCCGACTCGAGCTGGTTTGACTCTTTTCAGTTGCTATTACGATTATTATTGCTACTTAACCGTTATGAGCATCAGACTCAAACAACTCAAAGGAGCTGCTGCTGCTGCTGCTGCTGCTGCTGTTGCTCCTCCTACCGCTGTGGCTTTTGGGTCTTCGGTTTTGCCCTGCCGACAGCTGTTGCTGCTGCAACCGCTCTTACCTGTTCGCCGCAGCTTGGGTGGGCGCATAACAAGCACGGTAATGCGGCCAGATGGAAGGGACGTCAAAGTGACGAATGAGCCGGTGTGAAGGACTTGGCCATAAATCCGCTTGACTACGCCACGCACTCAGGCGGTCCGAGCTGCACTTTACAAGGTGATTGCAGATGTTAGCTTCAGCACGGGCTATTATTATTTATGCTCTACGTATTATTTACTCTAGACTCGCACAGTCCGGCAATGGTAAAGCTCGGCTTGTGGGCACTTCAGATAATTGCGCAAGCAACATCTTTGGAAAGGCAATTCAAAGTGTTTATAAATCTAAATCAAATGCAAACTCGACTCAATTACAAATATTCATTGCAAATGAAATGTAGTTTGCACTTATGTCAAAATCCTACATGTTTATAGTTGCTGCAATTTAATTATTTATTGATTGTTTTGTTGAAATATTTGCTACTTATCTTGCTGCTTAAATATGAAAAAGATAAGAAAATAAACAGTTCAATAATAATCGAATAATAATCGAAAAAGGATAAGCTTGACCGCTTAAAGCAATCTTTGTTGGGTGCAAAAACAAGTGCAACATCATCAGACACAATTGGGAAATTACTTTGGTTAACACCTGCAGCAGCAGCAGCAACAGCAACAAGAGGTTGCAAGGTGTTGCAAGTCGAGTAAAGAGCATATAAAATGCTGTTGCAACAGCTGAAAAGGACAAGTGTAAGCATATCCACAAGCAGACAGCAGACAGCTGAGAAGAGAAGGAAAAACAAAAGAAAAACCATGAAAATTAATTATTATATTTTGTATTTTTTTGTTGTTGTTGTAGTTTTCTTTTTGTTTTTACATTTTTATTATTGTTGGCAGCAAATGTTGCAACTGAGGCAAATGTGTGAAAGCGGATGAGCGCAAAAAAACGTAGTGAAGTGTGAAGGACTGATGCATGCGGAAATTTACTAGAGAGCAGACAGCACTAGCTGCCGGTATATACAAATATATATGTATATAAATATATATATGTATGTGTTTGCTGTTGGCTTCGTCTGCTGGCGCTGGCAGCCAAAAGGGGATCAAGGAAGCCAAAGCAGCTGGTGGTAGCCGCCTGGTGGCAAACTCATGCATTTTTCAGCCGCAGGAGCAGTAGCAGGAGCAGCAACTATACTAACAACAGCAACAACAAAGTAGCTGCAGCAACATTGTGTGCAAGTGACAATGACAATGACAACAGCTTTGCAGTTAATTGCCAGCAGCGTGACAATCACCCAACCACCCAACCACTCAAGCACCACACCAAAACTTAACACTGCGCACAAAATTAATTTGCATAATTGAACGCCTAATGATGAATTTGTGCTTAAACTCCAGCAGATACATTTATATATGCTATGTATATGTGGCCACACCTCAATGGTAATAATCTGCAGCTAGTGCAACTTACATCGATTCGCAGCAGTTGTGCCCCAGTCTCAGCTAATGCGTATTCAGGTCTGCAAGGCAATCTCAACAATTTGCCTCATATCAGCAGCGTGCTGTGTGCTGTCAATGGACTGTCGCAATGGAGTTTGACAGGCTGTTAATCGAGGGACTGCGGCTGTTCATACGCTCGTTATTGCAATGAGGTCAGCTTAATTAAGTTTAAAACGTGCGTGATAATTAACTTGTTTGCCACGTGCCAGACGAACGAGGGCACTCCTTCAGCCAGATTTCAGTGCTCAGATTCCAGTTACAGTTCATTGAACGTCTGATAAAAAAAAGTTTTCACAAATTAACAGCTGCTGTTATCTCAAATATTTTAAAGTCCAGTCAAATCATTTTTACTTAGCCACCAAATGTTTGAGAGAATATGCAAATTTAATCTAAAGCTGACCTAATTAATATTTACTATTTATTTATTATTTATTAACATTAGTACTTTGCATTTCTTAAGCTCATAAAATATAATATACAATTACATATATACAATTAATTCGAAACTATTTATTCCCGTCACAAGCAATGGCATTATCTTGCTTTACGTCATATTAATTTCCTTTCTTAAATAATTTTCTTTATTTTATTTTGGTTTACTTAAATTGAAATGGTGTATTCAATTGTGGATAAAACCATTAGCCGAAATCGATTTCTTCTCTTATTTTGAAATTTGCTTATTTTGTTTTGCTGCAATTAAATTAAATCTCTGCGCCTGCTACAAATATATGCCAGTCCCATTAATCATGATCAATTTTTTGGATGCCATGAGTTTTAAATTGAACAATGCATAATGGCAAACAGTCAAAAGATAAATATGTGTCGTCTCTTTTTTTTCTATTTTTTTCTTTATATTTTTTTTCCGCGACCTCAGCTAAGAGCGTTTGGCAATATTTTCGCGGTGTCGTATAAAAATTATTATATTGCACGTTATTTAAACAGAAACAAGACTGTGAGAATTAAATGAAAATTGCCCTGCCAGGCGCAGGGAGCAGCGAGGGGCTTAGAGCTAAAAGTAAAGGGCTGTCAAAGGGAAATCTGCACATATTGGTCATTAATAAAAGTATATTTTTTATAAATATAAATGTGCATATATATATATTTATATATATATTTATACATACTTTTTTATCGTTATTTGCATCAAGCAGTACAGCAGGCAAATATTGATAAACAACAAAAAATGAATACAGTTTGCAGTTGGCTGCAAAAAGAGCATGCCATACAAATATGAAAATAAATATGGAATGCAAAAAGGAAAAAAAGAAAACTGCGTGAAAAGGCAACCATAAAAGCTTTACAAGCGTTAAAACCTAGAGCTGGCATCGTGCCTGGGTCGTGCAGAGTGCAAAGATCTGTCAGAGAAAAGTGAATTTGCTATCATATAAACAAACTCAATTTGCAAAACCTCTCACCCTCTAAGCAATACTTATACTTCTCGAAATATAAGTTTAAATAAATGGATAATGTAAGCCTGGCGATGTAAGCTAGATAAGGAAAAAAAGGGAGTTTTAGCGCTTAATAATAAATTTAAAAAGAATTAAAAACAAAAATAGTAATAATTAAAGCAAAAAACATGTATTCAGGCAACTTAATTTAGAATTAAAATTGAATTTAAGGCCTTGAGGTGTAAACAATATATAATAATATATAATGAAAAGTAAACAATAATAATAAAAGTATAGAAATTACTGTGAAAATAGTCTACAATTTTATTCTTCTAATTTCTATTATATTTTTACAAATTATTATTCTTACATTTTTTTTTTAAATTCATATACATAAATATGTTCCTTTTTTACATTTATTTATTTAATTACTAGCTGCCCCGGCAAACGTTGCTTTGCCCTAGCCTTTAATTCCTCTAGGTTTATTGACTATGAATATGCGCGCTTCTCTTCGTTCGTTGCTGGTTTCGCTCATCTCGTGCCTCTTGCAATTTTAATGCACCTAACTGGATGCAAAAGAACTCCAGGAGATCATTTAGAAAATGCCTGCAGCAGCAGAGAATGTTCCCATTGGATCGACTGCAACGATCTCTATCTGGCGCCCAGCTCAAAATTTGAGTGCCCCTCAGGCTTTGAGTGGAAGTCGCCCTATATAAAGGGCAGCAGCTGTGGAATTTATTCAGTGCACGTACGACTGATCCCACCGGCTCTGGACGACTGAACAAATTCCACAGCTGCTGCCCTTTATATAGGGCGACTTCCACTCAAATTTTGAGCAGAGCGCCACATAGAGCAATGGGAACACTCTTTGCTGCTGCAGGCCTTTTCTAAATGATTTCCTGGAGCTCTTCTGCATCCCTTGCTCTTCTTAGGCAGACGGACAAAGAGACAGACAGTGAAATATGAAAACTGTCACTGTTATCAAGCCTACTGGGTATCAATGAAAATTTAAACCGGTTTTTCAGGTATTCGTCAAATTTTTTCAGTATTTTTAAGATCTACTATCCTACTCGTGGCGGAGACAAATCTAATAAATCAAAAACCATACAAATTGGTCAAGCACATATCAAGTTATAAGTGTCGTGACACTTTTACACAACTTTCTTTTATATATATAGATTATTATTATTTAATTTATTAAACTTTTTACCTACGTAGCTTGAGTTGTACGTTTCGATATCAGCTTTTCGTGCTTTTTGCCGTGTGCCCAACACAACGTCTGTTACAGCTCTAGGGTGCATGTGTGTCGGGCTCGTTCCATCAATTTATACTCTTTTCCAGCACACTATGAAGCAACTGCTCTCATTCTAGCCTGCGCGCTATCTCTTTCACGCAGCGAGCGTTAACGTGTGCGCGAATGCGAGTCAATTGTGTCGTTATTTATCAGTCAGCATAAATGCCGCTTTAACTGTGTGTGTGAGTGTGACTGTGTGTGTGTGTGAGTATGAGTGTCTGTCTGTCTGTCTGCCTGATAATGACAGAAACAATAACAACAATAATAGCCATTGCCCTTAAATAACGTATTTTTTGCCACTCTCTCTGTCTATCTCCCTCCCTCTCTCTATCTCTCTCTCTCTCTCTCTCTCTTTCTCTCTGTGACAGTCAATTGACTGTCATTTCATTTTTTTGCTGCGTGCTTTTAGGCGCTGCCTTTGTGCAGGTGTAATAATAATATGACCACAATAAATAATATATTAACGCATGTATTGCTTGTTAATCATTGTTGCACTCTAAAGTGCACTGCCCTTTGTCTATTCTTTGTTTTGTTTTGTGGGCGTGGCACGCTAATTGCCGCCATTCACTGTTGTTCATTAAACGCATTGTGTGAACCGATTTTTGAGCACTATGGACACATTTCAGTGCGGCTTTGCGGTTGCACTTTACGACTCGGCCATCGATGCCTTTTATATGGTGTGAACACAAATATAAAATTAAATAAATGTCGGAAGGCAGATATAACAATAAATGTAGTAAAATATAGTCACATTTTAAGTAATATTTAATGTAAAGCAAACTGTTTCAGTTGGTTGATTATTCCTGAGCTTCAAGCATATTAAGCTTCATGCACTTAATTCAATTAAATAGTACAACAATATCAACAGACATTAAGTGCCGTTCAGTTGATGAGAATAGCATTTTCCTTCAAATAAATACATGAATCAAGTCGCCGTAACGAGCGTAGACTCGATAAGAGCATTTTGTGCCTAAGAGTTGACTGTGAAGTATTTCATTAACATTTTGCAAATTGAGATGCTTTGGCTTTCAATTATTATTAATTAATATATTTGTAACTGCCCCGCCCGCCTCTTGCCTAACATAATTCCCTAGCTTTGCTTCACCAATTGCCATTCAGTTGATGTCAATATGCAAATCCTATTGAAAATGCATTGCTGTTCGGCTTGTGTGCTGCTGCTGCTGCTGCTGTAAATGTAATTAAAGCTGCCGGGCCGTATGAGTGATGTGCCGTGAAATTTATATACATAGCTCATACGTCATGTCTGTCGGTATGCAAAGAGAGATGCATTTGCCAGTCTCTGCCTCTGGCGCTGCCTGAATCTGAGTGGGTGTTCGACTGTGGCAGCTGTGGCAGCTCTGCTGTGCTATGTGAAATGTTCAGCTATGCCAGCTGCAGCTTAATGATTTTTATGCTGCTCTCGCACTTAAGTTGCAGTTTTCTCTCATCTCTTTTCTTTTTGTCGGTTCCACTGGGCGTTAATGGCAAACAGCGGTGACAACATCTGTTCCACATAGACACACTTCCATACACACACACACACACGGACACAGACAGGCACACTCATTTGGCTGGCGGGCAAGAAATTCCGAGTCATTAGTCGTTGTCCTGGTCGTCGTCGACTGGCGCGCAACTAAATTACAGGGCCTGCAAAAAAGCATTATTTACCCACATATGAAATTAGAGTGCAAGCCAGGGAGCTCTGCGCTAGTTTACAATTTGTATAAATGCAAATGTTTCGCGAAGGAAAATCAATGCCGTTCGCTTTTGGAATCAGATGGGAAACCTAAGAATAGCAGATGAAAAACTTGAGTTTCACATAGCTTTCTCTTTGAGTTTACAAGTAAAGCAATGCATCAGTTTAATACGAAACATGTAGTAATTTATATTAATTTTAAGGCGTCACGATGAGTATGCGGAATGGAAACACCCGCGAGCCCATCAACTTTTGGATGGCAGTGTCCAGGCGATTCCAGTGCTCGTACAGCAGCTGTGGCAACATATTTCATAAGCCAAAAGTGACGAAAAAATATTTTGTGCGCTGACTGATGAATGTCTCGCTAGCATAGCACATATATACATACATGTATATGTATATATGTATGTGTGTGGGAGTGTGAGTGTGAGTGACCTGATGAAAGCCTCCTGTCAGCAGCTGGAGACGGCTGCCAGCGCCAGTATCCGTATCCCGGGCATCATTGTCGCCTGCCATTGCGCATCAGTGTCCTGTGGTCCACGCCCCTGCGAGTCTTCGCAGGACTTCTGTGTTGTCAAGGTAAAGTTTATTTTTTCTGCTGTTGCTGCTGACGAAACTGAGCCATGTACGCAAAAATATTAAAATTAAAAAATGCGCGCTTCATATTAATATTTGCCAGCTTACATTACATTGTATCTCGTGCCTTCCATCACGAAAACGGACGTGGACGCACAAAGAAATATGATTAGGCAGCTAATTTAATGAATACTATTGTCATGGAATTACAATTTTAAGCCTATTAAAACATTGAAGGCGCACTCCTTTAAAACAAAAAAGCAAACAGCAGCGTTTAAATAAAAATATAAGAGAATTTATGCTGCTGCGATAAATTAATTGAAGAACATTTATAAAATGAAAAAATCAAAATAAATGAATGATGTAAGCAGAGAAATAGCAGAATATGCAAATTGAAATATTATGAATTAGTGAACATTATAATTGCATAGAAATAATAGCTCATGCAAAACTTTTAACCGTCTCTCGATGGTTGAAAATACGTAATCTTTTAAGAAAAACTCAGAGAGCAACCGTTTGCGTCGGTTCTCCTACGAGTTTATGCACGATCGGAAGGAAAACTTTTTTCCCCTAGAGCGTTTGCTTGAGTTAAATGAAGTAAAGGGTCTTCTGTGCATGTCTTAGTGAGTGTCCGCATGTGTATTTGAACATGAAGATCGTTCACGTGCTCACTTTCTCAGTCTCATTATGCGAACGTCAATCGTTTCGCTCTCTAAATGATTTTCGTCAAAAGAGCGATACACGAATAGTTCAGCTTAAGGCGCTCAACAGAAAACCAAAACGAGAAGAACCGAAGTCACTTGCTCGTAGAGAGAGAAAGAGAGAGAGAAAAACACACAAAGAGAGAGAGAGAGAGAGATCGGAAGCTGTCTAGCCATTCGCTTAGAGTGGACATTAATTCGATGAGTGGACGGAAATAATGTTTTCCAACTTAGCGAGCTATATTTTCTAGTGATTCAGCTATAAATTGGAGCAGACAATTCCTTCACAACTTTCAAATCGTACTTGCCAATTTCAATATAATTAATAAATAGCCTTGGAATATTCCCATATAAAATTACCTATTACTTTTTAGTTCCAGCTTATTTTAATTATTAATTAAACGTTCTCTATACCGCAAATGAATCTTGAGTAGTCGCTGAGTCAGTACAACTCTTCCTTGATTTTTCCTTATAATTTTACATCTCTTACTCTTATTAATAAATTGCATCTGTTGTGCAGAATTATTTGCTCGCTGAAGCGTCACAGAGCTCTGCTCATTGTTCATTGTTTCTAACTCCTAAGTCAACTCGGGCCTACCTTAATTAAATTATGCCCCTTTCTGCCGTTTTCCCATGCCAACAATGGCTGTCATAATGAAGCAACTTGTACCGCATTTCCGTTCCGGCGGAAGTGCGCGAAGTTTGCCACAGCTTCGACCCTTTTACCTAGGTAAAAGGTCATACGAGGAATTGTGTGTGCGTGTAAGTGTAAATATTTACATACCACGTGTTATCAAAAAGGAGAAAGCATTTCTGTGTACGGGCCAGAGAAAGCAGGACTCGACCTGCCCAAACTTTGCATACAAATCAGTTGGAACAGGCCGTAAAATATTCTTTTCTCTCTCTTTTTTTTTTTTGGCTCTCAAACTTTTCAATATTTTTTGTTTTGTACATGTTTTATTTTTTCATTCTTGTTGAGTATGCTAATTGAATTTAAGCAATTGCCACACACGTTGCTCTAGTAAAAGCAATTTAGCAATTTTTAAATATTTTATGGCCACAACTTTTGGCAACATACTTCATGCTCTTTATTTATTTATTCTCACAAAGGTAATTATTTTTTCTAACATTATTTAAAGCTTTATTTTATTTCCATTTTGACTCTGCATAATAAAATGTATTTGACTTGCCAAGAGTCTGGTAACTTTTTCGAGAGTGCTTGAAGATACCCTGTAAAGTTTATGCCAATGACAGTAACTTCACTTTTAGCTATTGCATGTGACTCTAATCCGATTTCTGCAGAAAATTTTCTGTCTAAAAACGTATTTAAATCTACAAATTTATTATTATTTAAAATTTGCACATGTAGAGAATACCTCAGCAAAAATAAATATATATAAAATATATATATGACTTCATTTGCCATTCACTTCATCTCAGCTCTCTCTATGTCTCTTTAAAGTTGACCCATGAATTATTCATGAGTTTCGTATACATAGCAAATGGGGCACAGCTCAGCAAAATCTTTCAAAGATTGCTAAACATTGTTCAGGCAAACTCACTTAGCCTTCGCTCATGCCATGGATGGAAATAATAAACAGATTAAATAATGAAAAGTTTATGAAAGGCGATTAGCATACAATGCAAAACAAAGTAGAGAAAGCGTACAGCAAATTACGCAGATAATTGCCAAGTATTTTTGTGTTGCTTGTTCACAAGACATTCCACGGCCAGGAATAATATTCGAGATCAATTAGGCTTTATAAATAGCCAAGCGCTTAATGGCAGGCCAGCTCCCACCTTTCAGCAGCCACAATTTCGCAATTCGCGGCCTCGCAAATTTATGAGTTTTACGGGCCATTATCGCTTTAATAATTTAGTTGGCAAAGAGCAAAACAAACCGACCCAAATGCCACATGGTAGAGCAGCGCGCCCGCAAATAAATGTGCAAAAGGAGAACTGGAATCTGGAAAACGAAAATGGAAATGAAAATGGTAAAGAAAATTGCAGGCAAATTGCGCAGAAAATGCGAGCGAATGGCTGCATTTGAGAGAGCTGCAAATGAGCCGCAATACAATTTAAATCAAAATGAACTGAGATTCATAATTTCCAAAGATCCGCTTAACTTTCATCTACAAACACGTCACACAATCAAGAGCAGCGAGCCAAAGGATACACGCACAGGACATTGAGTAGCCTTGGAATTTGCATGGCTGCTGTGAACAGGCAAATATTTTTTTCCTGGAAATACAATATTACTACGGTTTTCTTCCCTTTTTAATTAAAAAAAGCCAAGCCCAAGCACCTGAGAGCAAACAGCACAAAAAGGATAACGAACGTCTGGGCATGGACAGCGCAAAAATTGCGATTGCGAGAAGGCTGCGCTAATTAAAAATTTGCGTTGGCCGCCGTTTAAAGACATCAGCCGTTTTTCTAGGCCGTGAAAAATTAATAGCATTTTTAAATAGACTTAAGGCACTTGCACAGCTCTGCTTTATTTTCCATTATTTTTTATTTTCTACCCTGGAGCCATAAAGTGTGGACACAATAGCGAATTATATTGCTGTTGTTTTCCTATACAATATAAAAATAGCTCAAGGTAAGAACAATGGGCACGTCGCCATCCGTTAATTACTCTATTTGTGAGCTAGTCGGAGCTTAAACTAAGTGAAAAGTGGAGTAAATTAATTTAGAAAAATATATAAAAAACATTAAATAATTTAATTATAAATAATACAATAATATATGCGAGTCATAGTAGGGAGTTGAAATTAAAAGTCAAGCCTCACCTTTACAGGGTATCCTTCGGTTAATCTCTCACCTCATAGCTTGTGTTTTTGTTTGAGCAGTGGCTGCCATTTATATACCTAAGCTCTAGAAATTAATTAAACGCTCGCTTCTTGACAAGGTCATGGGGCTAACTACGTTCCTTTGGCGCTGGCTTAAAAGGAAAATCAACAGAATGAAATTTCACTTTTTCACTTCTATTTTTTTTTTTTTTTTTAGCTACAGCGAAATACTTTTCAAGGCTTTTGTTGCAAATGCTGCGTGTATAAAATTAAGCAATTAAGCAAATAGTTTTCGATACAGTTTTGCAGTTTGAGCAGCCAATTAAAAGCGAAAGAGAATTTCGTCTTAAATCGTTAATTTATTCAAGAAGCGTATTAGCTGACAACACAGAGATGAAGTTGAAGCTAAAGCAATCGCCCGCCCGCCCGATGGCCATTCAATCAGCTTAAATCATTTTTATGGCTCAAGTCCGAAATTGATTCCCGGGCAGGCATTGGATAGCCAAACTGCCCGCCACGCCCACATGCTGTCACTGTTTTTGCAGGGTAGACAGACAAGCTAGAGGCCATAAATAAAGTTGATGTGGGTGTGGATGTGGCCGTGCGTGCTGGAATATTTTAAATACAACAATTAAATGCAAATACCGAAAAACACAATAAGCAAAAATAAAACTCTATGAAAGCTCGCCCCTTCACTTCCGCCCATCCAGCCAATATCCTGGCAAATGTTGAACGAAGCCTGCCACAGCAACAGCAGCTGCAGAACAAGCACAACAATTCCCCGATTGGGTAGGCCATCAACAACGCTTTTTTCCCGATGCTAGCGCAAATATTTTTGAGCGGCAAAAAAACAAGCAACAGCCCGTCTGAATATATGGACTACGGCCACGCCCCAAGACCAGCAAAGCAATTGGCAATGAGCAAAAAAAAAAAAAGAAAAAAAGAGAGAGAGAGAGAGAGGTATTTTTATATATAAAAGGTTGTATAAGCTGTGGGGTTGCCCATGATGCGTGTGGTCAGGAGGGCGGGCTGCATGGGCTGAAGTAACAAATTGGCTTACGCAGGGCACGAAATTCACTTTAATATAATTTCAATTATTTAAGTGAAAGCATATTTTTAATGCGCTTTATTGCCAATTTTCGTTTAACAAAGAAAACTTGAACGTTAAATGCCATTTTACCAGTTGCCCATCACACACACACAGCCGTTTATATGTATGTGTGTGTATGTTATATACATATGTATGACTTAACTTTTTTGCTTGGGCTGGAGATGGACAATATGAAGCTGTCTATGTGAGTTGGGCTATATTGGATTACACGTAATAAGTACCAAAATACTTTGCTGACTAAAAATATATATCTCAGTTGAATTTATTATATTAAAATTTTCAATAGACATTAATAATTAGTAGATATTTTCAGATTTTGTATATTATATAATAATATTACAAATATTTTTTGAAAATCAAAATATTTTATAACAGTATTTTAAATATTAAAAAAAAAATCTTTTTAATAAATTAAAATTTTGAATATAAATAATAAAAATTTTTTCTAAATATAAATAATAAAAATACTCCATTAAAAATTATTTAAAATATTTTATAGAACCTATTACAATATTTTATAAAAAAAATTTATATTTTGAGTACTATTTAAAACTAAGAGTTGTAACATGAGTATTCTCTCCTCTTCATGCCATGCATAAAATCACATTTTTTGCCCATCGCTGTCACTGTCCCTGTCTGTGGGAATCACAGCTTCATGTGCATCGCTATCTGACAAGGATTTTCCTCTGCTTTCATTTTGAGCTTTTTTCATTTTTGCTTTTTTGGCTACTTTGGCAAATTGCGGTCAACACAAACAAAAATATGCTCTTTGTACACATGCCCAGACCAGCCAGGGCACCGCTGTGGCAGGCTTTGTAAATTTTGCTTGGAAAATAAACGCTCAACAAATATTCGTTTGGGTTAAAACTATGCTTTATTATTGTATGCATGCGCAGAAAGTAGATATTTGTATTTTTTGATAAATTATTTTCGCCCGCTTGCGAAAATGCAATTAAGTTGCCTCCGACGCCCCCTCGCCGAGACACGAGCAGACTTCTTAATTGCATAGTTTTAGCTAAATTTTTGTGATTTATTTGAAATGCATTGGGGAAAGTAATTTGGCCATGCATTTTGGCCTGCTTCATTGGAGTTCTGTGCGCATTGTTGGGATTTGGCACAATTCGATAGAAGCAGCCGCTTTGGGCTTTTCCAACGATTTTCTCAATTTCATTTTTTCTATATATGTATGTATGTATTTTTCTCTCTTTTTGAATTGTGAACGTGACCAGGGAGCTGTTATGGAGTGCAGCCAAGCAATTCGATTATTGTTGAAGTAACAGGAATTGAAATGGGCCAAGCTATCGAGAGAGTCTTGACAGCATTTCCCAGCAGCCGAGGAAAATGCGAGCGATAAAAGGAAAAAAATTTGAAATTACACTAGCCCTTAGCCCTTAGCAGACTGGCTAAGTGTGAATGAAGGCATAAATATTTAATTCCGTTAAATAAAACATACGTTTTACTTAAAGCCAATCAAAAAAATATATAATGTACATACATATATTGTATGTATATATATATGTGTCAGCTATCCATTTTTCATTTTCGCAATTTATTTTTCTCTTTAAATAAAATGTATATTGAGTGCAAAGTCGCTGCCTCTTATATGTCAACTCTGGCAGGCTGTCATATCCTTATGAGACACGTTTCTGCCGGCAGAGGGTCGAGGTAGGTGCACCCAGGCAGACAGTATACGACTGGTTGATGCCCTGTAATAAATCGAAGTTTACTTAGTATTGCTATAAAGCAAACTTGATTCATATTATTTGCGTACATAATAAATATCTTGAGATTGTATTTAATATAAATTCAAATCAAATATAAATTTCATTATATTAAAGGAGTTTCTTTTCTAAGAGATATTAACTTTCAACAGAATTTCTGTGCAGAGGACAAGCTGTCAAAAATATTTGTGTAACTCAATCATCTCCCATCGGATTCTGCTCTTTGCGGGGTATTGAAAACCTCAAGTATTGCCACGGATATTACGCTTGCTGTGCGGAAGGGGAAGTGTTGCCAGCGCATATTTAATTCATTTCCTATCAATTTCATTTCCCTTACATCCTTTCAAGTGTCGACTTGTGTAAATGTTAAATTAAATCAACAGAGCTCAAACAGAAGTCAACGCAAGTTTTCGCATGGCCTTAAGCGTATGCCCAAGGCATACATATATGTATATACATGCAAACATGCACACATGGCATACATGCATTTGTATGCATGTCACAAATTGATTTTCTCTTGGCTAATTGAACCGGGTTTTAATAATTTAACATAAAATATATGTATGTACATGGAAAGTTGTTGCTTTTCGTTAAAAATAAAAAGGAAGGTGGAGAAGATAATGGGAATCGTACTATTGACACTCACTACTCGATGTCGTCCTCCTTGACCAGCTTGGCATTGGGATTGTGCAGCAGCAGCTGCTTGTTGTGCTGGTGCACATTGTAGTGGAAGAAGTATTGCTTGCTGTACTCAAAGGTGGAGATCATGATGGCGCAGGCGGGCGCCACCTTGCACAGCCTGGGCACATAGCCGGCAAACAGACCCCGCAGCCCAAAGAGGCGATAGATGCCGGCCAGGCGGCTGTAGGTGGACTGCTTGCTGAGCTCCTTGGAGGGCGAGTCCGTGAAGATGACGCGCTCGCCGAACTCGATCTGCTCATGGGTCTTGATCACGTCAAAGGGACAGGTGACCAGGGCGGCCACCGAGCCGGCCAGCACGCCGGCCACGAAGCTGAAGCCAAACGAGGGCTCCTCGTCGCACTCGCTGAAGCAGATCTTGAGGTACTCGTAGGCCGGCCAGTAGATGCCCGAGAACGGCACGTCCCGCAGGATGGTGGGCGGCAGGCCGCGCCACAGGCCAGCCACGCCCTGGATGGCGATGATGTTGCGCACGAACTGCAGCACCTGGGCGTAGCTGAGGCGCTGCGACTGCATCTTCGTGCGCACCAGCTCGATGGGACTGACGAAGGTCACCGCGCAGATGCGAGCCGTCACACCCGACAGCATGGGCACCACCAGCGGCAGCTTCTGCTCCGGGGTCGTCCCTTTCAGCTGAGGCGGCGCAAAGTGCCGCTGGTAGATGTCGATGTACTTGGCCTTGAACTGCTCATAGGCCACGAAGTAGACCACGGTGGAGGGCAGCGCCGAGACCAGCGTGGGCCCCAGCCCCGACCAGAGGGCGGCCAGGCCTTCCCGGCGACTGATCTTCAGCAGCGCATCCAGGGTGCCCCGAAAATGCGGCTTCAGCGTGTTGCCACCCGCACCGGTGGACGTCGTGCCGCAGCTGAAGAGATGATCCATCAGCCCGTTGCAATAGAGGAAGCACTTGCTCGGCCGCGACTGCTGCGATTGCTGCGACTGCATGCGGGTCTTGATCACGTCCAGGGGCGTCATAAAGCAGGCGGTGATCATTGCACCTGTGCAGGCCGATGCCACCTGCTGCAGCGGCCGTATTTGGAAGCGCGGATCCTTCAGCAACTTCTTCGATCGAGGCTTCTCCCGCTCACCGACGCCAATGTCGCCAACGGCCTTGGGCTTGCTGCTGCTGCTCGGCTCAGTGCGGACGCTTATGTCGGGCTGGAGCAGTTTGTCGCCAACGGCCTTGGGCTTGCTGCTGCTGCTGCCGCTGCTGCTGGTGCTGCTGCCACTACTGCTGGGCTCACTGTGGCCGCTTATGTCGGGCTGAAGCAGCTTGTTGATAACATCGGCGTCCTCTTGCTTCGGCATTGCGACGGCGTCGCCTGCGACGTTGCCTTTCTGCTGCTGTTTTGGCTGTTGTTGTTGTTGCTGTTGTTTGACAGTGGAGCCGGATGTCGATTTGTGTTACAACTTTTTGTGTACAAATTCGGAACGAAGCAAAGCTAACAGCGATAGTGTTGCCAGACGTGCGCGTTGCTGCGAGTGAAAGTTCCCCTACACCAGGTGGCAGCGCCATGCAGCGTATTTCGCAACTAGATGGCAGCACAGCATCTACATATGTACGTCTATATCGACTATTGCCAGCAAATGCATAACATACTGAAGCTGTCTGTCAATTAAATTTCAATCAATAGCTGAACTAAACTAAGCTGAATAATTTAACATATATTGAGTGCACCGTTATCCTGTCTATTCCAGAGTATGGTCTAATACATCAGTCCCAAACAAAAATTTTATACAAAATATATGGCTCGTAGATAAAATGTTGAAATGTTGTCAGACGTCAGCTGTGTTGTTTCGATATTTGAAACTGTTCACTTGTTGCATTCCGCCTTAATCGCCTCATTTGCCCCTCGTTCCCACCAGCTGAAACAATGTGACAAAATCCATTTTTGCCAATTACCCAGCTGCAATTCGCTATTCCAATTTGGCTGAGCTTAAGCGCCGAACAGAGCATAAAGAGGCAGCCGCAGCGCAGCGCCGCCTCTATGAGCGAGCTTCAGCGCTTGACACGTTCGATGGCAACCTGAACCCGCCTCAAAGTTGTCTGACAAAGAATTTCCAGCAACGGCAAGAACAACAATAACAACAACTGTGTATGTATATAGAGCAAAGGCTGAATATTTGTGCTTCTGTTGGCTTGTGTGTTTCGAGCGGGGGCGGGGGATGACTGCGAACAAAAGCCATGTCAACTCTTGACGGCAAAATAATTGACATCAAAATGATGTGTACGGTTTTCTGCGCCACTGGCGCTGGAATGGAGCACTGAAGCTTTGAGCACTGCGGATCGTTAGTTTATTAACACGAATGCAAAAGTGCAAATAGGATGGCTAGATTGCTGAGCAAGAGGAAACCAGCGCAGCGCAGCGCAGGTGTGCTCTATCGATGTAGTACAGGTGCCAAGCAGTTGAAGCGGCAAATAGAGCAAGAGTAGCACAAGATTTAATATGGGCATCTGATGTAGCAAGCAGGTTCTGGAGTGACATACATGAGATAATATTCATACGAGGAATTAAAATATATTAAGTTATTAAAATATATATATGCTTATTCAATGAGTTCAGGAATTAAACAAGTAATACAACTAGAAACGCAAATAAAACATTTAATATTAATTTCGCTTACAAAAAATGTAAATGACTAGTTATAGATCGAAATATTCAAGTCTTAGAGAGGTATATATAAAATAGTTATACTTAATAGAAATACAAAAAAAAAAAAAACAATATAAAATCAATATCCAATATAAAACATCGAAATATTTTTTAAAGAGGTATACATGTATATATATGTATATAAAATTATTATACCTAACTGAAATACAAAAAACAATATTTGAAAATAATAAAAGCACAAAATTTAGCGTTACTTTAATAATTATTTATGCCTGCTTTGGCCATTCCAAAAGCCAGAGACTTCAAATATATTGTTTGAGTTTCCCTAATGATTACATCACTTTTGATATATTTTCCCGTTCCACAAACATTTGCAAAACACGTATTGCAAATACTAGAAACTTTCCCTGTGAGAAAACTCTCATTTGGATGTCGTTATACGAAAGATAAAGATGTCATTAAGAAAATCCATCTAGTAGAAAGTTATTCAAGAATTTAGTTGGCATAATAAATCCCAAAAACTGCCCAGTAAGCAGAGCGCGGGCTTACGTGTGTGTGTGTATCTTCCTATGTTTGTATATAGAAAAGTTCAATGTGTGGAACATCAATGTTGCGATTATCTCCAAATTGGGTACGCCCGCTAATGAATCTGCTACATGTTAAACATTTTTAAGAAATATGCGATGAATGTACACCTTTTTAATAATCGAATATTCAAAGCTCTTCTGAAATACATACATTCGATACTATTCTTCAGCATAATTTGTATACAAAAGAAAAAAGGTGGCATATGAAAATTAGCAAATATACATATATACGAATTTATGTCAAGTCCTTTCCTATGATTATAATCCAGCAACTGCGTTTGTTATTAGCCGTATCTGCATTTGATTCTCCAGTAGCTTCCCCTGCTATTTGCTCGCACAACAATGTGCTTCAACAATTTGGCAACGTGTTCGTCAACTATTTATAATCCCTATGCCCATCCATATAGAGTGCACTCGCAGGGGCCCTTCAGGCTAGCGTAAGCCTTCGCATGTTGCGACCGACAGAGCACAATAACCAAACCGAAAAAAATGAGGAAAAAAAGTGGAACGCAAACAAATACAAGGACAGCATGTAAAGCATGTCGCAAATCCCATGCATATGTGTGTGTGTGCGTGTAGGTAAAGCATGATGGCTGACAAAATGCGGTGCTGATATGATTACGTTGCAAGAAAAAGAAGAAGAAGCGAAAGTTTTTGGGGAAAAACCACACACACACACACACACACACTTACTCTTACACTTATTCTTTACACAGCCACACACACTTTAAATGGGCCGAGGCTTTGAGCTATGCGAGTAGCTATAGAAGGATGCCAAAACATGCATATGACACACACACACACTCGCACTTAGCAAAATATACGCACACACACACACGCACGCACACGAACAGATTGTCTTATGTGTAGCGCGGGGATATTTGGGAATTCGACACGTAGCTGCTGTGCGGCACGTAGTCAATGGAAGTGTAGGTGTGGGAGGTGTCACGGCGGGGCTGGGGAGCTGGTAATTGTGGTGTAAAACTGTGGAATAACAACACTTAGTTGCTTGCTAATACGAGCACGTGTTTGCTCTGTTACACAACACTGGTGCGCCTGAAAGCCCCCCCTACTCCAACTAGTTCCGCCCACAGTCGAGTCGAGGCCGCTGAACAGCTGCCGATTGCATTGCATTGCTGGCCAACTATGTTGAACATGGCAAAATAATCAGCTTATGTCAATGTGCCGCTGTGTCGCAGTTTAATGTATGCGTATTTTTATTTAATTTCTGTCGAAAATAAATTGAATGAAGCGGCATCGAAAATGTGCTTGGCAAACGTTGAAACATTGACGCATACCTCGCATCGCTGCCTGCCGCCAAACGCCATACGCCATACGCCATTCGCCATCCGCCTGCCGCAAGCCAATTGAAAGCCTGTGAACCGCCAAGCCAAAGAAAACACACACACGCACACGCCCACAAGCACAGTGAAAAGTCAGTAGAACCCGTTGTGAGCCAGGCCAAGGAGAAAATGCGCCACCGCGCGCCATTCACCGCACAATTCCATTACGTAAAGCAAACATCAGCTGGCGTTTGGCGTATGGAATCGTCGAGGATTCGCATTGAGATTGTGCTCCTGCTCCTGCTGCTGCTCCTGCTGCTGCTCTTGTTATTGCTACTGCTGCTGCTGCTGTTTTCGTGGCTAGGCGGGGTATCCTGCGGTGCATGGATGGAAAACAGCCAACAGCTAGAGCAGCTTCTGATGCCAGTAAAAGCTACATATTGAATATTGATGCGCATCGATTTCGACTTGAAACGGCGAAAAGTTCAAACCAGCACACATACATGGGCACACACACACACACACACACACACGCGTACACACAGTCTTTGTTTATAATAAAAACATTTGCAATTTCTTATTGCTACACGAAGCCATTGACGTTAACACTAGACAACAAAAATAAATATGAATGTGTGCATCGCATGTCACTTTGGCTAATAACTGCAAAATATTGAATTTTAATTCATACTCAACTGCCTGCAGCACGAACAGGCATTTAATTTATTTTATATACGTGTATATTAAATAACCAAAAAGTTGTATATGTACATATACAGTAATTACGTATGTATATATGTATGTATAAGTATTTAATTAACTACAGAATTGTAAATAATTCAGTTTAACTCAAGTTTATCTGTAATTATGCACTTCTTGTGGGGAGCTCAAAATCAACACTAACTGATATACAATTTTAAATCAATTTATTATATACAAATAATTTAAATAAGAAAAATAAAAAACAATGCATTCAGCTGTTCCCTTTTAAGAAATTTACGGTATATAATTAAATACAATACAATACAATTTGTATACGTTTAAAAAATCCCATACCAATTTTTAACAAACTAAAAAATATGAGAAATATTATATTGGGTGAAAATTAAGTAAAGAAATTTGAAATCTAATATTTGATGTACTATATAAAAATATATTAAAATGAAATATAATAATAACCTTATTTTAATTATTTTTATATTTAGTTTATATAAAATAAATAAAATAAGAAACTATGTAAAGCATAAATAAATGTAGTGAAATTTTAAATCCAATATTATATGTACTATATAAAGGTATATAAAACAAACAATAAAAATAAACAATAAAATATTACAATATGGGCAATATTTTATTTATTTATTGTTATTATTATTATTATTATTATTATTATTATTATTATTATTATTTATTTTTTATTTCAAAAGCTTATGTTTACGTTAATTATACGTATGATTAATTCTACCGAAATTTAATTTTGCAATCGTAAACGATTTTTTATTGTAAATTGTGAAATTATTTTATATTTATTTATTTCTTTATTTATTTATTTATTTTTTTTTTTGTATCAATCAATAACTGAAGTACTCTGCAATACATTTATTATTTCATATTCGAATTTTTCTTATTGCTGAATAAAAAACAAAGCTCTTCACGTTTGTCGTTCTATTATTTGCAAACGCAAATTTGTTGCATTGTATAACGGCACTCAACTGGGTTAAAAGTCTCCATCCAGCAGCTCAACATCCTCTGTGGTGATAGTCGAGCAATTTGTGTACGCTCATCGGGCATTTAAAACAATTGCTGCCAAGCAATTATAAGAAAAAGAAAGAAAGGGGAACCGAACGTGGAGCAGCAGGGAAGCGGCGCACCAAATTAGCGACTGACAATGCGAAAGGGTCGCAACAGCGGTAGAGGCAAGGGAGAGAAGCGGCGACTGCAACGACCCAAATTGCAAATTGCAACAAACTTGGCTGGAAGTGGGGCGCGATGTTGGCGACAGTTGTGCCATCGTCTGGGCCAAGTTTACGTTCGCAATAAGTAAATGGAACGTAAAACTGCGAAGCGCTGTAAAGTATGCTACAAAAATGGCTAGATATAAAATGCTCGCTAGTGTGACTGTCAATGCGTCTCATTTAGCATATTAACGCAGTGCTCAGTTTCAAACACACGCACACACACACACCCGCACACTCACGCACTAGTGGCGCTTGCCACGTGCCACCTAACCGCAATATCATGGCGTTAATTGCTACTCGAAGGCAGTTAGGCGCGTGCAGTCATGCCGGAGGCAGTCAGGCGGCAGACGAAGCCACGTTGCCACATGCCACATGCCACATGCCGCATTCCACGGAGCCATGTTGCAGGCGGCAGGCGCCTGTTGGCCCACTTCTCTACTTCCAAGTCACGTTTTATAAAGTTTCCTGCGCTACTCGGCGAATTTTTTATTTTCTTGCTCCTTTAGTTTTTATGCAGCAGCAAAATAAATAAATAAATAAGTGCATGAAATGAACAAAATCCGCAAGTAACAAAAGTCATAAAACAAAGATAAAAATTGGATATAAGCATACGCATTCATATTTATAAAGAAATTATGCTATGCCTGGAGCCAACTTTAAAATATGATATTTGTTATTTGTCTATTGTAATTATAGCCTGGGGCCTACACATATTGAGTTGTTCGTGAAAATCGAAATCAATAAAACTCACAAATTCCGCACCTGAGCTTTAATTACTAATCTATTAGCAGCTTGAAAAACGTTTCGTATGCACAGCCATAATAATACCTACAATGAATACTGTAATTTTGCAGCCCATTGAATTGCAGCCGCGACAAACAACCGCAAACAAATAAACGATTATGCAGATGGTTGAAAACTAAAATGAGCTGGAAAATCATTCGGCACTGAGCAAACAGAACAGCGTGGCGCGCTAATTATATTTAATTAAATATTTAATTTATTATTTTAGCACAATTCAATTCAATGTGTTTCTTTTGGCATAATTATGCGGACGCAAACAACATAAAATCAACCGCAAAATGCAGTTATATGTGAAACAACAGTTTGATTATATCTCAAAGCTATACATTAATTTGCTGCACTGTGGGGTGGATGCACGGTTTAACTGGGTTTTATGTTAATCAATACTTTTACACCCATTCGTCCAAGTGAAATGAGTGTATTGGGTTGCTGTCTGTTCGTCCGTACGGTAGACTTTGAATGCAGCGATTTAGTTCTATTAAAGCTATAGACTAAATAAAAATTAATAAATAATTAAAAAACAATTTTTTTAAATGAAGTATATTATTAAACGAAAATTAGGGAAAAAATAGAAAAATGAATAAATAAATAAAATAAAGACTAAATAAAAATAAATCAATAAAAATAAAATATATTATATTATTAAACTGAAATTGGAGAACAAAATAAATAAAATAGAGATCAAAATGTAAAACAAAGAAAAATAAGCAAATTAATTAAATATATTATATTATCAAATTGAAATCGGAAAAAATGAATATAGATGAATAAATAAGATAAAATATAAACATATTGTTATTTTTATTATTATTATTATTATATTATTCTCAAACTAAAATTGGAGAAAAATTAAATGAATAAAATAGAAACTAAATAAAAATAAATAAATAAAATAAACATATTATTTGAATATAATATATTTTTAAACTGATAATGGAAAAAATGAAATGAATTCAAAAATAAATAGAAATAAAAAAGACAATTTAACTATTTTGTTATTAATTTAAATTTTAAAAATGTATTTTACCATGTCCACGAACTAGATTTTTTTTATTTATTTATTTATTTATTTATTTTTTTTTTTTATTTAATTGCTCAACTTGAGCTTTTGTTGAAATTAACTTATTCAACTCAAATATGCTGCAATCATTCATCACCCGCATTGTTGAACAAATTGCGACAATATTCAGCCGACATTGGAAAACGAGATAAAAAATATGTCTTTGTTAAATGTAGAATGTGTATTTTTTATTTATTTTTTAATCAAGCTTAAAATACTTTGCTCCATTTTTTTTTACGTTTGCATTAATAAATACCACTAAAAATAATTGTTTGGCTTTTAAATAATTTACACGTGTTTATTTAAAGTGACGTCCTTTGTTGATTTGTTCTATTGAATTATGAAAATTTCCATTAAAGTCAAACAATGTCGCAGCACATCATAAATAAAAGATAAAAAACGGATAAATGAATAAACCAAAAGCAATTATTATACAGAAAATAATATAATTTGCCTTTGTTTACATTTGCGATTTTTGCGATTTTTATGTTTTGTTTTGTTACGTTTTGTTCCTTTTTTCTGTTTTTGGTTTTCTTTATGGTTTTTAAAGTTAGGATTTCGGGCCTGTCATTTTGTGGAATGTTTGACCAGTTTAATGTTGAATGCTATTGAATTGAATTGCTGTTGACCCATGCTGTTGGCATACATTCATATAGATATGTTATATTAATTTTATAATACTAATTATAAAGTGCATTAATTAGTCCGGATGCATTTAAGCCGCTTTATCAATGTATGCATAAGCAATTATCATTATTTACCTTCCCCGTCTCATTTAATTAATGCAAATTTATTTCACATAATTTTTACTTAAGTTAATATTGTTGTTTCTCTTTTTTTCCGTTCGTTGACAGTTTTGATTTAACGCGATTAAATATTAAACTGCAATAAATATTTGCTTATTATATATTTATATGCCGTGTGCAAACCACATAAAAAAAAAAAGAAAAAAAAAATTGTCTGCCATAAATCAAAAGCCTTGGCAAAAATATTGTTATTCAACTGAATTTATGCTTGAAGGAAGTTTCATTTCTGACTCTCGACTCATTGCTGCTCTGGATGCTATTTGTTTATTTATTTTAAAGTTATTTTACTCCTTCTCGCAATCTGTAAATAACTCTGTAGAGTTTCTTTTAAATCAACTCTAGACCCAACTCTAATTTGCGGTTGTCAGCTATTTTTGCGAATAATTTTCATCTATTTTTGGTATGTTATTTTAGTTTTTATTTTTTTGGTTGCTAACTTTGAGTCACTTTCTGGTCGACGGCCAACTGTTGAAGTAGTTTCTGTGATTTTAGCATCAGCTAAAAAGTTTCAAACAATGTGAAAAAGCTGAGAGCTTTGATAGAACACTTTAGGTTTCATTTACAATTCAATTAAAAGTGAGAAATGAACGAATGTGAAAATAAAAAATAATAAAATAAATATTTAATAAGTTAAACTCAATAAAGTAACTTAAAATTTTTGGGAAAAATGTTGAATGTTGAATATGAAAATGAATGTATATCGAAATAGAACAGTTGTTGAGTCTCAAGTTTTTTGAATTAAGTACATAAATCTCCCTATCAAATTGCCGAACTGTGTTGGCCTCAACTGCTTTAAACGCCTCCTAGAAATGCAGTTTCATCTCTTGTTTCTTTAAAATTTTGCAACAGTTTTGTTAAATATGTTTAAGAGGTTTATGAACCTAGCTCGGTTTAATTAACTAAATGCTTCAAACTTTATTCAGTTTATCATGCAGAAGACTCTGAAATACACAAATATTCAAACTGTTAGAGAAAACTTAGAGCGGAAAAAGGAGCAGCAAAACAAAGGAAAGGAAAAAAATGAATGAAATGTGATGCAAATTGAGTGTAGAGAATGGTGAAGAAGAATTTTGGCAATTGTGCCAAATTAACACACAGAGCAATAGAGAGCAGGAGCCGAGTCACTTATATGAGATGCCGCAGGATGCCTTGTCGCTCTTTGAAGTGCAAATGTGTGTCAATGGGGAAGAAACTTTGTAGATAAATATAGAGAAATTTTAGTTAGTTTTGCCCATAAGTACTAGCTATACATACATATATATATATAGAGTCTATCTGAACTAATTGGTTGCCTTTCGGGTCTCTGCTAATGAAGTACAAAAATACTTAACGAAATTAGCGCAAGACAAATATAAACATACTATTTATGCAAAAGCGAAAATATGAGAATGCCTTTTGTACCTGGGCGCCAGCCAAAAAATCCAATTGGGCGCAATATTTAATTACAACTTTGGTTCTACGCCCTGTTTATGGCAGGGATTTGAACTTTTCTTCGAGATGAAGAAAAGCCAGAAAGAGAGAGTGAGAGAGGAGAAAACAACAGAGCGAATTTCTTAACATTTTTGGGCAAAGTTGTTGCCTGACAGCAATTTGCATAAAATGCCAAGCGAAAAGCGACAAAGTCGACACAATAACTCAATTCGCAGCGAGAACAAAAGTAAGGCCCGGGATAAAAGCGCTGAACTTCCTGCAGCCAGGATGGAGTTTAGGCAACTGCTTGGCAACTATTTTGCGGTGACAAGTTTGACGGAACTCCCAGCGGCTAAGTATCTCACAATATTTGAAATATTTGCAACTATTCAAATGTTGACATAGCCGACAGTTTTGCCGTTGCCACTGCTGCGCCTCCTCCAGCTGGCAGCAACTACTTATGAAAGGGCTCCTGTTTGCCAATCGTTTGGGCCAATCAAATTTCGCATTGTTCGTGCTCATTTCGCAGGTAGCGCACAGAGGACAAACTTTTTTCCTTTTCCATTTGCAATTAGCCTACATAAATAAACTCAACTTCTACTTCTACCATAATGTCCTTAAATTGTGCCCCAATTTATTTGTTACTTGTTGTTTAATTAGTTCGTATAATATGCTTACGTCTCTAAATATATGCTATATGAAGTAATCAGTAGCTCCCACATTTTCCTCTCATAATACTTGTTGGGGATATTTTTATAAATATAAAGATAATGTAGTGCTTATTTGCTTTGATTCCTTTGTCTCTTTGGTAAAGTTTAATTGATATATCTGCAACTATTTTAAGCTTCTTTAATATTCCTATCAAGTGATTCTTGATTCGCTTAAACTTCTATTCTCATAGTTAGTTTTGCTTGACTAATAACCAGTTCCATTTGACTTTTCTTTCATTTCTATGTCAATTAACTAATTAAGAGTTTTTTATGTTCATGGAGAGCTGCAGCTTTTCGTTTTTTTTTTTTTTTTTTCTTGCTTTGACCACAATTTGTTGGCCAAACTCGTCTTGACTCGAATTGAATTTCCATTAGTTATTTCGATATTCGTTCTCTCTAATTTGAATCAAAGCCTTGGCGCAACTTGCAGCTAGCAAAACTTTTGCCAACAAAGGAGACCACGAGCTGCCGCAGGTCCTGGCATGCTCGAGCAGCTGCACGGCTCCTCCGACCGTCAAGTCAAAGATAAACTTTTGGCCAGAATGTATTATTAAATTTCGCGCAAACACCAGCAAATGCCGAGCACTCGCACTCGCAGTCGCCACAAGCCCAGCCGTCAACGGATTTGGCAAGAGCTGCTTAGCGGACCGCAGCAGGACGTCAACTGCAGCTCTATACATGGGTTGCGATGCTGCGACTCGGCTGCAGTTCCGTGCGCACCGTGCCTGTGGACGAGGAGGACGAGGATGTTGTCGAGTTGCACCAGGAGGCGGTCGAGGCCGATGAGCCACTCGAGATGGTGGAGTCTATGCGTGAATTTGATGCTGTTGTGGCATCCGCTGTCGGCTGGCTGTCAGCCGGTGACAGTTCCTTGCCGGATGCTTGCCGCTGCAGTTGCGGTATGCGACTGGGTGTGGCTGGGGCTGGGGCAGACGGCATTGAGTTCTGTTCGCACGCTGTGGCAGCTGCCGTTGACACCTGCTGTGTGACAGCTGCCGTCGCTGCCGGCGTCTGCAGCGGACGCGGTATTAGCGACGTCCTCGAGGCCGACTTCATGGGCTGCGCATAGACATCGCCGTTGGGCGCTGACCAGCTACTGCTGGCCGGCATGGAGCCGACGCTGGCACTCGCCGCTATGGCATAGACGCACTCGGTGCGCTGTCCCTGGGGCGGCGTGGCTTCGTGTGCCGGCGGCACCGACTCGAACGACTGGAACGAGCCGCTCAACGTGCTCAGCGTGCTCAACGGCGCGTCTGGCCCGGCAGGAGTCGGCGGCTTAATCCGCTTAAGCGAGGCTGCCGGCGATTTCGGCACAATGGGGCCCACAATCAGCGTGTTCTGCGTGATGGGCGGCTCGCGCGCCTCCTCCTCGCCGCAGTCCTGGGCCACCATTAGTGGGGATGTGGTTATGTTGCTGCTGTCTCGCCGCCGCCGGCCCAGTGTGCTGCTGATGGTGCGCGGCGGGGGCAGCGGCGCCGTGGCGTAGTTCTGCGGCGGCAGCGAGTTGCGTTTGTAGCTCTGGCTCGCGCGCAAATCCTGCGCCGTGGGCAACACCTTTGGGTAGTTGCGTTGCCGCAGCAGCTCCAGCTGCTGTGCGGCGCTGAGGGGCTGCAGCACCAGCGCCGCCTCGTCGCGGCTGGTCACATTGATGTCCACATCGTCGGCGTGCACAAAGCTGGTGACCTGCTCGTCGGCGGCCAGGATCATGTCCACGGGATCCGAGTGCGAGTGGCAGTGCTGTGGCTGCAGTGCGGCCTCGCAGGGCTCGGTCAGGGCAGAGTGCTGGCGCTGCAGCAGCAGCTCATAGTGCACGCCCTCCTGCCCCTCGTGCATGTGCTGCGGCGTCAGCAGCGCTGCGTCGACCACCTCGATGTCCTGGCAAATGATGATGCGCCCGTCGCACTGCACCGCTGCCGCCGGCGGTGGCGTCGTGTTGAAGCTGCCCGCCTTGCTGCCCAGCGACTGCTGGTGCTGCGTGGCGGACATCCACTCGCAGACCTTGGTGTGCGTGTCCACCGTGGAGCTGCTCAGCTGCCGCTGCATGGCGTAGCCGTTGATGGGCGAACGTTGGCCCGTCTTGATGGCCTCGTATGTGTTCGATTTGCGCACAATGTCCAGGATGTAGCTCTCGTCGCCGTCGCGCGACTTGCTGCAGCGCTTCAGCTCGTCGTCGTTGGCGCCGTCGTAGCTGAGGATGTTGCCGCCCAGCTTGCGCTGCATCGTGGTGGTGCGCTTGCGGCGCTGCCGCACCAGGAACGTGGTGTATATGACCACATTCAGCACCAGGAAGATGGCAATGAGCGCGATGAGCAGCTGCAGCGTGGTCTCCGATTTGGCAATGGGCTCGCCGGGCGTCGCCGGGGAGGCCGATGCCCCGTACTCCCCGTAATCGCTGCTGGGTGTCGCCTCCTCCACGGAAGTGCCGCCCACGCCTTCGCTGCCATGTTGCTGCTGGTGCTGCTGCTGCAGCCTGTGCACGTGGCCGAATGTGGGCGGGGCATTGTACATGTTTTCCGCAGCTGTTTCGAGCTGCTCGCTGCCCGTCGCCACCGGCTCCTGGAGCAGCAATTTGAGCGTACGCACCGGATCCTCGGCGCCATTGTCACGCGGCCCGTACTTGCTCATGTGACCCGTAATCACCTCGTTTCCGGCCAGCTGCTGCTGCTGTATGGCCGCAATTTGATTCAGCTCGTCCGGCAGCTCTTTGTTCCAGAAGTTCATGTAGATCTGACGGTATTTGTAGCCCACTGTCGGCGGAATGCCTACGCAAATCAAAAGCGCGCATGTGAATGTGATTAGATGTTAGAGTACTTGCAGAGCACTGGAAATTGAGCGTGCCGTACTCACCAATATTGAGATAGGCCTGGGCACGCTTGTTGAACTCTGGCCAATCCAAGTCGTAGCGATCCCACTCCAACACATGAGAGTTCAGAAATGTGCCCTTCCAAGGTGCTTTCGGGTTGCTAAAAGCGGAGATTGATTATCATAAATACATAAATGTTAAAAAATGAAATGCGAGAATATCTCATAATATTCCCATTTTCCCTTAACACTCAAATATTGATGCGGGTCTCGCCTTAAGCCGCATTTGCTCTAATACTTCCTGCTTTCTTTTGCCTTTCAATCCCTTGCTCACATTGCTAATGACCTCGCAGATATTAGAGAAAGAGCTAAAAACTGAATACCCAAAGAGTGGAGTGGAGTGGAACGAGGCAGACAAAAATATAATCCGAAATGTCTGCTAACGATCTCTGATTTTGGCTTTGATTGCCATTTGGCTGGAGGGGCGCACTAATAATATTTGCATGTCCTGCTTATGGCTCGTTTTTGGAGTTGTTTTTGCATCGAAATAATCATAAAAACGGCACTAAAAATTCTATTCATTTCGCTGTCCGAGCGTTGCAGATTGCAAAACGTGCCGCAGCCCAGCTCCCTGCATATCGCATTCGCATTCGCTTTTGCAATCGCATCCGCAGTCTCTGTCGCATTTGCATGCAGAGCTGCGACTAGTCGTGCAGCCCGACACCCACGTCCCCACTAGCCGTTCCACTCTTCATCCTCTGCAGTTGCCACCCGCAACGTTTCCAATCGCAAACTCCCAGCAAATGCACTCTTCTACTCGCCCTTGGCTCATACACTACTCACCCGGTCTTCACGAAGTTCGTCCAATATGCCATTACCGCCTCGGAAAGCAGCTTTTCCTGCACGGAATAGTTGTGGCTGGGAAATGGGCCGGCCGGCGCCAGCGGCGCACCAAAAACGAACGCCAGCTCCTCGCCCATTATGCTATGCGGTAGCTGCAATTGAAACAGATGAGCAGGCACATTTAAAAATGAGAAATTTTTCAAATACTCTTATTTAGTGTGAAGAAGTAGAGCTCATATTAAATTTAAGTATTATATTAATATTTGGTTTAATAAAAAGTGAATATTCATGTTGCCTATTCTCAGTATTAAATATATAAAGCTTTAATTTAAAAAAAAAATAAATAAGTAAATAAAAAATATATAGTATTTATAATTTATATTAAAATATATATTTCAATAATTTACTTTGAAAACAAAAAACACAAATACATTATTCTATAAACAATAAAAAAAAAAATTAAATACAAAATTTAAGTATATATTAACTTGTCTAAAAGAAATAAAATATAGTATTCATAATTTATATTATCATATATATATATATTAAATATATATTAACTTACCTAAAAAAAATAAAATATAGTATTCATAATTTATATTATCATATATATTATTATAAAATATTTAAAAAATATATCAAATATATCAATAAAATAAAAATAATAAGTTTGCATCTATGTAAATATAATAAATTTGATATATTTTTTAATATTACACATATTATATACTCCTTTTATTTTGTAATTATTTCTTTCTTATATATGATAAACATTTTTTAGACACTTTTTAAATAAGATTGAATTTAAGCTTTACCTATTCAATTTAAAATATCCTCACTTTATTCAATTTCGATTTATTTTATTTTCTTCAGTTTTAGGTTTATTCATTTGTGATCGACCAAATTGTTTTTAGATATTTGTCGGCTTGCTATAGAAAATCAATATACCCTCAGCTAGATTTATTATATGCATTGAAAATGTGGTGAAAATTGTAACAGACATCAGACACCAGATCAGTGGAAAATGCTATTCAGCAGCTTTTGGCCAGTCAGCATCAATCTTCTTGGCTTTGGCTGCATAAATATTTGGCTATTCTGTCGGACAGTTTGTGGGCAAGCGGTCAGGGGAAGGGGTGGGAGTGGCAGGCAACAACTGCAACCGTAAGTAGGTGGGTAATAAAGCCAACTTTTTACTGCTGCCATGAAAAATGTAACAAAGTCACAAAGCATTTCGCTTTGGCGCTCATAAAATTGGTGTCGTCCATTGCGGCGTTTGCGTAAGCTCCTTTTGGCTCATTTTCATGGCTGTCGCCAGCTTTTGTTGGCGTTTATGAATGATAAATGTCATTTTTGATTTTGATTTTCTATTCTATGAAATGTGCAAATATCGAAAGTAAGGAAGACGAACGAACGAGGGCAGAGACATTCAGCCAGCATGGCACAGAGACAAGTTCTGTTGCCCTTTTGTGAGGTTCAGTCAACTTTTTATCTGAGACAAGCCGAATTGTATAGACCATAAATACTTGTTTATGGCCCAAATTGTTGCCAAACAACCAGCACATGTTTATTTGAAAACCATTCAATTACAATAATAGAAAGTTCAACAGACAACAATTGGATTAAGCAGGATATTGCTGGGCTGCTATTGACACAGTTTTAGAGTTTAAAGTAAACAAAATTTACACAATTTTCCTTATGGTTGTCAAAATGCACAGCCATAAATGCTTATTAAATAAAACAAATTACGCAAAGAGCTATTTTCAGTGACCTTTTAATTAAGTTCAGCCCAAATGTTTTCGATATAAATATTTAAAATCATAAACTGTTATTAAATTATTTTTGTCTGACCTCCTACACGAATCTCGCCATTAAAATTGAATATAAACGTACAAATAAAACCCGGAAACTCAATTTAAAATACATGCGTTAATTTTGTTGTAATTTATGCTTTTGTTTGTTCTGCCCCATCGAGCTAACTGTCTAGCTCGCACTCATTCTCTCTTTCGCTCTCTCTCTCTCTCTCTCTCTCTCTCTCTGTCTCCATCTCTTTCGTTCGCTTTGACTTCCGCTTTAGCCCAAAGCCAGCGGAAGCAACAATTTGCCTAAGCGTCAACCTCGGGAATTGGCAAAAGTGTTTGCCAAATTGGCCCTAATGTAAACGACAGCAGGCGTGGCATGAACTTCGACCCCCCGTGGCCAGAGGAGGGCAGGTCGTAATTTGTAACTCATCTTAATGGGCTTTTATAAGCTTCAGCTGGCACGCCCAAGACGAGCTGGGGGCGTCTTTAATTTGTAATTTTCTATTTCGTAATTAGAAATTTCAGAGCAGTTGCTTAAGTTGCGTCGGAGTCATCTTTTTATTTTTGACATTTTATTTTTTTATTTTATTTTTTTTTTTTTTTGGGACTGGAACCCAAAAGTATTCCCACACACTTTGCGTCACGTTGCAAAAGTTTTTTATTATTTACCCAAGTCTTGAGACGCATTTCTTTTATGAATGCGGTCAACGGCAGCCGAAAAGGACGAAAGGAAGACAAAAAATTGTGAATGAAGAAAAGTTTTTGGCCCGCGCGACGCAAATAAAAATTTTAGTTTCGTTTTTATTATATTTATTTTTATGAATTCTGTTTCCTTCCTTCCACAATTTATTTCGCATTCTTATCAAAAAGGCAGCTCGAAACTTTCAGCAGGCAGAGGAAGGCCGCCAAAAGGGCACAGAGCAAACATAGTTGGAATGCCCGGTATGATGCTATGGGTGCGTATCAAATATGTAGACTTTATTATGCAATATGTGTTATTAATAATAGCACAATTTTCGAATATTTGAAAGTTTTGGAAACAAAATTTAACTCTATTAGCTGCTGCCTAAAATACCTATGCATATGAACAATATTCGCATTTAAAAATTGATAAATGTATGTAATGCTCTTAGCTTTTATATAAATGCTAACAATTTATATAAATATCTTGCAATGCAATTGAATTTGGCTGCATTTAAGAGCGGCTTTTACACGCATCGTTTTCGCCAGCTAAACAATCGCCTTGAGCCGCATTCAGACAGAACTGAGTGTCTCTTCTGGGGTCCTTGGACGGCAGCTTCTCAGCTGCAAACATGCAAGACATGTGCCAAAAAGTTTTACAATATGCCCGCAGCTTAACTCAGAGATAGACGAGAGCTTTGCGGAGGAGAGCGCAGCCAGTCACTCAGTCAGCCAGTCAGTTTGTCGGCTTCAAGTGGAGTGGAGTGGGCGTGGTCGCCAGCTAGTATGCTCAAGTAGCCTAGCATAGAAATAACTAAGTATGGCCAAAGGCGTGAGTGTGGCCTCGATATACCCTAGTATAGTAACTGAGCAGAAATTAAAATAAATTCAATTTTTAAATATGTTGATAAATATTCCAGGGAAATTAAATTCCACTTTCTACCATCTCTCTCGAACAGCCTGTCCTAGCTTCAAGCGACTCGTTCTACTGCATTTCTGATTAGAGGGTATCCGAGCACTTGGTCACAAGTGCAGCGGCAGCAGCGCAGCTTATGCAGAAATGTGCGCGTTTTAGTTGAGTTTTTGGCTTTGGCCTCTGAGAAGCAGCAAAGCAAATGGCCAAATAAATAAAAATAAAATGCCGGAGAAAAATGTTGCGGCATTGTTAAAGCTCGCCTAACACAAACTGTATAAATGTGTCTGCTTCAATGTGGGTGTGTGCGTGTGTGTGTGGCTGTGTGGGTGGGCTTGGGTTTGTTTATTTGTCTGGCACATGGGCCCCACGACTTGGGGCTGTCGCTGCGATAATTTGTAGGCAAACGGCAGCCAGCCAGTTCGTAACCGAGAATCCAGCTCATGCTCGTCGTGGCAGCGTTTTGGCTTCGCCTTTGGCATGAATTATTTAAGTGAATTTCATTTCATTTCATAATTTATTTGCAACTAATGCGCTTTGGCGCTTTACGCTGATCGTCGTCGCATTTTTTCTCATCTCGAGCGCATAAATATAAATGTCGCTTAAGCTATGGCACATGCTCTCATCTATTATTAAGCCACTTTTAGCAAACAACTACAATTTAATGAGAGAGAGAGAAAAAAAGAAACGAAAAATAAACAAAAGTTTATACACCAAGTTTAAGCACTGCAGCTCGTTTGCTCATTATTTATTAGTAATATATATTTTTTCCCTCCCTATACTCTCTGTACAGAGTATATTCTGATGCTTTAATTGCCGACTATTAAAAAGTTGTTGCACTTTCCACTCAGCCACAAATTGTTGTCGCATTTGAAAGAGCCAGTCGAGTGCATCGAGAGCCCCATCGACGTCTATTTTCATTTAGTTGGGTCTTAGTTGACTTGGTCATGGTTTATGTCCAACTCTCGGACCCTCCGCCCTTGGCCAGCTCGGGTCGTAAAAATACGCTTAACGCCAGAGCCAAAGCTAAACTTTTCCAAAAATATAATGCGAAATAATAACTTCTCGCTTTTTTCTCTTACTTGTTTTATTGGTATTTGTATTTGTATTTGTATTTTTTGCTTTGCTTTGGTTCTTTTTATTTAGATTTTTATATGTGCTCTCCCCATTCATTATTTCTATTTTAGTGCTCCTTATTTGGGGATTTGCTGGATGTTGTTGTTGTTTCTGTCTCATTCTTTCTCAGTTGGCTGTTTGTCAGGCTCTGCTGGCGGATGTATTCTGACGGGTATTTAAAGTCTTATGAATACATCAGGAATTATTTTGTATACTGTCAAATGGTTTACGTTCGCTATAAGAACTTTTTTTATTTGTTAGATGATTTATTTCGATGTTATACAATTCAATTTTAAATATTTTAATACGAGTTTAATTTTGAATTTCTTTAAATGGAATTTATTTTCAATATTTCTTTCGTAAAAATAAATTAGCAAAAATTACAATCGACAAATATTGGAAAATAATTAAAATTTTCTTTAGTAATTAAAAATATATAAAAATATTATTTAAAAAAATAATTTATATTAATATATTTCTTGTTTTATATAATTATTTTCATAAAGATTAAACAAATAAATATGAATAATATTATAAATAATATATACTTTTTCAACCAATCTTAACTTATCGAAATTCTCTTCAATTGGTCAAAAAACATTCAATATATTTATAAACTTTGTATAAGCTTAAATATTTAAATGTTTTCTTTGTCTTTTATGCTCTGCCTGCTTGGCTCTTCATTTAATCCTATATATTGTTGGCTATTTGACAATTTGAAATTGCTTTCTTGGCAATATATCAGCTTCAATCTATACGAAATTCGAAATGCTTATTCAATTTTCATTAATGCGAATCAAAGTGGTTCATGCGGCACTCAGGCTATCAAATTTGTTGTATTATCCCCTATCAAATGGCTGTGCTCGCATCCTAATTACAAATCGATAGACACATTTAATCATAACAAACTGAATGTATAGAGTAGCGAAAGCTGTAGCAACACAGGCTATCTTCCAATGGCAATCACTAACAAATCCATAAGCATGGCAAAGCCATAAAAACAGCAGCCAAGAGCAGCGGCCTACGGACTGACGGCCCGGACAGCCTCACTCGGCAGAGACACAAATAACCAGACAAGTTGGTCGAGGCAAACGGGCAACCAGCCAGCCAGCCAGCCAGCCAGTCAGTCAGCCATTCAACCACTCAACCACTCAACCAGTGAGCTGCCCGCGGGCCACAAAGCCAAAAACAAAAGCCGTAACGCATTCCCCTCGCCCACATTGAAGTGGTTCGTTGTCTACTTAGCGACTTGGCCTCAACTTAAAGTTGTTTTTGTTGCGCGTGTTGCTCTTGTTGTATTTGTTGCTGTTCTTACTGGAGTGGAAGGCAGTTCATTGCCTTTATTACGATCGTTACGCGTCGCGGCCCGTACAGCTGCAAAGTTGTGAATTGTTTTGCTGAAAAGCTAAAATGGCAGCCAATGATGGAATGACCCAGCTGAGAGCAGCTAACCAAAGAGTCGCCATGGGGAGTGAGTTCTTATGTCGTTTATGTTTCGGAGAATTGACCACAACAGTTAAATGAAATGCGCCGCTTAATTAGAATACCAGCTTGACGGCACACACAATATCGAAAATCCATTTGCCCACACGAATACAATCTACACATACAAACATGCATACAGTAATTCAAATGTTCTCTTACTTACATTTGCATAGGGACCCGTTGCGCTGTTGTGCCCAAATACGTACATATAATTGCGTCGATTCACATCCGCGTGGAACATGCCCGTCTGCAGCAGCGGGCCCACGACCCGGGCATCGGAGAGTATGTCCAGCACGACGTCGCGATGCTCCAAATTAGTGGCTTTTATCGGATTGTTGTACATGTCCTGGTATCTGTGTGAGAGTGGAGTAAAAAAACAACACTACAATCACCACATGGCGTATACGTAATGCGCATTGTTAACAATTTTCAAATAGCTGACGCCGTTGGCGGCTGCACACTTCAGCGCTTAATTATGCGGTTTGCATTGTCCGAAAGTTCTGTGAGCGCACAAAATACGCAAAATACGCAATTCGTGGGCATAAAAGGCATTAGAAAGCAGCAAATGCAGGCAATGTGAAAAGTTCTTTAGGTGTTAAGTATTAAATAACTAACTAAAAATACTAAATATTTGCAAGTAAATACCAAGAACTTCACTCCTTATCACATTTTCTTTTACTCCCTCACTCTAGAAAACTCTCCTCTACCACTCAGCTTATAGAACACTTGTAAGTATATTAAATCTCTTCTTTTTTTTCATTTCTAAATTCCTTACAAATTTCCACTTCACTTTAATAAAAAACATTCCTAATCCAATTTCATATAGTGTCAGAACTTCATTTGCTTTGATTATTTGACGTATGCGCCAAAGGACTCAAATATGGTTGATGCCTCGATCTCAGCAGCCTTTGCAGCGCAGCGTGAAATTATTATGGCCCCAGCAGGACACACACACAAATGCACAAATATAGCAACAGCCACGTATAGTCAGGGCTGCGCTCAATGGGTTCTCGGCACATGTCAAGCACAACACTTGGCCTTTTGCTAGCAGCTGTTACAGCCAGGTGGTAGCCGAGGGAAGGCGGGTCGTTGCTATAGCGTAGGGTATAAGAGCACATACAAGCACACATACACACATTCGCACACATAGAGAAAATACTTGTCAGGCGCGTATTTCAACATCTTCTGCTTCTTTTTCTTCTTCTTCTTGTTAGCCTAATGTACAAATAAATAGAGCCATATTTTCTACATTTTCGCTCAGGTTTGCTTTTTGCCTTTTGGCCCGAGCGCCATGTTATGCATTTTATTGTCGGCTACTTAAGTTATGCGCTTTGACCTCGATACAGACAACAGCCAAGAGGCAAGTCTCTGCACCTTCAAGCCCTCCCACCCCGCCTCCAGCAGCGCCAGCCGGGGCAGGGGGAGCGCTCATCACGAATGTATGGCCCAAGGTACGAGTCTCTCGCTGGTCTTCTTTTCCACTTATTTTTACCCGTTAGCTGCTGCTGCTGCTGCAGCTGCAAGTACTCCGGCAGAAAGAAGCGAACAGCACTTGCTGTCTCCGGAGACACATGTTCGTACATGCTTGTTGTTGTTGTTGTTGTTGTTGTTATTGCTGCGTATGTCATGTGGCTATGGTACGCGATATATTTATTTGCGGTCTCTATTATGTAATCTCCCACACTTGAGCAAACGCTTAGAGCGAGCTCTCCAACTGTTGTTGCCAGCAGGACGTGAACGTCTATCCCGATGTGTGTGTGCAATAAATAAAGTGAAAATGTCAAGTCTATGTTTACTTAAAATGAGCTCAAGCAGCGCACTGGGCAAACTCTGTGCAATATTTCTTTAAATTATTCAACGAACAACAAGAGCAGCAGCAGCAGGGGGGAACATTGCAATCAGCAGCTACCAGACGGAAGGAGAAGCAGCTACAAATAGCTTACAGAAATGGAATAGAATATGATATGTCCTGTGGATTTGCTATTCTTTGGAATTACATTTCATTTACATTACCCGATTTTCATTGCAGAAATATTCAAAAATTCAAGCATAGTCGCTCATTAAAAACTTTATCTCTTAAGCTGTAATGAAATCCAACTAATTTTCTACCAAAGGAAGTAGAGACAAACACAAATAGTATGTGAAACCGGAAAAAAGTTTATTTTTTGTTGCAGCGTGAATCCCAACCGAAAAACATATATGAGCATTTTTGGTGGCTTACAAAAGCTGAAGCTGAAGCTGTGCGAAAAGTTGAACCAGCGCACGACAGTTGAATTTAATAAATATAACCACATACCATGTACGAGTGTGTATGGTTGTGTTTGCGCAACAATGTTACGTATACGCACCGCAAACAGTGCTGCAAAGGCAGATGCCAAAACAAACGTAATGCAACACCACGTAAAGCAAAGCATCGTAACGTAACGCAATGCAAAGTAAACTCTCCACTCAAAAAACTAACCGCAAAACACTTAAAAATCAAAACCCAAAACACAAAACACAAAACTTTAAACGCCTCCGGCAGACAACCAACAGAAATATGTACAGCAAACACTCCGAAAAGTATGCAATGAAAATGGAAGGCTGCTTATGCGACGGGCAGGAGGAAACTGAAAGATGCCACAACAAAAGCGAACAATGTCGTTTTGTTATTGTGCCACGTTCACAGCGAGAGGCGGGAGACAGACACCTTGACTGCTAGCAGGCACTGTACTGTCTCTTGCTCTGCCTCTAGCTCTGGCCATTCACACGGCAGGTCGAGTATATAAACTGTGGTTGGAGCACTAAACCACAAAATTGCTGATTAATGTATTAGTCACCTCAATGGGGACTCCTCTACTCTCTTCTCTGTTTCCTTCTTTCTTGTGCAGCCGTTGACTAACGGTTAATTAAAAGAAGAGGAGAAGGTAAATGAATATGAATGTGTGTGCAAGAGAGTTGCAGATGTGCCTGGTCATTTGGCTAAGCACTTCTCAGGTCAGTGCTATTTGATGTGCGATTGAGATGTGTTGCGGCTCGTCTAGACAATATTGTATACAGATGAAATTATTTGCAAGAGAAAGTGACCCAGTCAAATAAGAAGATGAAATAGCATAACAGTGCCAGATAAAGTAGTTCATCTTCAATCAGATGACAGAAAACCCTCATAGCTTAAGAGAGGCAAAGATAGTCAGTTAAAAAATTAAATTTCATGATCTGATCTAAACATATTTTCCAGATCTGTTCCCTAAGAGCTTTTCCTTTTTCAGTGCTGTTTGATGTATGTTTGAGAAATATTCTAAATAAAATTATACAGCAAGAAAGATCTTTCGCTGTTATCAAGATGTATTGCAGATCAATGATAATAATAAACATATCGCAAGAATTTTTTTTTTTTTTTTTCTAACTGTTTTCGCATGCATCGTATATTATAGAACTATTTTTCCATTACTCTTTTACAGGCATCTTAAAAAAAAAAAATTGTATAACTCCAACAGCAACTGCAGTGAGTAATAAAGTGAAATTATTTTCTATGCTAACCCAATAAACTTTCCAGGCCAACCCATTCAACTAAACCCATGTTCAGTCTATTTCAGAGCAGAATAAGAGCATAAGAATAAGTCATTAAAACATGTAAATGTTTTTCAAAATAATTTCGTGAAAAGATAAAAAACACTTCACTTGTACATATTTACTGTGTCCTGCAAAACCTGCCCAAAAATATTAAGTATATATGTATGTACAAAATTATATGTATATAAATAATATATATATTTAAGGCCATTTAAACTCTTCAGACTCTTGCTCAATACCAATAAAAGTTTACACTCATCCTATACGTATATAGTGTATATGTATATATTTAATTATGCTGTTGCACAGTGTAATGGGGCGACTGTTTTCCGTTTCCCGTTCGCCCAGCTCCCATACCCGGGCCACTTTTACTGGCTGAGCAGAAGCAATGCTCACATTTAATTTCCGAACAGCGTGTGTGACACTTTAAATATTTCCGCACTCGAGAAGACATTTCGAGTGTTCGTAGGTGTGCATTTCGTATGTGTGTGTGTGTGTGTGTGTGTGTGTGTGTGTGTGTGTGTGTGTGTGTGTGTGTGTGTGTGTGTGTGTGTGTGTGTGTGTGTGTGTGTGTGTGTGTGTATCTGTCGGTGTGTGTGACAGTCAACTTTTGGTTGACTGCAGCCATTTGTAGTGCCCTACATTTTGATAGTCATTGGCATTGGTCGTAATGAATTTGCTGAACAGTTTTTGCTAATGAAGTTCTGCAAATAAAATGCAATTCCATTTTAAATTGCATTAAATGAGAATGCGCTGGAGGATGCCCTGAGAATGTGCTTGGTTCAAGCAGACGAAGGTGTTCAGACTACCGCCGCATTACAAGTGCAATGATCCCACATGTGTGAAAGTTGTTTCGGTACGGCTTGAGCATTTAATTGTTGTAAGAGCTTAAGGCAAACATGAGGTCGTTGAAGAGTTTTAGTTTACCTAAACTGTTTTGTTAGTAGCTATAAAATATATTAAAAAAATATAAAAAATATAGAATATATAAAATATGTTTCTGGTAGATGTTAAAAATTCTTCGTAAATAAATATATACATATAAGTACTTGAAGCATTAATTGTATATCATTAATTAGAATTCCTAGCACTTACTAGAATTGTTCAGATCAAGCTTTAAAATAATAAATTGAAACCAGAGCGCTTAGGCTATGTGTTTACTTTTTATTTATTTATAAGGGGTAATATAGAAAACAAAACAGAACAGAATTTTCTTTCTTTAACATTTGCTTTAAATATCAGCTTTAAATAAGAGTATTTATTCCCTGTTTCGTTGAACCAGCTTGAATAATACTCATTTGTCTGAGATCAGCTTACCATATGCTCAAGCAAACATATTATATCTTTGACTTAACTTATGCTCGATTAGCCACCAGCTAGGCTGTGCTAGTCGGCTCCAGGCGCAATTTCCAATTCGAATTTCATAATCCTAAAACAAGCTCAGCCACAAATATGCAGCCTATATTAGCATACATAAACAAACTGGAATCAGAGCCTTGCTAGCCCCAAAATCAAATCCATTTAATCGTCCTAAGGCCACACACACACACACACACACACATACACTGATAGCAACTGATATGGCAGCAGTTCAAACATTTGCTTAAATAACTAGCTAACCCAAGAGCGAGTTGTATCTCTGGAAGGGCGTTAATGCTTGTGTCTGGTTAGGGTTAAAATGGTACGGCAGCTGCTGCCAGTGCTGCCTCCGCTCCTGCCGCTCCTCCCGCTGCTGCTTCTTCGGGGTTCGTAGACCCCACTTAACACGGCTCCCATTTCCGCAACTGCTGGCCCCATAAAGCCGGGCCGCGCTCTGCCTGGCAGCAGACGAAGGCACAGTTTTAGCTAAATAGTGAGCACAAGCCGGTGGGATTGCTCTTCAAATGGATGCGAAACGAAAAGAGCTGCCACACGGCATTAAGGAGCTGCCTTACAAATGTGTGCTGGTTGCTTGACACACTACACATAATACTCATACGACCCTTAATGGCATACAATCAAATAAATTATGTTTTTTAATTGTTTTCACTAGGCTCTCGAATGCGCCAGCGATTGTTAAAGGTGCTGCCATTTGTTATAAGCACACTGCATTATTTATAGTAACAGCTATTTCGTTTTAGCGCTTAAACAAATATATGTATATTATATTGCGCATACGTCAGCGTGCACCGCGAACGTTCACCGAAATTGCCCCACCGCAGCCTGCGGTCGCTTTGTGTACCACATTTGTTTCTGTTGCTTAATGTGGCTATTGTTGTATGTGCGTGTGAGTGTGTGTACATAGGCCACAAAATATGGACAAACGATTATGAGTAACTGTTGTTCTGCTGGCCGCAATGGGCTTGAGGTTGAGCTTGTGTACTGTCTGTCTGTGTCGGGCGGCCGTCTGCGTCTGGTCTGGCATGTGGAAGATTGCATGCACATTTATGACGCCTCGAATACCAAAGCAGCTTTTTTATTACCTTTCAGCACTTACACTATGCAACAAGCTTGAGATTGTGTCAATACAATAATCAAACAAATCAAAGCAATCAATGGCGTCAATAAAATAAAACAAAATCGTTAAAATAATAATAAACTAAAAAATAAAATTTTAAAAATATAATACATTTAATGAAAGCGAATTTATTTATTACAAAATAGGCCAATAACTTTAAATCTTGTAAAACTGCTAATTAAAAATTTAATAAATTAAAATTAACCAACGAGAGTTTGTTTCGATATCTTTTATTTAACAAATTAAATTCTACAAACAATAATAATTGACTTCGAGATGAGCTTATGCCAACCTGCTTATTTTATTCGAGCTTATTTAAACCTCAGCTCCGAGCATGATTCAAGTGTGTTTCAACTTAGTTCTCTTCAAAAAATACCTCCATAACAACTTTTTGACAGGCTTTTCAAAAACCATAATAATATAGATGAGCTCAAATTTTATTTTTGCAATTCCGCTTGAGCCAACGAGGTTGGTAATGAAGTTTATACAACCCATAATTGCGGATTTACACACATGTATGTAATTTGCATATGGTTTTAGTATCAAACTATACATGTCTATAACATTTATTTGTGTTCTACCCAGCTCTATGGTGTAATATATTTAATACGCAGTTAAACTACAGGCAATTTCCCCCTGGAATGTACATGCATATGTATGTATGTATGTGTATCCGTGGCGGGTTAGCCCGCCGACAGAAGACCGCGCATTGCGTTCGCACTTCATGAATAAAATTTCGACATTAAAATTGTTGCTATTCACAGATTTATAGAGCCAACAAACATTAATATAATACTCGCCAACGCCTTCGTACTTGCATCCTGCACTTTTATGCCACCAACAATAAAAATAATAAAAATAAAGAACGCAGAGAAAAAATACAAATAAAATAGAGCAGGCAAACGAAAAGTTGAGCGCATATGCATAACACGAGTGAGTGGGGCTCGGGCTGGGGCTCGACATTGGGTTAGGGTCCGCTGCAGATTGAGTTTGAGCGCGTACACACAAGAGGCGTGTGGCAAAAAGCACGCATGTAATTTATGATGTTTCAGCGAGCAAACAACACGTTCCCCAGCAACAGCAACAGCAAGAGCAGCAGCAGCAGCAGCAGAGCAGCCGAAAAACTTTATGAAACGCACAACATACTCTCTATATATGTATGCATGCATTTGTGGTATGCTGGAGAGCGCATCAGCAACGGCGAGTGGCACATATGCACATGGGATCGCATGTTCAAGCATTCTTATGGACAGAATGTTAGAAAACTTTTAGACAACTCCATATTACAATTATTTAGCAGGAATATCTGAATGGCAAAATATTCCAAGATGCTGTAGCTTATGAAAACTGCAAGCAGTCTATTATGCCGCAATATCATTCGGTTGAATAATTTATTAAGCAAGAGCATGCTCTGAAAAGTTAGGCAAATTTGACAGCTTATTCAGAAATTGTTGCTTAATATTTCAATTCGTCATCTTTTCTCTCAGCATATGCAAGTTATTTATTTATCCTCTCATAGAATTTGTTTTGTTTTTCTCCGTCAATAAAAATCATATTTCCAAAAAAATAATAATAATAATTATAATAATGATTATTTAATACTAAGTAAATTTCTATATTCCCTCTTCATAAGCTGTTACCTGTAATAAAATATAAATATGTAAATTCTTTCAGAAATTAAAGTATTTCTCCAGTTTGATCTATGCTTAAGTACTTATATGCTAAACATTATACTTTGCATATGCTAAATATGTACTAAAAAGCTGTTTTCACTTTGCCAAAGACTGGCTTCAAACTGCTTAAGCAAACCTCGAGAAATATATGTATAACGTAGCAAGGCAGAGGATAACATAGGAGCAAGAGAATTAGTTGGGTAGCAAGTCGAGGGGGCTGGGCGCTAAGAGCGTGGGCGTCAGTTGTTTGGCCAACAATGTGCATATTTAGCCGACGCATTAAAGCCAAAAACGTACTAAAAGGCAACAGGGCAGACGGAGCGGCGGCGTTTAAAAGTTTACGGCCCTTTAGTATTGGGCATCCTTTTATCCGATATGCTGCAGGCCAGACGCTGTGCACATAATGTATGCAACTTCCGCTACCAGCCCGAGGACTATAAATTAAGCAGCATACTGTGCTTCAGCTCGTCCGCTGTCATCATAATCCCACGACTCTCGCACAACAGCTACGCAGACAGCAGACAAGAGAGGGCAGAAAACAGACAACAGACAACAGACAACAGCTGCCCGTGGGTTGCTCTCTGCATATTTTTTATAAATAATAATAATATTAAAATAAATAAGTCTGTTGGCCAGCAACGCCTGCGGCATTTGTCGCCATCGACCCTCTGACCGGGCGACCCGGCGGCTCGGCGACCCTTCAACCCCTGCCTGGACCACAGCTGCCCGAGAGAGCCTTCGCCTTATCTACGTGTCTGACGGCGTGTGTTTGGCAACACTGGTAATTAAAGAGCTCGACGTTGCCGTTGCGGTTTATAAATTGGCAAAATTAAAATGACAATAGAGCTGTCAGCGACACTTTGAGCCGGGTTTCTGGCTCCATTCGCCGCTGGCGGTTATTAAGGCCGTGGCCTGTCGTTTGGATTTAAGATAAGGCTCGAACTTTGTTTACATTTTCCACGATATAAGCAACAGTTCTAATAATGGCAAAACATTTGCTGGAAAATGCATTCATAATACATAAAATAAAATTTTGGTGCATTAAGAGCTAGTACATTTTTAACAGTCTAGTAAAAAAAAATATATATATATAAATATTTTAATAAAATTTAATTCATTATTTTTATTTTATTTTATTTTTTTTACATTCATTTTATTTTAATTTATTTATTTATTTATTTATTTATTTTTTTTTTTGAATGATTTTAATGTAAACCACATTATATAAGTTTTTATTTTAATTCATTATTATTACTTTTTCTAACTTTTACTTGAATTTCATTTATTATTTTTATTTTCTTTCATTTAATTTTTTAAAATTATTTTAATGTACATGCTTTACTTTATATAAAGTTTTATTTTAATTCATTATCTTTTTTTTAAATTTTAATTTAAATTATTATTTATAAGATTTTACTTTAATTTTTTATTAATTTAATTTCAATTATTTTAATCAATTTTGGCTTTATTTTAGTGAGACATTTAAAGTTTAATCTTCTGATTTCTAAGGAATTCTTAATTCTTTAGAGTCGAAAATTGACAAATAAATTGTTCCTAGCAAAAGTCCTATGCATTCACCCTAAAATTGTAAAGCTAAAACTTTCTTTTAGTCGAAGCATAAGAAGTTATTTGTGGCACATGCTAAAACTTAATTCAGTTGCCCCAAAAAACTTTCAGAGAATCACCTCGAGTTTAAAAAGAAATCTATTATTATTTCCTTCAAGAGCTGCTCCTAGGGAGACGCAAATTGAAATTGTTTGCCTCTCCGGATCAGGCTACTTCAATATACTATATACATATTTAATAAATGTTGACTGCCAAGTGGGCTACTTTTGCACTTTGGCCTCAAGTCCGCTGCAACTTTTTGCATAATTTCTAATAATTCGACTCTGAGGCGGCCCTCGAGCTGGGGGCTGGACCTGAGGGCTGGGGAGGGAGACTTGGGGGCTGGTGCATTTCTTTTGTGCTCACCTTGGCTCAGTTTTATTTCGTTTGAGCAGCTGCTTGGCATGAAGAGGTCCGCAGCATCCTTTGAGCATCCTTCACGCAGCGCATTTTATGCCTTTTTATCAGCGAGGATGTCGCAAGTTTTACGCAGCGGCAAAATTGTAGCTTTTAGGCTTTGCGCCACTTTCAACACTTTGCTTTATGGCATTTTTTGGCCCTCTGCTGCTGCTGCTGCTGCAGTTGCTGCTGTTGTCTGGGAGGTGGCGCCGTGTTTGACCCTTTTAGCCGAGCTTTGGACATGTTTTCGTGCTGCATTTAATGGCTGGCCAGATACAGTTACACCAGATACCGGGCCCCGGTGCGGGCGAGCCATGTTCGGTGTTGTGCAACACTGCAGCAGGTGGCTAATATAAGCTGCTCTACAAGTCGAGCTACATCACAAAGTGAACAGCAACAACAACAACAACAATCGTGGGCAGGGTGCATGCTAATGAGTTTGAAAGCAATTGCCTCAAATTGTTTCGGGCCTCAAATTGGGCTGCTGCTGGTGCTGGTCGATTCAGGTGAGCGGGGCCTCTACTATACATCTATCTATCTCTCTCTCTCTCTCACTCTCCCTGTGTGTGTGGCCTAATTGCAGGCGTGTTTGATTTACACTAGCCATGAAATTGTCCATTTGGGCATTACAGGGAATTTTGTGTGCTTCTTCTGTTAGTGCTATTGCTGTTGCTGGTGCTTCAGCTAGTTATGTCCGGGTCTCAAACGTAAATCCGACACACATTCAGTCTGCCAGCCCAGATTAATAGCCCATTCAGTGCGAGGGGTGAGTCAAGAGAGCCGAGGCAATAGCTAAGCGGCATTTATTTAGTGGCTCTCATCCGGTCTCCTTTCGGCTGCCCAATGAATTAGAGCTCGAGTAGCCATAAGACGTTGCTACACTCACGTGTGTGTGTGTGTGTGACTGTGTCTCGGTGTGTAAGAAATATGTGAGGAGCTTTAGCTAAGTGAAATTTTCATCAAGCTACTTAAGCAATCGATGCTTTTTCAATCGCATCAAATTGATTCCTTCTCGAGCTGTCACACCAGCAGCTTAGCCCGCACAATTAACAATGCGAAGGTATAAAGTAAAATAGATTAAATTCTTACATTTTTCTATAGACCGAACTAGCATTTAGTTTCTATCGGATACGGGCTAAAGTTTCTAATGCATATATATTCACTTGCTCTTTAATTTTTGTATATTCCTTAAACGAACGATTGCCTAGGAGCTAAATCAATACGAGCAAAAAGCTTTCTCCCTTTCTCGACCCTTGTCTCTGTGTAGTTCTTACCTCTACCAAGATCCCGCTGAGCGTTTTAAGAGCTCTCTCAGCTGCACTTAGAGTCAGACCGCAAACAATAACTCAATTGATGCATCGAATGACAATTTCAAGTATTTTTATCAAATAGATATCAGCCACCTCCACATCCGCCACGCCCACTGTGCACACAGAATGATGCATTTGAGACGTGTCATGTAGCAGCGACAAGAATGAGAGTTTTTCAGGCTACTGGGTATTTTGGAGATATTGTTAAAAACAACCGAAGCCCCCGGCTTGAAAGGATGCGGGCAACTCGATTTGCTGATGCTCTGCTGCATACACTGTCCAGCTAGCGAGTTGTCTAAACTGTCCAGATGTCCAGCTGTCCAGCTGTCGGTGCGTCATGTTGAGCTACAAAGCAAAAAGTGCCGAGGCATTGCCCGCTGCTGCTGCTGCTACTGCCGCATCAGCTGCAAGTGCTGCTGCAGCTGCTGTTTCGACTGCCATTTAATTCAATGACGGACAACAAAGCATTGCCACTGGGATGCGCTGCAGCAGCTGTGCAGCTATGTATGTGTGTGTGTGAGTGTGTGCGTTTGTCTGAGTGTGTGGCAGGCAGTGGCATACAAAACAATTTCCCTGGAGAGTTTCCATGTTCAGTTATTCGCATGTGAAAAAGCGCATCTGTTGTTGATTGTGTGAACTTCCTTTCAATCGTTTGTTTGTCGTTGTTTCTTCTTGCTTATTGTTGTTGTTGCTGCTGTTGTTGCTGTTTTTTGTTACTATTGTTGTGGGTGTTATTGCTGTTATCCGCCAGTGGCGACTGGCCTGCAGCCTTCATGCATTCCTTTTTGTTACACTACCTTTTGCGACACTCTTGAAAAGGGCAGCTGCTTTTTTGCTGCCAGCACTTTGCAAACTTTTGTAATTATATAATGCGCAATGCGCATTTCAAATTGTAGCTTTAAAGTTGTTTACATATTTTTTTCAATGATGTAATTCCATTCCGATTTTCGTTAGTTTTCTGAACAAGCTTTAAATCCTTAAGAAATATTGAATTTTCCATTTCAGTTTGATTCTAGGCTCTCGAAAGGAAAGCATACTCTTTAGTCTGCTATGGTGTTTAGAATAGTTTTCTTTTTTATTTTTTAAGTTAGCTCGTGCCATTCTACTAAGAGTCTTTGTCGAGCGTCTTTAGAAACAATTGCGTTGTTTTGTGCAAATAGTTTTTATATATATAAATAAATATATACAGTATAAACTGTCGTTCTGGCCAAACTCAAACGCATCTCCAAGGAATCCAATTCAAGGAAAACCCGTACACACACACACACGCTCAAGAAATTGCAGCAGAGTCGTGGACATTGCGGGGGCGGCGTCGTCGAGTTCAAATTTTGTGCATTGTGCTATTTATTTATTGCACGGCACAAACAGAGGACACACACACACACACACACACACACACACACACACACACACACACACACACACACACACACACACACACACACACTCAAGCACAGACCGACTAGAGTCGAGTCCTGCTGGCTGCTAGAAATGAGATAGTAGCTGGCATTGTTTTTTGGTCCGAAATGAAATGAAGGGAATAATGAATGCTCCTTTGTATGTGTGTACGTGGCTGTGTTTATTGGTGTGCGTGTCTATGTGTGTGTGTGTGCACAGGAGCCAAGCGGGAATCGGACAGAGTCGCTGTAATAACTAACTAACTCTCGGCATAATTGTCTGGCCTCTCGCCAGCAGAGAGCCTTTTTCATTATTATTTATGGTAGCCAAAGGGCATTTTTCTATTCAGTCCCCAGAAATGCTGCTGCTCGTGTCAGTTTTGACGCTAATGAGACACACATTATTACGGTGCTAAATAATAAAATAATAACAAGAAATTGGCCAATAGGGCAGTCCAGGCATAATAGAAATATTTTAATGCCAATGAATTTGATAACATAAATTAAATAAGTTCAAATCAAATAATTAGTCGATAAAAAAAATCAAAATCGAGTAATTATTTAAAATGTGAAAATTATATTTATATCCATGCATTTTCCATATATTTAAATAATTGCTAATAATTTGATTTCAAAATATTATAGCATACTTTTCAGCGCACCTTTTGTTGAATATTATACGCATGTATGTATGAATGCATAACATAAATATTCGTAATTAGCCAACTAATCAAAGTGACGAAGATGCCAATAAAGTTGATTATTCGCAAGACTATTTAAAATATAAATTAATTTCGGCTAGAATATATTCAACAATTAGTTTATTCAATTTTTACATATGTATGTATATATGAAGAGAAAAGAACTATAATATATCGTACATATATATGTGACAAATAATACAGGCACACATACATAAGCATACGCAGTGTGTATTTTAAACATTGATTATTTTAGAAATTACAATAATGAATTAACTGTTGACATTTCACTCATTTAAAATAGACTCTCCTCAACAAATTTTAAAGGCCTATGAAAAGTTAAAACTGGGAAGGATGGGGGAAGGAGTTCCAAAGTCAATTGCGCACAACGACCATCAATGTCAATAGAAGGAAGAGCATCATATAAAACAAATTTGATATACTATATTAAAACTTGTCTCTTCTTAAATGCAATTTGCAAGTCGGCACAATATATTACTTAAAGTATTTTTTCTTATTTGATTAAAAAACTGTGAATTAATAACTGGAATTTACACAATAAATATGAAATATTAATAATAAGGAAATGGAATATATTTAAATGTGATAAATTATTTACAAGAATATTCATTTCAAATTTCAACTCTCCAATTTTTCTAGATTACGAGATCAGTTAATAAGACTAGGCCTCTTGCAGCAACAATAAATACACCTTGCCACGCCTCTCTGTTACATATACTTTCACAAAGCCGCTATAGCCTGATTTCCCATTTTAATGGAAAAAAAACAAATTCCCGAAATGAATGCAATAAATTGTATTTTTATTGAACTTGGAAAAAGCTTTTGCTTATTGTCAAACATGCGGGAATATTTCTATTGCGATTTATTGCTACCTATTCTAACGCAACTGTATAACACTAGAACAAAAATCCAATCAATTGTCTGTGTGTATTTTTCTGTTCTTTTTTTCAATTTTAAGCCAGACTACACTGCGCATCAATTTTAATTTGAAGCAAAGCTAATGTGCAGCAGTTTGTGACATTAGGCGAGGCGTTTTCCAGGCGCTGGCGAGGCGACTCTAATCCTTGCCACTTAAGGCAAACAAATTGCCACATAAACAATTCTAATTGAGATAAACGATATCGATGTATGTGTGGGAGCGTGTTTGTGTTTATGCGTCTGCTTGTATGTGTACAGTGCGCTCAAAGTGTTTAATGCAGGCAAGTTGTAAGTCTATCCAGCCCCCGGAGCGCGATGGCGGCTTGTATTTCACGCCCATCATAAAATAGCGCATAAATTTCACTTACTTTTTTAGCGTGGCAGCCAATGCCAAATCGGGGCGAACATCAAAGCGACTCTGCATATAGAAGCGCAATAAATTATCACGTTCATTTTCAGATAATCCTTCCTCGAGTGCTAATGCGGCCAATGTATGATAGGATTCTGACTCCGTGATGCCGAATAATAAATCATAACTGCAAGAGACAGCAAAAGAGAGTGTAAGAGAGAGAGAATGAGAGAGAGAGAGAGGAATAGATAGCTGGTAATGGTGGGCCAGACAGAGCAGGCAAGAGCAAGCGCATGAGCTGAGAATCAGTCTATAGTGCTATGGCATAGAGTAAGTGTGTGAGTAGTTAGGTTTGCCTTACATTTATATAAGTAGAGAAGGTAATTTTTCACACTGCAAGAAATCAGCTGTGCAAAGCAAATAAAGTAATGTATACATACTTCTTATTATATATAGATAAATAATACATGCATGTATTAGTCATTTCATTTTGCATTTGTCTTAGGATATGATAAAACAATACAAAAATATCTATTATTTGTGTTATCTAAACTGACTCATTATCTACATATTTTACAGCATTTAATTAAAATTACTCTAATGTATAGCATGTAAATTGCGCTCAGTGTAGCCTTCGCTTATTGCAGACAACTTGATGCCGTAAACGGCATTTAAAAGCGCTGGAATAAAACGAGGTCCTGCGGCGTCACTTGTTACGCCGCCTGATAAATGGTAAATGCTAGAATGGCCAGCCCGCCCAATGGGCGGCACTCAACTATATAGTTTGTGTCCTGTTGCGCGCCTGATATCCTGCCGCCCAACAAACGGCAAAGACGAAGTTATTAGTGTCTGGTCAGGTTTTTGCCACCAGTCGATAAAAGTAAATGCAAAATGCGGAGAGACAGCGAGAGAGAGAGAGAGAGAGAAAGAGAAGGAGAGCGAAAGAGGTAGAGCGACTGGTAGATGAAGCTGACGCTCGATAATTGTTGTCCTTGCTTAACGCTTTCCTCTGCTTACCGCTTTGATCTATGGCCATTTCATTAAAGTGCTTAAAAGTGAAATGCGAAACGAACTGAATGCGCAAAACTCAGACCTGTAAACGTGCCAAACGTGTTTCCATTTAGTTTGTACCAAGTTTGCAGTTAGCTTTGGCCCAAACCTCTGGCGCGTCCTGGCGCCCTTCTGCCTGCAGACCGTAATTAATGGCACTTCCGTTCGGCTATTATTCTACTTGTTTTTTTTTTTTCGCACGCAGCTTCTTGTCGACGGCTAAAACACGTTCGACTTGCAAAAGGATAACAATTAAAATCCAATTAATCACGCATTTTATTCGATTATGCGTAGCATCCCCAAAGCAAATGGACACGTTCCACAACGTACGCGTCAGAGTCACAGGAAATGAGATTGAGCAGGAAGTTAAGAGAGAGAGAGAGAGAAAGAGAGATGGAGAGAGTTTGCGAGTGAGAGAGATAAATAAAGAGAGAAGCAGCAGCTCAGATAACAAAAGAAGCTGATAGGAGCAAGAAAAATGCTGAAATGCTGAACCCTTTGTTAAGGCCTGAGTTATTACTTGTTGCCTGATTGATTGATGTGGATACAACAGAAACTCAAACACAAGCACAAACACAGCTCGATATTATCGCAAATGCTTGGTGAGCTTAAAATATTAGGCTACGCGGGTATCTTAAGTCCGCAAAGACGGCAAATGAAAAGAAAATGAAATTCTTAAAGCTTTGAATGTTTTCAATTTAAATAAACTTTGCGAGCAAGTTGACTTATGAATGAGTTATGTTTTTAAAGCTCAACAGAGATATTCAAATACGCAATAATTAAATAATAAATTATGTTTTTAAAACTTAACAGAGATATTGAAATGTGCAATAATTGAATAATGAGTTATGGGTATAAAGGTTTACTGATATATTGAAATATGTAAAAATGAATTACTGATTAATGTTTTTATAGCTAAACAGAGATATTGAAATATGTATGTAATAATTAATAATTGAAAGATAAATTGCAAATAATTTAAAATTTAGTATCACTTATTGAATTTGATATTCTAGCTTAATAATAATATTTCAATATGTTGCGTCGACAAACATTTCAGTTTATAATCTAACCATCTGAATACAGTTATAAAACAACTAAATATTTGCTCATATAAACGGACTTGGTTTATTTACACTTTTACCTGTTCTCACTTCAAGAGTCTAGCTGATTTTTATAAAATGTTCGTATAGAATTTCTCAATATTATTAACACAATACTTTCTGTGCCTGACTAAAAGCTTTTGCATTGTTAACCGTCAAGGACTTTGGCTTATGTTTACCATTCTCGTATATTCTGCGAAAATGCTAACAGCATATTGGTAATATTTGCAAAAACATCCAATGATTAGCCTGTCTGAGCCAACAATTACCCATTTATCTGCAGCGCTTGCAATTGGTTTGACATTCATGAATATTTGTTGGCGCCTCTGAGACTGGAGCCGGCTCGAAGCAGCGAGGCATTAGAGCATGCCATTAACTGGAGTGTTAACCCAGCCGGAGGGTCCAACAAGTTGCGTTTGAAGCGATCCCAATAGCTGCTCAATTCGTTCAAAATGCATACTTGGATTTCACGAGCGATTTAATTTTACCTGAGGGTCAGAACATGCCACATACCACATACCACATGCCACATGCCCACATGCCAGATGCCACATGCCACATGCCAAACATCTAATCAAGTAACGCAACAATAAATAAATAGTCCTTGGGCTATTTGGCAGGTCTGAAGCAAATATCAAAAGCTAAAGCCAAAAAGTATATATAAAGAAAGCGAGAGAGAGAGAGAGAAAGAGAGAGAGAGAGAGAGAACTGCGACAGCAATTGCTTAACAAACCGGCTGAAATGCTCCGTATAATGCCCCATGACCTTGTATGGTTGATTTGGTATTACGTGTCCATCGACAATTGGACCCAATGATGTTGAAAATTGTTGAAACGATGTTGGTATGTGCAAGATATCCTGGTAGCTGCAAAGACCAAAAAGAAAGCATCAGACAAATGGCGTAAAAAGGTCATATAACTGGATGAATGAGTCACAGAGTGCGCGTGTGAGTGTATGAGTGTGTGAGTGTGTACGTGTGTATGCGTGTAAATGACAGCGGCTACTTTTCACTTTGATTTGAAATTTCTAATAAATTTTATGTGTGATTTGTTGCTGGACCCCACGCACACACACGTGCGCCACATAAAGATACATCCCAACAGATACACATATGGCCTGAAAGGGTATTTTTGCTATTCGATTGCCACACCACAGCTGCTGCTTAAATCACTACAAGCTACAAATGGAGTGAGAGCTAGCGAACTGTACGAAATTAGAATCGAATATGTGCTGAAGTCAATATATGTATACGTCAAATAAACGCATTTGCATTCAACTACTTGTTCAGCAAGACAATAAACTCTGGGCCAAACAGAATATTATATTTGGAATGCAATAAACATATATAGACATCATCGACGAAAAAATCCCATAAACGCATGCACTTTTTGCCCCAATGTAAATTTCATTGTTGCTGCTGCCATGGCTGCTGCTGTTGCTATTGCTGTTGCTATTGCTGTTGCTGTTGTTGCTATTGCTGCAACATTTCGTTGCCGAATAGTTCGACTGGGTCCAATTTCTGTAGTAGTTTGCATAAAAATTCAGATGCCAGAGTTGCACTCAGGCAAAGTGCATTGATGTTGGTAAGAATTAAGAAAAAAACCGAAGCAAATATGCTATTGCAGGCAACACAATTTTATCTCCCTATTGCAGGCAGTCCGCAGAGCAAACAAATAAAGCGCGACTAGAGAATTTCCTATTAATTTTTCCTTGGATTTCAAAATTGTAAATTTATTTTATTTATTTATCTAGTACAAATGTATCAAAAATCTTTTATTATTATTACTATTATTATTATTATTTTTTTTTTCGTTGTAATAAATTATAATTTTTCTGCATTCTATATACCCTATTTTGCTATTCGAGCTTCTACAGGATATGCCCTAACATTATATATTCCGTAGCCTGGCGGAGTCGAAAATCGAATTTTATTTGAATATTTTGCAGCTTCACATTTGCAAAATGTCAATTGGACGTTGAAACGGAATATAGGGACTACCCGTAATGAGCACAGAACGTACCTTTTTAAGCACATGTGGCTTGCGTGTGCATTGATTTAAATTTGTGTAAAGGGAAGCCGCCATTTAGCGCTAATTGAATTAATTGGCTCGCCTGATGTCACAAAAGCGCACTTAAAGCTCCCCTGAGGCAATATTATCTTAAAGCACTTAAGCTGCATGCCATGGCAACTACACCACCCAACGATCCACCCACAGCACAGCACCGCAAACACTTGAAGACTTAATCAACCGCAGTAGTTTGTACGGCTGCTGTTGGCATGGTCAATGGTCGAGAGATGTTCCGGGTCCGATGCAGGCATCGGCTCTACTGCGGTCAACGCCAATTGTCTTTCGGGGCGTGGCCATCGACACATGACCAACTTTATCGCCTTTGTTTCTGTTTAGCCCACACACAGTGCGCTCGACAAATTGTGACTGGCTGCAGGGACTCCTCAAGCCAATGTTCCGCTTGCTGTGGCAGCGCTTCAATTGAGTTTCAGCTGCAGAGCGCAAAGTTTTTGAAGCGTGTCGTATATGTGATTTATGATTTTCATATGTGGCACAGAACCTGCTCTCTTTCCATCCAACATTACTCTTGCACTGCTTCTGCTGCTGCTGCTCTCATTAGCTACGCTCTGTCGCAAAACTGTCGCAACTAGAACTGCAACTGTGATTAACTTGTTAGCAATAGTTGGCTTAGATACAGATATGTGCTGGCTAGTTGCATAGAAACAACTTAACATTTTATATATAAATATTATTCATAAATATATATATATATATATATATATATATATATATATGTATATATATATATATATACATATATATATATATATATATATATATATATATATATATATATATATATATATATATATATATATATATATCTTTATGAATAATATATAATTTAAAGCATATGGTATAAACATTTATTTGTATTCTCTTTTTTAATATATTTAATATGAGCTTTTTTTGAAAATAATTTTAAATAATTTTGTTACGTTTTATAATATGATAAGATAAACTGCTGTCATATTGATTTAATTTAATTTGATAATATAGGTAAAGTAATTATTACTTAATTATTTAAATTTATTTATTAACAGTATCGTTATAATGCTACTCATAATTATTGCATTCATAAATTATATAATAATACATATGACTATAAATGAAACAATGTGAGAGGCGATTTAAAAAATAACAATAAGACAACTAATTTTTCGCAAATTTTATTATAATTTTTATTTTAAATATTTTTATTTATGATTTTAAACATCGTTTTTCTCCTTATTGTATTATTTATTTATTTTATCTGATTTATTAAAACTTGGCTTTCTTTCTTTTAATGATCAGAACTGTACTATATTTACAGTCTACAGCATTACATTGTCAACCCTCTGCGTAGCATTTCTGAATTTAACTAAATAAATACTGTTGCCGCACAATTTCTGTACCTATTCAAGTGACTTTATGTATGAAGCTATTGTGCTATTTAAGTAAATATATTTGTCAGAGTTTTGTGCAGCCAACTCGAATACAATGCACAAATTTGTCTGGCGTACACTTTCAATATACTTACATACATAGATATACATATATAGACGTGCTTGTGTCTGTGTGCAAGTGTGCGTGTGTATATGTATGTGTGTGGCATCTACGAAGATGGATGACACTGCTTGTGTGCAACATGCAGCTACTTAAGCAGTTCGCACTCGTATGTTAGTTGCTGCAAGACCAACATTTATTTAGACTAAGATCGACCTTATTTTGTTGTAGTTGATGGTTTCTGTTTAATGAATTTTTAATATGCTTTCCTTTTTGTTGTTTTGTTGCTTTCAATTAAAAGAGCTCAAACGAACCCAATGCAAACATTTGTTTACACGCACAAGCTAATTTTTTGTGTGCTGCCGGGCGTATACTTGATATGTATGATATTTCTCTCGAATTTGTTTGCATTTCTCGTTCTCTCACTTCAGAGCCCCAATTTTAAGGCGATTAAGTGCGCACCATCTGTAGTTCTCTGTCTGCATCTAAGACGTATGCAATGGAAGGGACTCTCAAATAAATTGCTTCATATTTTATGCCTTTATTCAAATCAAATTGTTGTAGAATTTAGAAAGTTCCATATATCAATTAGTTATGCTCATTTCTTATTTAACAGCCGCCACATTCATTTGAATTGCGTGCAAGTCTGCATATGTGCATGTATGTGTGTTGAGCTGTGCAATTTGCATAAATTATTCATTTGCATTTTGCAATCAGCTAAGCGAAATATTAGCACAGCGTTAACTGCAATGCAAATGCATTTGTAAATTAATAATTAGTTACAAAGAAAATGAAATACGCACAGCTCACTGCCAGACAAAACTCTCACTGCATTCATTGTAATGCTCAATAATTAAATCATGGATTTGCTTGCAGGCTTCAAAGACCGAATGTAAATACAGATCACAAACTCTGTGCTGTAGTTGGGCCCAAATAAATCAATTGAACATTTGGAAATGAGCAAATCATTTGAATAACTACAAGAAATCCGGCACAGACTCGGCTATAATTAAATATTTAATATGTGCAGCGACTAGACACAAAGGAACAGCACGCACCACAACAAAAACAACAACAGCAACAACCACACACGCAAAACTTATTACTTTTGTGTGTGTGTGTGGGTGTGCAAGGTAAATAGGAATGTGGCCCGAAATACCTGCTTTGCTGTGTTACCTATTTGAGTTGGAGTGTCTGTGCGTGCATAATTCATTGCCTTCATTTAACACTCGCACAAGCACTGCTGCCCATCACTGCGCCCATTCACTGTCTTACTTCTTCATACAGTCGCACCCAGACGTAAATGTACTTCAAAGCTTTTTCACACATTAGCACATTGGTTTCTCTCTTGGGGCTAGCTTGATTCAACAGGCATACAGGCATGTGAAGAGTAATATATACATAAATGTCAATTTTATTTTTTTTAAATGTATAAATAAGAGTCATTAATCTAGTTTTTAGTTTTTAAATATTTTTATAACTTTTTGTTTCCTACAATAAAAGTAATTGATTACATATAAAATTCATAGACCATCTTTATAGCTTTTCAAATTAGCAATGTCTGCAGCTGTAATTTTTCGCAAGATTCTCTTTAGTCTTTTGACTCTCACTATGAATCTGATTGGAGATGAACAGATGATAGTTGAGGAAGTAGATCAAGATGAAGAGAAGAGGCAGTGGATCCGTTAATTTTCTCTCTGCTATAGATCAATTTCTATCAATTATTTCTTGCTTACGCTCTTCCCTCTCCCTGTCACTTTTCCCATTCCCCAACTCTCCATATATAACTGTCGTAGGGTATTTTGAGAGCGGATAATTAGGCTGCATAAACTTTATTTTTGCCTCTAGCTCCTTGCGGCTCAACTGCGCCCAGCTGAGGGTGTGAGCAGAGCAGAGCAGACCCAACAGTTTTCCAACTCACAGTGTCAATTTGCAGCTGGCAAAAGAAAGCAACACACACACACACACACACACACACACACACACACACACACACACACGCAAACACACACATGCAACAGCAAGCAGGCAAAGTAGCGACTGTTGCGATGTTTGTCTAGTTTGACAGAGCGCGTGTGTGTAGGTATGAGAGTGTGTCTGTGTGTGTGTGAGAGAGTCTAAGTGCGAGTGCAAGTGTGAGTGTGTGCATGTGCTTGGCATAATTAACATAATTACTATTATTGTCCCGTTGTTGATTTTGTTTTACATATATTATTTTACATCGTGTGCTTTTATTTCGCTCTGTATGCAAATGGTTTTTAGTTTTTCCATTTTCCTTTTGCGCACGCTTTTCGCACATTTTCATTATGCGGCCCTGCAGAGAGGGACGGGGCTCTTGTTGTTGCACAGTGCTAATGCGCAATTAAAATGGGAACGAAGCATAATATATGATATTATGATAGTAATTTATTCAAATGAGCCGAAGTCACGATAAACTATTGTTTTTATTTAATTTTTTTTTTTTTTAATTTTTGCAAATAAAACTTTGATTTCAACAAATGTTCAAATAAAATATTAATGCGTATGCAATGCCAGTATGTCCACTAATTAAATACACAGGAATTCCAAAAGGTAATTCATATTCATAATGTTATAAATATGCATAAATTGAGTGAATTTTATTTAAAATAATTCTTTAAAAGTCCCTAATTAAACTGTTCTATTTTAAGGTATTCATAATTCATATTCATAATGTTATAAATATGCATAAATTGAGTGAATTTTATTTCAAATGATTCTTTAAATGGCTCTAATTAAACGCTTCTATTTTAAGAAATTATTAAATTATAATGAATAAATAAATCGAATATAAATGAATCAGTATAATCGAATTGAATTGACCTAAATAATCAACTATAAAATGTTTCAAGCATCCCAAAAATTATTTATTATATTTCATCCGTCTAAATAAAATATAAATTGATTTCCTTAAGTAAATTCATAACGAATGAACTGCGTGACAAGCACCGCCCACTCTGCCTTACCATGATACTAAAAAATCAGAGCTTCGCAAAAAAAAAAAGCAAATAAAAAGCATAATTTATGGAGCCCGTCACCTAATGGGCCGCTAAGTGGTTGAGCCTCGACCCCGAACCCGAGCTCGACCTCTGTCGCTGCTGAGGAAGCGATCCAAAAACGTGATTAATTGAAAAGCAATTAACTACCACGCCTACTGCCCACCGCCCAACGGCAACCACAGCGCAGCACTCAGCTAAACGTGGCGCTTATTAGGCGCGTGTTTCGGATAGAATGGATACAAAGGATTACAACTAAGCTGCAGGCTTATGCCCACGCATGATTAGTTATGGTCAGCGGCAACGGTGGGTGGCGGGGCAGCGTGGTGGGTATGGTGGGCGTGGCCGTGTACGGCTCATTGAGAACGCGGCGCGACACTCGTAAATTTATCGAATCATTAAGCACAAATGAATCAAAGCCCAGGCTGGCTGGCTATTGGAAGATGCCAGCGAAAATTAAATTAGGACCAAACATCGGAACAAGATAATGGACAACAGCAGCAGCAGGAGCAGCAGGAGTAACAAGAGTAACAGGAACAGTAAAAGGCACTAGCGCGCGTTGTGGTGCGATTAAAATGGACTGGTGCACCACACTCGCACCACACTCAATAATTCAATAAATTGATTGACTCACCGACGTTGGCGCAGGCAATCGAGCAGAGCATCGTCCTCCTCGTGGCCAGCCAGCGGACAGTCGAGGGACTGGGCTATTTGCATGGTCAATTGCAGGGACTGATTGCTGGCGGCCCAGTCGGACATGGCCGAGCCGGACATGAGAATGGCGCGATGGAATAGACCTACATTTAAATGCCATTATAATGAATGGGCAGCTGGTTGGTTTGATTTTTGGGCGTGGCACTTACCTGAAGCCACCGGCGAGACCATTAGGTAATTGACACAGGCGGCGCCGGTGCTGTGGCCCATGAGCGTGACGCGCGTGTTATCCCCACCGAAGGACGCAATGTTCTCCTTGATCCAGTGCAGCGCCGCTATCTGATCTAGCAGCGCATAGTTGGCTATATTATGAGCATCGATGCCGGGACGCATAAACCCTAAAGCATATCGTGACAGGCAATTAGCACGCTGTCCATTAGGGTCGACTGGGGCGGCGCCACGCCCATAGGAGGACTACATACCTAGAACGCCGAGCCGATAGTTGACAGTGACCACAATGACCTCCCCATAACTGGCCAGAACGGAGCCATCGTAGGCATTGCCGCTGTTCCACTCAAAGGACTCGCCATGCAAATAAACAAGCACGGCGTGCTGCTTGGGCCCTGCCACGGGGTCTGCACGGGGAGAGAGAGAGAGCATACCTTTAGTTTCTGGATTTGCTATGTGCATCATTAAGTTACCTGTGTGCGGCACGTACACGTTCAGATACAAGCAGTCCTCGCTCTCCGTTTTCAGATAGGGCATCAGTCGCATCAAGTGCCTGTAACGGCCCTGTGACATGTTTACACTGCTCGGCCCGGACACATCCGGTAGTTTTTGTGGACAAACCGGCGGCAAATGACGCGCGATTTTCAGGCCCTGCCATGGCAATGGTGCACCTGCAGGGGAGTGGCAAGGGGAGAGGAGCAACACCATTAGATAAGCTAAAACAAACTTTCATAAAGCACTTTTTCGCCAGCACTCGAGCTAAACTAGCAGCAGTCAACAGCACAGTGAGTCAACAACTAGCAATAACTGGGTGAAATTTTAGATATATCAAAAATTTATAATTAAATGTAGTTATAGATCCAAAATTATTTTTCTTATATATATTTATCTACATTTATTTATATATTACACTATTTTAATATACAGTATATTAACTATTAATATGTTTGTAAAAGTAGATAGAAATATTTAATAAAACTTTCGCTTGGTATATTAATCTCGCAATGTTAATGCATATCGATAAACCCTTTGAATAACCCATTGCCATTTAACCTAGAATGCCAATCCTAGATCATAAAGATATGTCAGAGGCAACAACGCCCATAAGATTCAAAGCAAAAAGTTTCTTTTAATGTTTAAATATAAATGGGAAATTTGAGTTACCAATGGCCTTCTCCTGTCGATACCACAAACCAAATTTGTAAGCCATATTATTGAAGATGTAGAAATCATCAATTTAAAGCTCAAGAGCCAAATAAGTTGCTCTCGATGTGTCTATTCTCGATTAAGTCTATTTTCTACAGTTTCTCCTCTGCACAATGTTATAAACTGTTTTATCAAGTCTATCAAATTTATTAGTTAAAAATAAGTTACCACTGCACAATAATTTATATTCTAACGGAAATATGACAATTGAGTTCCTAGTTTCCCAAATGACAGATTAGTTGCTATCATCCCCTTTTAACTACTTTAAAAATAGAATAAATAAATGAGTTTATGCCATCGCTGGCAATCGAATGCAACTATTTACTAATATAAATCATTTAAAGTATTACTCAATTGCAATTCTTGTGATTAAAATGAAACAAATTCGTATCATAACTGTTAGTAGCCCACTGTGCCAGTTATAACCAACGATTCCACGCTTATTTCCTTCTCTCCGTCTCACTCTGTCGCACTCCCTATCTATCCCGCTCTTTGTCTCTATTCCGGTTGCCGCGGAAAAACAAGAATTCGATTGGTTTGCGTGGCATTTGGGGAGCACAAAGTCAATTTCGTATTTATGTAGCACGGTCGACGGGCACTTGGAAGTGCCGTAAACAAGTAGACATTCGACATTCGAGCTCACAGCCAAAGCCACGCCGGCATTCACACTCGTGCACACATTGAAAGGCAACATGAACAGGACACTTCCTGCAGCGGACACTCGGGACACTGTGGCCAAGTTGACTGCGGTTGGGTTTTTGGCATTTCAGTTAACGTCGCCTCGAATCGCATCGCATCGCGTCGCGTTGCTTTGCATTGCTTTGCATTGCATGTGAGTGGAACTTATGTGGAGCAATTGTGACCACGATTTGGTCAACTTAGTTTTGATTCCGTTGCATTGTTGCTGCAGCAGCCAGCTGAAACACCCATAGACACTCAGCATGCCCCATGACACACTTCGTGACACATCAGCGGACAGCCAATCGCAGCTTGGCTTGGCTTGGTTTGTGCAGTGGTTAGTCGCTGGCAATATTTGGCCAAAGATTCAAATGCGTCCAGTTCGCACCGCTATGCAAATTTCACTCGGGTTATCAAGCGCAAAATGGAATTTTAATGCAGTTTTGCTAACGAATTAATATGCAAATTTACCCACTGCAGCTAGATATCGAGTTAGACAATATTTGAGATAATATTTTCATTAACGAGGCTTCGTAGCATTGGCATCGGGTATGTGGATTAAAGTTGAATAAATTATTAGATACTCTGATGCTATCGAGTTAATAAGCTATCTACATTTTTCATATAATAATAAGGGCACTTCTGAAGGGGCTCAAAGAGTACAACCCATATGGGTAATTTAATTTATATACATTTTGGAAAATCAGTAGAGGGCTTTAGCAAATTTGCCATGCTTCCACATTTTTCATCTTGGGTTGTCCATGACAATATATTTTAAATATTTATGGAAATGTCTAAATGCTTATGGAAAATCGGAGATAATATATTCAGACTTGCATTATTAGAGTATGAGTATATATTTCAAACGTCTAGCCTCTTGGATCTAGCAAACAGATAAATCCAATATCACTTCGTATATCATATGAGTCCAAAATCCATTTGTTTGTTTGATTGGCTGCTCTATTAAAAATCAGTGTTGAGTTCATCGTCTTCTTATATATGAAGGATACCACGCAACTCCAATCAAACTATATTGAAACATTTCTAAACAATTATAAATTTTGTTGATTTACGTCTGATTTTCCAACATTGCTAATTGTACTGAATAAAGCAGACAAATTTGTTTGTCAAAATAATATGATTAAAGGACGAAATATCTGGTGATGCGGAATATAAATGTTCTATAGGCAAAACATTTCTACATAAAATTCTCTTAGACAAGTTTCATTACATTAAGCAAAACCTTAAAGAAAACTAATTTCTATTTTCACTATTTCTTTCTCTTGCTCTCTCCTTCCCTCTTTCTGTTTCTCTTTCATTGTCTTGCTTTGCCATTACATGCCTAGGCAATTTCAGGCATCTCAAAACATTCCAGATATGCAGCATTTACACTTTGACATATACGAGTCGAACAAATTTCATTTCGCCTGTCGAACGCGGCGCGTCATGTTATGACGCCCATAAAACAAAGAGCGAGCGAAATCTTGGTGCACATGGTCACACAGCTATGTCTGAGTCTGTGTGTGTGTGTTTGTGTGTGTGTGGGCCGCAACAATAAACAGCAAACGAGGCATGGCAGCATGGGCGTGGAAAGGGGGCGCTGCGCGTCAGTCGGTGGCGTTATTTGCATTTTGTTATTAATAATTTTCGCAACAGGCAATAGGACGCGCTGTTAGTACATAAATAAAGCCCCGCGCGAGTCCCTAGAGCAGCGCAAAGAGAGAAAAGACAAATGCTGGCGAACCAATTTGCGACGTGTTTTCGACAACTTTTTCTATTTGCTCGAAAGTGTGCGTGTGCTGTGTGTATGTGTGGATGTTTCTGTTTGTGTTTGTGTTTGTGTTTGGGTGTGTCTTTCAACTCTACACACAACAGATATACGCAAAGGAATCTCGTATTTGCATTGGCTTTGCATTTGCCTGGCAAAACTCTGCGTCCTATTGTTGCAACAGCGCGTCGACATGTTTGCAACACCAACAGCAACAACAACAAGAAGAAGAGAAACGTTTTCCGCTGACAAATATGGCGTCAGTGGTGAGCTCAACAGCAGCCACGGCCTGTCCGCCGTCTTCCGTTATTGTTGCACTTGCTGCATGGATTGAGTGTGCGCCACTCAAGTGCTCAATAAACGCAACGCGGTGGCAAGCACTTTACACCACACACAAACGCACACACAGGCGGATAGAGAGACACACTCAAACACAGACAAATAGAATTGGTGACAGGCACTTTTGTTATGGCCTGTGGCTTTGCGTAGTGCAACATTTTGTTGCCACATAATTTATTGTGGCTCGAGGCCGAGCCCGAGCCGTGTCCTGTCTGTGCATGTCCTTGTGAATGTAGTTGGTAGATTGTGGTTTTTGCATTGCAATGTCCTGGCTGTCCGACTGTCTTGGCCAGCCACTCAATAGCCGGAAATAACTTGGCCCAGTCTCTCGGTATTTACTACAATTCTCATTTGACATTCGACATTCAACAAGCGCATAATTGGCAAATATTTGCAATTTGTATGTGCGTAATTAGCATACATATTTGCCACTCGCCAGCACTGAGAAACCCAATTATAAAACAAACAAAAATATGATACGCAGAGCTGCACAAATATTCCATAAACACATTTGGGCTGTGCATACACATTCGACAAATACTCGACTCGACACACATTTTCATTGCAACAATAACTTCCAATTGGATCCAATTTAGCTGCAAAAATGTCTGGCAGGCTCGCAGTACGTGTCAAGTCATGCCAGCAACCTCAGCCAGGTGTCTCCGCACCCGCACCCGCACCCGCACCCGCACCTGCACCCGCATCCCCACCTGGCAAGATAATTGCTTAAATTGCAGCCAGAATTCTGAATTGGCCTGCAGCATGTGTTTGAGACATGGTCAGAATGTTTTCCCGGCATGCGGTTCGCAATTTGGGTTTTGATTTTCGTTACGTTGCGGCTGCTGCTATTAAGCACCAATAGGTCCTGTGCTTATGCGCCAATCGCCACTGTGATTACAGGTGTAAGTTTTAGGAACTGCGTCTATAATTCAAAAAGCTATTGCAAAAGTATTTGGAAAAGTTATATCTATGACAATAGGATTTAGAGATGCAGCTACATTCATCTTAAAATCTGACATTCTTCTAACGTGAATTTGAGTATATTCACAAAAAAAAAAAAATAAAAATAAAAATAAAAAAATAAAAGATACGAAACTATTTGAAAACACGAATGAATAATTACTTCAATTAAATCTAATTTAAGAATGGAAACATTTTAAAATAAAATATGTATATATTTTAAATTGTTTTTTAATATATAAAATAAACTGCGTAAAAATATTGTAAATTTGTCAATAATATTTTAGCAAACTTATCATTAATTGCTTCTATTAACTCAAATTAAGTAATGAAAAAAAAAAACCAAAGGAACTATAATCTGTTTTTAATAAAAGTTTACTAAGTTATTATATACTTTCTTTTAATGAATAAACAAAATGTATTAAAATTAGATTATTAAAAAAATATATATTTCTTTTATGAATAGTTTATTTAGTTGCAAACTAATGAATAAACTCATCAATTAAATCAAATTATTAAATGGAATTAAACAATGTATATATTAATATATGTTTTTTTTTTTATATTAGAAACATATTTTAAAAACCATTATACCCTGATTTCCCATTTTCAATGGGTTCAGGGTATAAAAATATCAAATGAAATGCAGTGCTGTAAAAAATACAACAAAGCTACGACAAATTGTATGATACATTTTTAAATACATTTTAATACAAAATAAAAATCTATATCTATAAACAAGCTGCTCTGGAATCACTGTAGCTATAGAGTCATGTTACTCACCTGGCGGCATGAAGCGCCTGCTGCCAGTGGGCGCCTCCGCATAGGGCAGCCCCAAATATTGATCCACCTCGCGCAGCCCGCTTGTTACCTGGAAGCGACGTGTGATGCCCATGAGGCGTCCCTGTTTGATTTGCAGCTCCGGTGTGTAGAGCAGCTTGTCGGGCACCACGTGCCGCCTTTCCGGATGATGAGTGCTGCTATCGCTGTCAGGCGTGGCAGCTGTTGTTGTTGTCGTTAGAGTGGACTCTGGCTGCTCCTCGCTGGCGAATAGCTGAGCCATGCGCTCCTTAAAGCTCAGCTCTAAAGTGTTCGCCTTGGCCGACTTGAATGCCAGCTGGGCGATTGTTTTGGCCGTCAGCGTTGTGGCATCCGTTAGAGCTGAAGGCCATGTTGTTGTTGCTTTTGTCGTTGTTGTGATGTCCCCAATAACCGGCGGAGGCTCGACTGGCGCTCGAATTGCGGCCACACGAAATTTTGCTGCGTTCTGCGACTCATTTCCGATGCGGCCATCGATTGAATTTAGCTTTGGTGCAACTGCTGCTGTGGCATCTGCAGCTGCAGCTGCAGTTGGCATGCCCCAAGTGGCTGCCCCGTGGCAACAATCAGCGCTTAATTGCTGCTGCCGCTTGCCGCCAACTGTCAACAAAAATAACCAAAAAGCGCCCAAGTGAAACTTCATGGCGCCTTCTCTCTCTCTCACTCGATCTCTCTTTCTCTTTCTGCCTTCCGCTTGTGCTGCTGCTGTTGATTTTTTATTTTCAATTTTCTATTTTCAATTTCAATTTTAATTTCGATTTTAGCCAAGCTCAAGTTTTCACATTACGTTTGTCTTTTGTATTTGTCTCTTTCTTTGTTGCGTTAATTACGTTTTATGCTCTGCCCAAATCGCCACATTTTCCTCTATTTTCGCATTCTTCTTATATTTTCTGCTTGTTTGTATTTACATGGATTTGCCAGATGCCCCGAATAGTTCTCTCACTTCATATACTTGTACATTTTTAACATGTTTCCTGTCGAGTGTTTACTGTACTTGGGCTCTTGCATTGCTGCTGCATGAAAAACTTTCATTCAGTTTTCTTTTGTGCAAAAGAAAAGCACGAGAAAAAGAGATGGAAAAAAATGTAAGAAAATACGAATTGGGCAAAACTCAAAGCTATAAACAATTTAAATGTTGTTTTCATGTTTTTTCATTTATTTTTTTCCACTTTTTTCTTGGCAGCTGCTGCTCTTTTCTTACGTTATTTACGTTCTGTCGCTTTTGTTTGTCAAAGGCATTAGAGATTAAACACAGCGCAGATCTGCTCTGAGAATTGCACTCAAATATTTGTATTGCGGCTGTGGCCAATTCAAATGTCCAGCAGCATCCGGCTTTATATGCTGCTAAGCATGTGTTCAAGTCTTTTAGTTTAGCAAAATAACTAAACAAGAAAAACTAGTCAGCCGACGCATACGGAAAATTCATTTTATTAATTATACCAATTAATTAATAAATACCAAGAATTATTTTCTATCAAACTAATTTCAAAACTAAATGTCAGAGAATATTGAAATGATTTTGCTTCTCATTGCAAGTGAAATTAATTAAATGAAACTATTTCGAGTTTATTAAATATTTAAAAAATATATTTTCTTTTTCGCAATAAGCTTTTTCTACAATACTTTTGATTATTCAATATTTTCAAAGAAATAGAATTAAAATTCCTCAACATTCCTTTCACCCATCACTCAATTTATTTCGGCATTCGTTCTTTTTCACTTCACATTGACTAGGTTTTCCATCAAAGTGCTGTTCATTTTTCCAATTTGAGCATTTATTTTTGCCTCTAGACAACAGCCAATTATGTTGCAATTCGGTTCTGTTTTGTGGCAGCTCTCGAAAAATCAATTACTTGGAAGCACACACTTGAAGGATTATCAACTCAATTGAACTTTAATGATACGCCCTGTAGACTTTGAAGCTCACAGCAGTTCCACTGAATGATATAAGAGCTGGCATTAAAACGATTTTCTATACAAATTGAAAGCAACGAATATATGGAACGTATATATGTATGTGTACATACACATATAGAGATCAGAACAAACGTCCATCATTCAAATGCCGACACATAGCAAATGAAATCTGAATGCCATTTGAAACTTTGGTCTCAAATTCACAATTTGTTGCTCTGTTGCATAAACAAATGATAAAAATAGCAACATTTACCATGACGATTAATCATAAAACTGCTAATAAAAATTCAATTAGCTTCTTAGGGCTCTTTTGTATACGACCGTATGTGTTGACACTAATGCTATTTATACAGATACAAACACATAAATATACGAGAGACAAAATCAATGCGAATACCTAAATAAAAACGGAAAGCAAAAAATTACTTTTAAATGATTCTTTTTTTTTTTTTTATATGTGTGTGTGTGAGTGTGTGTTTTACGAGAAAACAAACTCAGCAAATAGAAACATACGCGTAACATGTGCCGCATAGCTAGATATACATAAATATAAGCATATTTATCTATATATATATGTATATGTGTGTCTGCATAAGTGTATTTGACTATATATCAAAATAAACAGAACGCTTTGACGCTCTAAAAGCATTTTTTATTTCAACAACAAAATGTGGAGCATTGGGAAAAAGCTGAAAATCAACGGCAATCAAGCTAAAAACTAATTTTACAGCTAAATTTGTAAAACAACACTAATTTCAATTGCAGCTAAAGCAAATATATATGTATATGTAGATACATATATAGATAAAATCTATTTATATTATATTTATCAACAACATTTCCGGCTGCACTTAAAATTTTTTTGCACTCTGTTGGCGTTTAAAAATACAAAAAATTGTCCCCAAAAACCAATAAATAAATGGATATTGATCTTAAAATACCCTTGAAAATAATTTTGCATTTCAGACGATATTTTTTTACATTTCAACTGGATTTGTCATAATTTTTATAATAATACAACTGATTTTTTTAATTGTATATTATTATATACATATATTATTGTGATTTGTTGTGAAAACTTAAGACAACTCATTTGATTATCTTTTATATTCAGAATTATATATCATTGAGGATAACTCGGATTATATTTCTCTGTTTCATGTTCAGTATATTCCATGTTTTGTGTACCAGTATGCCCTCTTTATATTTTAAAAATAACAATGGGAAAACATTAAAAAAAAAATGCTCAAAAATGTCTTTTATTTATCTTACGAAATTGTTTATTATTTTTAGCGTCAATGCGCACAAATGTCAAGGTACATTAGCTGCAAACATTAACTTTAAGTTTTAGGTCAATTTTCAATTTGCTGCGGAAGTTTTCCCAGCACTTGGGTCGCTGAGAAAGTAGTTTTCCCTTCCAGAAAGAGAGCCATAAATCTATTATATTTATGTGTGTAGGGGCTAATTGAGTCGGCGTTGATGTTGATGTTTGTTCGGGCTGTATTTATAGAGTGCTTTATTGAATGGAAAATCATCGCTATTTCGGACATCGTGATATCAGCTGTTGAGCGTCGAGTATATACGGATTTGAGCACTTAATTCAGTTTCACTAAGTGAAAACGAAAATGCGCTTCGCTTAAAATAGCCCGTAAGTAAACAATAAATAGACGACAGCTCGACACCGCATTTAAATTAAATGCGCAACATTAAAAATAAACTGCAAGTGCGTAAAATAAGAACTCGAAATCGAAACACAACAGAAATGTCCTCGGAATTTCGTTGGTGCTAACAAAAAGGAAATGACAAAACGAAAAGAACGAAAATCGAAAAGAAAACTAAACTAAAAAAAAAAAAAAGAAGCAGAACTGAAAATTCAGTCACGAGCTAAACTGGCAGCAACTGTCAAGAGCTGGCAGCTGGCAAAAGGCGAAGACAAAGAACTCTTCGCATTCCAATTGGAATGCGAGTTAAGTAAACTGATTTGATTTGGATTACTTTGTCGCCGTTGCACTGCTGCACCACTGCACCACTGCACCGCTGCTCCTGCTCGCTGTCCGCGGGCCACTTCACACGGTCCGAGCAGACCCAAAAACAATTTGGAAAATGCTTTGTACTTGCTGCAGCCTGCTGATAGATGAGTTTATGTGAATTGGACATAGTTTATAGCGACAGTTTTTGAATACTTTGAATTGATATTAGAGGAGATGAAGTTTTCTATTTTCGGATAATTGGAGAAGAAGTTGTGGAGCTGAAGCCACAGAGTAAAAGTAACAGACATAAAAGGAATTTAATTCTATTTATTATTATATTAAATTGCTATGAATCTTTTGTAAATAAATACTAATAGCTGTATTTATATAAAGCAGAAATAAATACATATGTACATTTTATTTTATTTAGATTAAGCATATTATGCAAAAGAGATAAAGGTATTAGCTGGAGATGAAGCAGAAGAGATACTTGGGTATAAATCTATGTCTGTATTTGTATATATTTACAGCAAACATATAAATACTATTGTTCCATTTTTAATTTATATATATAAATACACAATGAATATATATTTATTTAATTTAAGCATATATCAAATGTAAATATTTATATAAAATTTTCTATTTTTATTCAAATGCAAACCCATCTGTCCATCAACCTTTTTTACTCTTTATCTATGCATATACATATATGACTACTCGTTTAATATTCATTTGCTTAAACATTTATTTAACTTTAAATAAATTTAATTATTTTGTTTTTTGAATATACACTGCAATAAAATGTCAACTAGCTTCATGAATAAACATGTGGTCAAAGTGCTATCAGAAATAAAAAGCGAAGCAAATATGTTTCTGATTGCCACAATGTGTTGCACACACACACACACACACACACATAGGCGACATACAATTGCAGTTGTAAACAAATACAAACAAGAAGAAACGGAAAAAAATAATAATTTATTTATATATACGAGCAACGAGCGCCGAAATCAAAGTTTGACACACTCAGCACTCATTATTCCTCAAAATGAAAAATAAATATTTTTCTTCAAAATATTGAATATGTACTACGTATAGCAAAAAAAGAAAAAAGAAATAGATTCTCTGGCTGCATGCGAACGTGCATTACGTCGGAATGTCATAAATCATATGCTGCTCATAAAAGCAGCGACGGGCGGAGAAATCGCGCTCGCATTTGTAATGCAAATGATGTCAAAGGGGCGCCTAGACCCTAGTTGGGGCCAACATAATTTGCATAATTAGCATCGGGAGCTGACAACGCATTGAAAGCTGTCACATTTGACACGTGGTAACCGGGCGTGGCTGAGGGTTGAAAATGTGAAACCTAAAAACAGAAAAACAGAACAAGAAGCCCAACCAAAGCAAATTATTTGCAACTAATTTTAGCTGCCCCGCTCGAAAATTGGTTGGCTTCATGGCGGCTACGGTGGGTGGTGGCGGTGGTGGGGCGTCATATTTTAGAAATTAGAAATTCAAAATAAAAACGCAGCGAAACGAAACAAAATCCACGCGAAATAAGTTCAACAAACCCCCAAAAAAAGCGAGTGAAAAATGAAAAAAAAAAAAAAAACTATGCGCCACAAAAATTATTTCGAATTATGCGATTTATTTTCGGGCCAGAAAGCTGCATGCCAACGCCAACGCCAACGCCTCCCATATCCCGTACGAATATGTATAAAAGTGGGCGTGACAAATGCATAAATCTGGCCCATTATCATGCAAATTAAGTGAAGCAAATATATGTAGTATATACAGATACATTTACGAGTCTATGTAGAGCATTTTTAAATGCCCCGGATCGACTCGAACAACTATTTTAATGCCAAATTGTTTACACCATGGCAATAGATATGCATGTGTGTCTGTGTGTGGCCGAGTATATTGTCAGAGATTTAAGAGGGATTTGCTAGCACAATTGATTGCAGTGTAATATTGGCTGAGCATTTAATGCATTTGCAGCAAATTAAATTGAGAACTAGACAAATATTTGCTGAAAAGTTGAAAAGCTGACAGCTTCCAAAAGAAATGATAAACAAACATACACAAGGATACATATTTAGAGACATGTATATGTAGGTATGTGTGTTTATAGAAATTCATATTAAAGCAGATTAAATTGCACTTCAGTAAAATATTTATTCCAACAAATTTGACACTTGACTTATTCGACGCGGACTTTCAAGTTAACTGACAGCTTCCATAGAATTTTCTTTATAAACAAATACTGTTATATATTTAAGTTTGTATATATGTATTAAAGACAAAACAGACATCTTTTAAATATTGAATTGCACTTCAAAAAGTTGTTTACTTTTGCAACTTTGACATTCGTCATAATCTGACTTTTGATTAATTCAATAACAACTTTTCCACTTAATGCCAGATAGTTGTCAAGCATTTGACACCTTGAACTTTAATGTGATTTGTTTTACTTGACAGCACGGTAATTACATATTTTCAGATGAAATTTATAAATTAACATAACATGTATTGAAAGGCAAAGAACATTTCAGATCCATTCAAATTAATGGTCAACAAATAAGTTTTCGTTATAAAATCATATTTTTTCCTGTTCTATTTCTGTTTACGTGTTTAATATGTAACAAACTCAACAATTTTGAACCGTACATAGATAATTTCCAGTTGATAATCCTATTTTCCTGAATTCCTGAATTTAGGCTGCATTAAACTACTATGCAATTGCTTTGTACAACACAAAATCAGAGAAAACATGAAGGCTTTAAATGAAGTCAGTAGCCTCAGGCAGGAATTTTATAGAAACTTCTAGCAAAACATGAAAATTTCAAAGAAAAACTGATTCTATTCATTTCAGAACCCCCTGGATGAATTTTCCCACCATCATATGTTGTAGAATTTGATATTGTTTATTCCTTCTGCTTTTTTTTTCTTTTTTCATTGTGTTTTCAAAACACATTATATTCACGCTTCGGCTTGTCCGAGCGCTTGACGTCAGTTTATCGCTGCAATATTCACCGCTTTTGTTTATTTATTTGCTCTCTGTATAAGTATCTGAACGTATGAAATATTTATCTGCAACACAATATCATAAAAATTAAGTGAAAACATTCCGCTGATGTGCGTCAAAGTGGGAAAAGGCGAGCAGCACAGTTAAACGAAAAATATACGCATTTAAGAGATTTGCATTTGCAAAATGATTTTTTTCTTTTATTTTCTACCTTTTTTTTATTAAATTTTAATTTCGCATTAATTAATGTAAATTGCAATAAAAGTCCTGCAGGTTGCGGTTCGAACTGTAAATATTTGCAATGCTCACAGATTTCTCACATTATTTTGGTTTGTTTTTCAATTTTTCATTTTTTCTTTTTTTTGCTGATTTAATTTTCGTAAAATATTATACGCATTATCAATTTCTGGCAATTTGCATTTACCAATTTGAGGAATGGGCTTTCCGCATGATTTGGTTATTTTGTTTGCGGGCCACTTTGATCTGAATCGCGGATACTTTTGATCAACCGAATATATGCACACTATATCTTTATTTCACTGTCGCACCGATAGATAAATACATTATTTTTGGATACACAAATCGATTGCATAAATAAGTTTCCACTTTTGCATTTTCACATAGGCTTTTCCCCATTTCCCATTTATATTCACATTTTCAACTTGATATTTATAAAATTTGTACTTTTTGGTTTTTTAGGGGTCCGACCCTATGTTTTGCAATTGGCGCGCGCGTTTGTTTTTGTCCCCCTTTTCAGCTTCGTCGTCTATTTATAGACCGTGCAAAAGATGTATCTCTCAGATGCTAACGAACAGCATTTCCCACACGTTCAGCTGCTGCAACACAAGCGGCACGATCGACGTTCAAGCGACAACTGTTCTGAATATTTTTCAGCTAGTCTCGCATTTGTCGTAAAATTCAGATCATTCTCTTCGGTTGGTTCTCTTAGCAGCTCTCTGCCGTAGATGGATGTACTTAAAGATAGATTTACGCATGCAGTTCCTTTAGACTGAGCCAAGCAAAGAGCAAGTTCTAGAAATGATTAAACGAGATATATTTAAAGATAGCTCATAAATTGGCATTGCTTGCTTTTCTTTCTATATATGTATATAGAAATGTGCATATGTATTACTGTTATGATTCTCTTCAATTTAAGATTTTTTGAAAATATTTTGTTATCAGAATATATATATATTTTTGTTTTTATTAATTAATTACTTCAGTCTAAATCAAATATATTATTATTATTATTATGTTTTTATGCTCTCTTAACGCAATTAGTTTATGGTATTTATTTAATTACAATAATAATCAGTTTAGCATGTATTTTTTATTATATTTATGCCTTTTATACAAACATGTAACTTTATATATATTTTCTCTTAAAACACAGTGCCGCTTGACAATTTGCGTACAACTTAAAGTCAATATATTCAATATATATATCCATTCCCATAGACATTATTTCAAGCCACTTATCTTCATCTATTTCGAGTCCATCTACCGACCGCCCACCACAAAATCAGCTACAGCTCCTGCTTTCAACTCGAGTGAGTTCCGTTTCCCTGTGTTTATTAATTACCTATGCAGTTTGATCAGTCGCACGAGTCCCTCGGCTATTTATCCGTGAAATCCCTTTGGGGCAGAGTCAGCTGGATGCTGCTTATCGGACACTTCCTGCCACAAATCTCTTTCTCTCTCACTTAGTCTAAGTGCACCTCTACAATATCTGTGCACAATCTGACTTAAAGTCTTAAATCAGTTTGGCTTCTGGCCAACCCAAAAAGTTTTCCGCTTCTCCTTTTCACTTCCATTTTTTTCGGGGCAGTCAATTTTGCATCTCTGTTTGCAGAAGCAGCTAAGTGACTTGTTTGACTTCTTCATCGTGTGGGGCAAAAACGTTTAAAGGTGATGGCCAGTTCTCAAACAAACCGTGTAACCTTTTCTGTTTCACACTCTTTTCCCAACTCTCTTGTTCGCTACCCTTCGCTCTGTGTGGGTCACATGTCAGTCAGACTGTGGTGGGTTGCTCATACGCCCCATAAACCGATTCGCAGCAGCACACGGAACAAAAAAATCTCGCCTCACTTGGCCTTGGACCTTTTGTAGCTGACTTGCTACAAGCTCTCAATTTTTCGTGCGTTTTCTTTTTTTGGTTTCACTTTTGCTTGCATGGGCTTTTATAAATTGATTTGCTCACGCTCTGACATTTTGGAAAGTCGTTCGAGTAGCTAATTTACGACCATCAAAGTGCGCCAATAAATTACGCTTTAATTGCAAGTTAATTAAAATTGAAGACCCCAACCAGCAGAGTCTGTGCTAAAAATAATCAATGGACCAAGTCAAACCAGCCGAATTAAATTCTTATTTTTTCTGAAATAGCAGAAAAAAAAAACACTGCATACATATATATGCTATCCATACCTTCGAGTCGTGTGTGTACAAATGCGCAATTAAACTTGTAAATTTGGCAAATGCCGGCGCTTAATTAAATGCATTTAACCATTGGCAAATATTATAATTATATGCCCATAATTGCGTTTGTTTGCTCACATATTAAGCTAAATGTAAAAATACGAAATTCGCAATGCATATGCATAAACAAAATATTTATTACAATGGAAAATCTCATGAAATAACGCATTTTGCATTCCGCTCGCCAGAAATTATCAGTTAAGGGAATTGAGAATTAAAGGCATCTCAAATTATGCAAATCCCTTCTACTGTGTGCATATTTTATTCCATATACAATTAATTTATTTATTTATGAAAATATATATACATTTTTTTTTTTTAAATACCCTGTTTATTTATTTGATAATTCCTATTTAAGCTTCTCGAGTAATATGTTTGCAAATATGTTTTAAATCTTATAGATGTCCAGCTCTTGCTCTGGACTATTGAGGTCGAAAGCAACATACAAGATATATGACCCATATTAAAAAAGAAAATGATGCTTTATCCACAATTTCAATTTTATAACGTAAACTTGTATTTTGTATTCGTTTTTAATATAGAGTAACATTTAGTCTGGCAATGCTGAATAAAGCAAGTTTAGTTGTTTTACGAAGGACATGTTTGCAATTATTAAAAATATTTGTACATATGTAAATCAGTTGGTTATGGTTCTAAATCAGAGCTCAATTCATTTATGAGCATGTCATATATGTTTTTATTTCCCTCCCTTTACCCCACTGACTCTTTATGCTTTTCTCTCACTCTATTTCTCTCTCTCTCTCTTTTTCTGTATGTGTTTTGTGATTTATGACGCACTAGGTGCCAAATGCTATGTACACAATTTAAAATAAATCGTAAACATATTTAATACAATTTCATTGACATTTCACAAGCAAATGGCAATTGACAAAATTCGTTATTATTTAGTATCAAACATATCCATGAGCCGAAAATTGCAATTCGTCTGAGCTGTTTTGTAGCTAAAACTGAATTTATTTTGGATTTTGTTAGTGCTTTAAATTGACAATCATGTGAGTTGCCTAGCCAAGCACACAGAACCGAAAGTCACATCAATAAATCCACTTAAGTATATTATAAACCTTTTCGCCCGCAGGCCGCTTGGCATTTTTCATGTTCAACATTTCATGCTCGCATCTAATGCCGAGCAAGAAAGCTGACATTTTTATGACCCTTTCAATTTTGTGCTTCACTAATTCCTATCCGAGCAATTTGCCCCGTGCCCGTCGAGCGGTTCGTGCCGCCGGGGAGTTAGAATTTGCACCACAGTTACGACCTAATTAACTTCGATTTCTGCGCTGCAGGCATTTACATAATTGCATTTTGCAGAGCATTACTTTTAAATGCCACGCCTACCAGGAAGATAAGCTCGAAAAGCACGTTGCACTTGAGCATCAACAACTGCGGGATGCTCGCTTCGTACTTCAAGAAAGAAAATTTACAAAAAAATATATATATATTTTTTTTTTGCAGATTGGTATCAGTGGCTCACAGATTACAAATTTCTCATTAGTAAGTCCTTTAGGTGGACCAGCACCCCATACGCTCCATTCACTTGAAGAGCGAGCAAGGCAGATAGCCAGCGCACTGCTGAAAAGTGAAAGTTGCAAAGAATAGAGCAAAATTACATAGCAAAGCAAAATGAGTAAGAGGGAAGAGGAGTAAAATGGAATGTGTAATTGTGTTTAACTCAGCTCGACGACCAACTGGACATATGGCATTACAAGATATAGAAAAGGCGTAGCCGCAGCGACACACCCTGCTCCCAGCTCCCAGCTCCCGGGCGGACTCTCTCAGCGAACTCTAATTAAGCCAGCCAGCTGACCAACTTTATACAGACGGACACCAACAAAAAATGTGCAAAAATTACTAAAGATGCAGCAGCAACCGGAAAAAAAACTGAATGAGCAAATTTAAATCAAAAAGCCAACCTCCTGCTGCTCCGCAGACAATTCGCCAAGAAAATGCATGCGAATTATTTCGCTCAAGTGCAGCACGCAAAAGCAAACTAATTTGCTGGCAATTATGCCAGAACTTGGGCTTGTTTTTATGAATGCGCTTTAGTCGCTCTTAAGCTGTCTAATAAAATGTGGATTACAATTTTTTTTTTTTATATATATATACATATATATACTTTCCTGCTTTTTTTCCCCAAAAACCTACCCTCGGTTTCGGTCCACGCGTTGGCTCCTCAAGTGTTTGCGAGGAGCCGCAAAGTGAAGTACAAATAAATTAGACGCAGTAATTTCGAAGAAAAAGTGCTTTCAGCTCCAAGTGAAGTCGTTTTTATTTGGTCAAGCTTGGCCAACAATTTGTAGATAAATCAGCTTTGTTATTTAAATAAATTCAATTGTATTTATTACTTGAATTAGACTCTTTAAAGAGGACTTAGAGAGATGCAACAGCCTGCCTCAACTTGAATCTTTTGTAAGCAATTGTTTCATATTTCATCTCACATGTTATTTTGACTTAAATGAAACTAGAACTGAATATTTCACGAATGATAATTAAATATTTAAATATTACCGACCACCCCACAAGCTCTCGAGTCTTAAGCAAAATAGCTATGACTAGCTTGTTCAAAGTTTAACTTAAATTTTTATTTACATTAAAGGCCCACTGTGACTGACCGCTCCTGCCACGCCTTTAATGTGTCTGCATTTAAATGCGCTGCCTGGGGACTTAAAGACAGCCATTTCGAGGATTTTCACACCTGAGTCGTGTCTCACAGCTGAAAGCGAATGCAAAGCGCTAAGTAAATTACGCCCATTTACACTTGTCGCTTTGCAAAAAAATGATAAATATATAAACACATATATATTTAACAATGTATTCAGTTGTTAAATAAACTAAACTCACAGTGAAAGGAAACTAAACGACGACTAAATCAAAATGAGTTTAGAGTGCGAAGCGAAAACCCTTGACAAACTTTTTGGCACAGAGCCGCTTCAAGTGTGCTCTACAAAAAAGTTGCCTTGCCTGTGGTGAGCGGGAGAAAAAAAATAAATTTAATACAAATACAAAAAGAACAACACGACCAAAGGAGCAAAAACACAGAGGACTGTCCACTTGTATTAAAGGAAAACGCTGCAGGCATTTTAAGTGTTGTTAATGCCACTGCGGTTTAGTTTGAAAGTTCTATTTTTTTTTAATGCTTTTTTCTGCCACGCAGCCCAAATGAAACAACTTTTCAGAATTTCGCAGTGCACGTGGCTAGCCACTGGTCCCACGGTGGCACAATCCGCCCACTGAACCACCAGCTACCGGCCAGCAGCACCACTCGAGTTTCGCTTGCTTTCATTTTTATGCATTTACGCCCAGTCATAAAAAATAAAACTCAAAATAAAGCAAGGCATAGACACAAAAAAAAAAACAACTTGCCTACGCCTCGCTGGGCTGCGCCTGTGTTATCCTTCACGCCAGGAACCCAGCCTTACAGCTAGATAGTAGAGCAGAGAGCAAAAAGAAAAGAACAAAAAAAAAAAAAAAATAACTTTGGTCAGCCATTAGGTCAGCTGCCATTAAAGCAAGCTAGAGAGAGCTTGAAAAAGTTTCACATATCCAGATGCTGGATAATATACTCTGATTTATGGCTTACATATTTATATATCAGATAGCTCAAAGACAAATAACGAGTTGCTCTATAGGCTCTGTAGCATTAAGAATTTATTAGTTTATTTTCAATTATTCCAACTCAAGAAAGTAAAAATAAACTATATTCGTGCAAGTCATTTATTCTCGTTCTCTGTATTATTAATATTTTATGCAAATTGTTTACATACATTAAGATATTAGGCATGCAAAGGTTAATATATATGTATGCTTACACAGAATGAGACATAAAGTATCCGTCTATCGTTCTGCCATACAGCTTAAGCGCTGCGATCTCTTTAACTAGTACAGCTGGAGAAATAAATATATTTATTTATTTTATTATTACTAAATTGTCAGAGAGTAATTGATCGCTTCGTTCCCTCAACATGTTCGTTCACGATCAGACAGTTAAATAAAGCAAAGAGTCGTTTGTGAATGTATTGGTAATCGACTGTTGTGCTCTCTAAACACATTAATCGCTTACATGAATTGAGCGAGTTATAGGTATGTGTATGCATATGAAGACAGCTTGCATTGACTTCTTGACTTTCTCAGTCTCGTGGTACGAACGTTAATCGTATCGCTCCTAAACGACGTTCGTTAAAAGAGCGACCCACGAATAGACTCAAGGTGCTGAGCAAGCGAAGAGTTTCTCGGTTGATCTCACGAACAGATCATAAATAATTAAACTCAATCAATGATCATATCGCATTCCTGCCAAACGTATGTTGAGTTACCGCGATGCGAGACCAATTGTGTCCCTTTAAGTCAATTTAAAATATATTAGACGTTAAATGTTCACTTGGTTTTCAACTAATACATATGCAGATACAGACTTTAACTCTCCTACTATATTTTCGTATAATTCTACAAAGTTTGTGCTAAGCGAGAGATACACAGATTATCGGACTGTTCGACCTTTATATGTATATGTGTATGTATGGTGTAGATTTAAATTGTGAGCAGAGCTGTCCACATTCGAGCAACTGCACTAATCAAACGATATTAGAGTGCTCCCAATACTCGGGCAATGAGCAACCGCTTAGCCAATCAAGCTGCTTCTTTGTGAGCACGAACACACATGCAATGGATGGAGAAAACATAGAATCTCTTACGAGTCTAACTATTGAGCCAACTGCTGCTTTTAAACTGCAGTGTTCGACTAAGTGTCTAACGTTGATTGTATTGCACTTCAAGTAGTAGTAGTATAGAGTTGGCTCTAGGCTAATATTCAACAGTTAATTATTTAATAACTTAGATCCTGCAAAAGCGGTACTATGTATGCGTGTGTAGGTATATTTATATAAAAAAGTAAGCTAAGGATAAGTGAAAACCTGCGTAGATGGGCTAAATACATCTCCAAGTCATAATCTGCCGATTAGACGAGTCTTTATTATTGATAACTAGCTGCCCCGGCAAACGTTGCTTCCTCTACGTCTGTTGACTACGAATCTGCGCGCTTCTCTTCGTTCGTTGCTGGTTTCGCTCATCTCGTGCCTCTTGCAATTTTGATGCACCTAACTGGATGCAAAAGAACTCCAGGAGATCATTTAGAAATTGCCTGCAGCAGCAGAGAATGTTCCCATTGGATCGACTGCAACGATCTCTATCTGGCGTCCAGCTCAAAATTTGAGTGCCCCTCAGGCTTTGAGTGGAAGTCGCCCTATATAAAGGGCAGCAGCTGTGGAATTTATTC